>CM050428.1:13302764-13842764 GCA_027564155.1 Gymnocypris eckloni scoliostomus
GGTTGACGTTGGACATGCACTGTGGGCAGACCCGACTAATCGATAATGACAATTGTTGTCGATGATTTTCATTATCAATAATAATCGATTTGATCGATTAGCTGTTGCAGCCCTACTTTCATGCATGAATACAATTATTCATTTATCTCTCTCTTTTTAAAATCTTATACAAATGTTCGAGTCATATCATTGTTTCCACAAAAATATTAAGCAGCAAAAGTGTTTTTAACATTGATAATAATGAGAAATGTTTCTAGAGCTGCAAATCAGCATATGAGAATGATTTCTGAAGGATCGTGTGACACTGAAACTTCTCTTTGTAAAGAATAACAGATTTATAAACGTTTCTGATGATGAATGTTGCATTCCAAAATGCAAATTAAAGCACCTCAAACCAAGCGAATCGAAAGTAAAAACAGTAACATTACTTTAACAGCAGTCATGTAGCGCATCAGACTACAGCCAGTTATATAATTACATCACAACATTGGTAGTTTTATGACAGCAACAATCTCAAATTCTCACCACCATTCATAAAAATAATCACTGAGTCAAGTAACACGTTTCAGCTCTGAATCTACTCACGTTTGGCGCTTTGAATTAGTGATTGACCGATATTGATTTTTATAACAGATACCGATTGCCGATTATTTGTACGTTTATGTACCTGATAACCGATATGCAGAACCGATATTTATTTACTGTTATAAAGTAAATAAATAACAGAGTGAAGTAAGTCCATTCTTTGCTTTGCTTTTTCCTCCATCTTAACAACAACAAAAAACTGTTGAAAATTAATATTTTCACGTAAAATTTTATCATAAAATTACAACAATAAAAACATTTTATTTATAAAAAGCATCATCAGCAACACTGATATGAACAATAAGCTAAATAATGTCTATTGTTTTCAAATGGAGAAAATAAAGGACAGGAGTCATATCAACTTCATTTTAAACTACAGTTTTAGGTTTATAAGCTGTTGAATAGACTAATGAGGGAAGAGTAATTCACTGAATAATATTCTCTGGAATATTGAAATAAGCTATAACAATCCAAACATCGTATTTTATTGCATTTCTTAACTGGCATGTTTTATCAGAATTATTTAAATGTTTTTTTGTGATTCTAAATTATGAAAACTGCTGACAGTGCGGTTTATATATGAATTTACACAGAACTATACTCAAACTGCAACCGCTTGTGGAGAAAATAAATAATTAATTTCGATACAGATGTTTATTGGCGAAATAATGGTTCTATAGTAAATATTAATATAATTTAGCGTGTTTCAAACAAGTGAATCTTGTTAAAATGTACATGCGGTGGTCGTGCTGGAGCATTTCCTGAGCATCAATCATTGAGTGAACAGTGCCCACTGCTCCAAGTGTGTGTGTACTTGGATGGGTCAAATACAGAGAACACATTTCACTGCTGGTTATACTTTGTATAATTGTGTATGTGACAAAAAAAAAAAAAAAATATATATATTTTATTTTTTTTAACCGATATCCGATTATGGTAAAATGCTTAAATATCGGGAAAAACATCGGTAAACCGATATATCGGTCGATCTCTACTTTGAATCATCTCTGAACTGTCCTGTAGATGGCGCCGCAAGCTCATACAGCGCTTTCAGGATAATTCCATCCATGATGTTTTAGCAAACAATCTTTTCGCAGTTCATTTAGGTAGCTCAAGCCAGGCCATTTGCGCGATTACAATCATCATGCAGATGATTTGCAAAATCATTTGTAAAATGTTTGATAGGATAAAAAAAATCTTATTTAAAGCTATATATATCGTTATTGTAATGGGGGGCTGCAGTAAGTCATAGCCCCGGGGCCCAGCGAGGTCTTAATGCGGCCCTGGGAGAAGGATATGTACGTTTGTGAATGATGGCTGTTTAAATATTGTTGAAATCTGTGGAGCATTCTGCAAGTGCAGAATCCATGCAAGCCTACTTAACAGTATCAATCCAGTGTTCAAAACCCCCTCATGATTCACCATGGAGCGTGGCGTAAACTGAGAGGGCATGAACTAGCATCCAGCTCCTAAAAGTGAAGTACTGCCCACAACGGTACCACATTTGCACAGGTCATTACTCAGGAATCAATTGTTTGTTCATATGCCCCTCACAAATGAATGCAAGCCAACACACTGTGAAACATGAACATAATCACACTATCTGACCACTGAATGTCAACTACTGTAAATATCATTTACAATTTACATTTATGTATTTAGCAGACGCTTTTATCCAATTTTTTGCTATAAATATATATGTATTTATTTTTGTGTCAGTATATATCACAAACCCTAGATAAACACATCCAGTGAGTAACACTGATAAATGGCGTTGTGCCATAATGAATAGAAGACATCCATGTAATAATCTGTATAAGCAAAAAGAAAAGAATAGCCTGAAGTTATTGCCAGCTGCCTCCAATAGGAACATCACAGAGTTTGCAATATTAATGAATGGATAAACATGCATTTTGAGTTCCACCTCAGTCCACATGTGCTTGGCTTCAGGTGTTTTCAACAAACAAAAATTAAGTGAAGTCATATGCACTGATTATTTCCTTTTTACTAATCCAAACACTCTTCCATTAAGTAACAGTAAATCGGTCATTGTAATCCATCTGAAGTCAGGTGAAATAGGTTTCCCAGTCAAGGCTTTATAGTTATAGCCTTCATCCCATTATGAGCAACCCTTTGTAATATTCTGTAGGAAGATGGACGCTGAACTGTTTCTGCGTAGGTTTATATGACAGAATGAATGGTTGACATGAGCAGCTTAACCTACGTAAAACTCTGTCAAAGGGAATTTAATAACCTCACATCATATGTCCTGTTACTGTTTAATCACACACATTTCATGGCTCATATTTACATTGAAACAATGACAGCTATTAAAACTGTCCTTGATTGCCTCTGACAGGACAGTAAATAAATATGAAATGGCATTGTCAATTAGTCCCCAAGCATTACAATATTATGTTAATAACAAATGGCACTGAAATATTATGGAAGGCTGAGGTTAAATGCTTGATTACAAATAAAGGACAATTTTGAAATGGACAAAATTAATCAAATTATTGTTTTAAGGGGTTACTGAACTAGAGAAAGTTTCTGAATTGGGTTCTAAACTTGTAATTTATCTTTTTATTCAAAACTTTACTGTGACTTATAGTCACTGTAAACCATTTAGAAAAATATTGTGATATTACATTACAGATTATATAATAATATGATAATACATTAAAACAGTCTACAATGATTTTTATTTTTACAAAATATTGTTAAAAGTTGGATTAAAAAGTTCATTTTAATTGGGGCAATATGTATACTTATCTGATGAATTATTATTCAAATTATGTTGTTGATAAGTAGAAAGTATGAACTAAATATTGTATGATTTAAATGAATCAAATATTGTTGTACTGTATTGGTAAAACGGT
Organism: Gymnocypris eckloni scoliostomus; assembly: GCA_027564155.1. Lineage (NCBI taxonomy): Eukaryota > Metazoa > Chordata > Actinopteri > Cypriniformes > Cyprinidae > Gymnocypris > Gymnocypris eckloni. Next base: position 13,306,229 of record CM050428.1, read on the forward strand.
TCTGTCTTTAGCAATGGCCACAGCTGATAAAAGGCCACTTTAAGATGCGATGGGATATTTCATTTGTACCACCTGAGTCATTAGCTAACTGTATCAGCCAGTTCAGTAACATACGGATTTAAATGTAAGTACTTTGATACATCAACATTGTACAATATAATGACATATACAGTTATGAATGATACAAAATTATTAACTGAACTGCCACACAGTGTAACCCTTGTAACAACGTCCCCATGTGACAACTAGCCCCATACATACTTTGCAGTAACGTTTACACAGTGATGGCCACAGATCTTTATGCTTTGCTCAAGCAATGCATCTCCTAATGATAACGATATGTCAACACGTCTTATCAGTATAAGCTATCAGCCATCCCGCCTGCCAACATGTTTCATTCAGAAGGCAGCTATACATGACCACAGGGTACTGATGCCCCACAATGCACCTGTAACGCAAGAACTGTCAATTGAAATGTAAGCTATAGGGCCTAAATCACACTGGATAACATTGAGAATGAACATCCATATCCACCATCTACCTCGCAAGGTCACGACAGCTCTGTAAAGGCTTATTGTACGTAGCCGCAACGTCTGTTCGTCTTACCGTATACTCCCTGGCAATAAACGCCTTCAAATAGTGCGGCCAATAACCACAGGAGAGCAAAGATAATATCCATCTTCACGTTAGTCTGAACATATCCAGCTCCTCAGGCGGCGAACAGTTGAAGGCAAGTACGTGCAGTCCAAATCTCCCAGCTCGCGTGACCGTATCATCAAGGAACAGCTGAAGTAGTGTCAGTCAGAGATGTCTCACTAGTCATTTCTTGCCAATTCAATGCAGATGTTTTCACCAAATTGGTCTAGGCGGAGATATAAAGCTGTGACAGATGAGGAGGACGAGCATCAAACCTTCAGAGCGGGTCTCCTCCTCACACCTTCGCCGGCATTAAAGCACCGACGCGACTGGCGAAAGTGAATGACAGCGCCATGGGAAACACGCGCGCTATTAATCGTTTGCGCGCGCTGGCATCCACCTCTTCAACGTTCATAAAAGATAACACTGCGGAATGTAATGCGAAAAATAACCATTTACCGACGAGACCGCCGCTCGCATCCTCTTCGTGGTTACAGGATGCCGGTTAGGCAGAAAGACACGCCGATAAAAGCTGCTACTATAGTAACACTGTGATTCTTCGTCTCCAGCGGATAAAAAAAAGATGAAATCCGTTATTTCATAAGAGTTGTGTGGGCAAGCTTTACTTCTCGGAAGTCTCTGGCCCCGGTTTGAAAAAAGACCGATGACGCGTAAACAGATGTGTCAGGATGCCTATTTTCAGGATAAAGTGCAATTTAGACTGGATGAAATGTGAAGGGTGGCTGGAAACGCTGCGCCATACGTACTGCGCTGGAAGCCCAGCTGGCTGACTACGTCAGAGAGCGCGTGAGGGAGTGAGCGAGCGCGCTCGGTTCTCATTTGTATGAGAAGCACTCTCGCGCTGAGAACGTTCGTAGCAGAGCAACGTGAACTTCATAATAAATTAAAGGCCGCTAGTCAAAATGGTATATATGCTTTCCGACGTTCGTTCGTGCGTTTGACGGTTTCTCTCACTGAAACGGTAGAAGATGTAGCTGCAATTAATTTCGCCGCGCATCCCCCTCCCCTGTCGACTTTATAACTATCAAATAAATGATTTTCTTTCCATTACCAGCATCTCGATCGTAACAGCTCCAGTGGCTGCGAGGCTATACACTGTGAAACATTTGTTCATTTACTCAGGTAATATTAATTGGCTATATTTGAGCTAATTAAATCTGTTACTGTAAAACGTACTGATGATGACACAGGTGGCAGAATAGAAGGCCACATGATGACTACATGTTTTCATCATCACCATGAACAATGATCAGTGTCACTGAAAATAATGCTTTAAACATGAACTAAATAACTAAAAAGTATCACAAAACACTCAACTGCATAACAATAAAAAAGAGAAATAGAGAGAATTCTGAGAATCCTATTAATTAAGCTGATTTATATTATAAATGTTTTTACATTTATAAATTCCTGTCATTCATGCAATGTTTTACTATAAAATGTAAAATACTTAATTCATACCCCCCTCCCACAATAATCACAATTCTAACAATATTTTAAGTAATTCATACATATTACCTTTCTTAATAGGCTACCCATTTTTAAAGCAAATTATAAGTTTACACATGAAAACACCTCAGCAGCTTTTGTTATGGCATTTCAGTATAAAATGTACTTTACTAATTTTTATTATTTATCACTTTTCCCCAAATTGGGCCAGTTGTCTGCACATGTACATTAATATAACATACAGATGAACATCAAATGTGTAGCTATTATTCTATAACTTAATTAATTATAAATTACCATTATACATCCTTGATCACAGTAACTACTCATTCATCAACCTAATCTAACCTATAATTTTGTTACCAGCCCTTCTTAAAATATAGCACAATACAGTACATACTATTTATATTCTATATTCATATTTATATAAAAACATATACAGTAAACGTCATAAGCAGCCAAATAATCAATTGAGTGCTTTGCATTACAATATCTTATTCAACCTGTCAGCTTTGCCAGAGCTTCCCAGCAATTGAGCATTTGTTGGTCAACAAACTGTGAGCTGTACATATACTGCCATCTTCTGGAATAAGAAAAAATAATTATTAAACTTGCATGAAAATCCAAGGAGACTTGCAAAATAGTTGATTGAATTGAAGCGTTTTTGGTGGATTTCTATAAACATAATATTATTTTTAATAATTTGAAACTTGATATGCAAACGTTGCACCCGATTATTATTGGTATAGTATTGTGTAGCATTAAGAACTACAAAAATGAGAAATGACAGAACATTTCTACTGGTGGTCATTAAGACTTTATCTGCACATATACCACTTTCCACAAAGGAAGTTACAACTGCTCTTTAAAGTAATCTTTACCAGTGTGTCTGTAGATGAAAAACAAAATCAAATGTATGGCTTTTTAAGACTTGCTCAATGAAAATGTACAATATGATAAAAACTACTTTACAGTTCAAATACAGGTTGACAAAAAAAAAAAAAAAATTATAACATGATAAACATTTTAGCCTTTAAACCACATTTGTAAAATTATTGTAACGTTCATTTAAGATATATATATATACTGTATATATAGTTTGAAATGTGCAGCACTTACTATTATTTTATTTATTTTATTAAATTACAGCGTTTTTAAGTTTAATCATCATACTCAATTTCTGTTTTCCATACCCAAATTTAAGACATATTGAAATGATAAATCAAGACTTTTCTTTACTGTTTAAAATATTTAAGACTTTTTAAAGACCTGCAGTGACCCTGATTACTGTGATGGTTTCTTGAGGGTATTTTAAATGATTTTGTACTTTTTTACAACCCAAATAATGAAGTGTGCACCTTAGTAAGCCAAGGAGCTGGGCTGTCAGCCCACTGGCCTAGAGTTCCATTTGCATTTCAGGGAAGATGCATCTTAAGTGACAGATGTACTGTAACAGACAGACTAGCTCAGATATCTGCACTTGATCTCTCAAAGCCTGCCAAGTTAGTGCATTAGAGCACCACTGCTTTTTTTCTGTAAATGACTTATATAACCACATAATGAAAGAACAGAACGTTAGCCAATTATTAGCCCAAGAGATGTTCAATTCCTAAGAAAGACGTGTTTAGGAATGACAGCCAATGTAGAGTAACTGATGACCCAGCTTTGGTCCATTAGACAAACACAATTCTGTTCACCATTTAGATCTTGTGTGCAAATCAAAAAATCAATAGTAGACTTGATGAAGTCTGTCAGCGGCTCTGAGAAATTTGTTGAGGACATCACAGTATTACCTAATGCAAACACATTACTAAGCATATCTACTGCTCTATTATTTTACTCTCAACTATACAGTATTATTGGCTAACGGTTATAGTAAAATCATCACAAAATGATTTGGTGCTCAAAAACATCTCAATTTTCAATGATGAAAACGGTTGTGCTACTTAATACCCATACAGCTATTATATTTTTTTTCCAGTATTCTTTGATAATATTTGAAATATAAATCTTTTGTAACATTTTAAATATTTAGTATCATTTTCGAACAATTTAATGCATCCTTGCTGAATAAAAGTATTACTTTATTTGAAATATTATATTATATATTTTACAATACACTAGTAAAAAATATACAGTAATAAAAATCAAATTTTAGATTACATTTACTTAAGCTGTGCTGGTCTTGTGATACTTAAGTCTGTTTGCTTAACTATTATACATTCATTCAACTTTAACATCTGAAAATAATACATTTTTTCAGCTTTTTTGCAAGAGTTTGATACATTCACTGAGTACTAAATAAGAACAAAATCACTTTCATTTCACCAGGACAGATGGAGAATAGCTGGAAATATTACAGACATCTCCTGAAGAAACTGAATTGAATAGAAGCAGCGTTTAAATATTATTCTCAACTATACCTCAAGGTCACCTTGTTAAATTTTTTTTACGAATGCTCTTAATTTACATTTATCTATAAAAATGATCCAACTTAATCTGAAAAAGTGAACCATACACATCACCTCAGTGTGTATCCTTTCAGATGCTACAACTAAGCAGTGTTAATTAAGAGAGGTTGAAGAGGAGAGGCTTGTTTACGCAGATGCTTATAATGAATGAATTCCATTAAAATGCTAAATATTCTGATCAGAAATATGTTCATATCCATTCACTCCCTCATTTCAAGGTTTATCAGCTTCACAGACTATAGAAGGTCTCTCTATTAACAGGCAGTTATGTGAGCTTGCCGTTGTTGGATGGTTGGAGTTAGTGATGCAGCATAATGACCTGGACAGCTCTGAGGTTTCCAGTGAGCGGCTGTCTCGTCAATCTCAGCTCACCACTGCGAAGGCTAATTTTAACCCAGCGCTAATTTGCCTCAACTCTCTGACAAACACAGATTTCTAACACACCCTAATTAACCATTAGGATGGGCCACTACTCCACATGTGCAGCTGTCATGTCTGATGTGTAGCTCAATGTGTAAGGTGTCTAGCTCAAGCTGAAGTCCAGCAATAATCTGACACACAAAAAACGCTCTGCCTCCTGCTACAGTTATGTTTATTCACTTTAGTGGGCAACCTTGCAGAGGTGTTAAAAAATAAATAAATAAAATTAAAAACTCACCTTTATTGCTTTTGTTGGTGGTGGATAAATATGCACAGTATAGACGTAGCCAATTTAAAATGTATTCATACAGAAACAGTTCTTTTAAATTGTAATAATATCTAAAATATTTTATTTAAAATGTAGCCTTTGTGAGTTTCTGTCAAAAACTTTACAAATAAAAAACTCCATTATTGCTGTTGGTGGATAAACATGTACTGTACAGACCGTACTGTAGTCCACTACCATTCAAAAGACTAGGGTCAGTTTTTTTGAAGGAAGTTAGTCTTTTTGTTTGGCAAATATGCATTTTAATTTATTAAAAGTGACATTTAAGATATTTGTATTGTTACAAAAGATTTCCATTTCTAATAAATGCTGTTCTTTTTACATTTCTACCAAAAGGTCAAAGACAATATGTTAAGTCAATAACACAGAAGGTGTAAATTAAATTGCTGCAAGATATATTGGAAAAGCAACAGCTTTAGCTTTTTACACAGTTTGCACTGTTTTAAAGTGCACTTTGCTCTTCAGTACATGAAAAGCTGAGAGCCTGTTTCCTGTCAACATTTCCCTGTAAGTCATTAGTGATGTAACCAGTTACACAGATGTCAAATGGAGAGAGAAAGGAAATTAAAAACAGCAACATGGAATAAATGGCAAAAAAAAAAAAAAAAAAGGCTGAGTATCATAAAAACAGATTTGTTCACCTACAAATTGTGTCATCATTTACTCAGCATCATTTTATTCAAAATATCCATGACTGACATTTTTCCAAAAGACTGATAGGTCAGGGCTCACAACATTTCAAAATCACTGGTAGCCCTTATGGCAGGTATTTTGGTAGCCCGAAAATTAATTTAACTAGCCCAAATAAAATAAAGACCATAAATGTCCATCAAAAAACATTTTCGATATACAAATATCAACGAATATCAAGTTTTATTTTACTATTTACAGGGTATCTGCAGAATTGTTACAAATAATGTAAATCAATCAATTATAAAAAAAATATTATTAAGAATTTTCTTATACTATTTAACGTATTTAAAACTTTTTAAGGACTTAAAACACTTCAGTTTAGTTGGAACAAATATAAGGACCTGTGGGAGCAATGTTCCCTCTGTTTTTTCTTGCCGAGCAAAATATTTCTCTATTGGCCGGACATTTCAGTCACCTGAGCAAAAACATCCTTTATACCAGACCTGTACAGCACATGCACAAACATTGTGTAACTTTTAACTTTAATGTGCTATTTATATTTGATTTGATCCTTGATGTAACAAAATTATGTAGGCCTACATGTTAGGTTACCTGAGAATATTTTAGTTTCTAGAGTTTCTACAGCGACTGATTTGGCACACATAATTCTCTTTCTATGAAACCTGTAACCACATTCACCAGTTATAACTCTATGGCGGTTTGCCAGAGCATTGCAATTATTTTGCTTTTACTGGCGCCATTCAATCAAATGGCTATCCCAACTAATTTTTGCGTGCGCGAGGCACATTATTTCCTCTGCGCGGATTTTTTTGAGGGAACATTGCGCGGGAGCCCTGTTTTTAAGTTAGCCCGTCGGGCAGCGCGGTGATACATTTAGGTAGCCCTACCGGGACACACGATAGCCCCGGGACGTCGGCTTGCGATTTTGCGAGCCCTGAAGGTGAACGTTTGAACAACTTCCTGCCTACTCTTTTTCATTTAATATTAATTGTGGAGCTGTCATACTCTAAAATAACAAAAATCACTTTAAAAGTAACATTTTGGTCTTTAAAGTAAATGGAGTAGGTGTTTGAAAACATTGCGCATGGAAACCAGAATTGTCAATTTTGTTTTGATATGATATGATGTATATAAATGTTATTATGAAATTAATTCATCTGCAGAAACATAAGTGAATAATGAACTGATGTAGATAAACAACATCCCATTGTTTCAGCAAATAAGCCAAGCCCCCATTACTAACTCAAAAGTGTTATCTAGAACTAGTAATGAGAGAACTTGCATCATTGAAGTTAAAAGCTTATTATATTATCAAGGGCATAGGTTTAATTACACAATGAGACATAAAGGCAGACAACTTTGAAGTTGAAAGCATCCAGTCATCTAATCCCATTGAAGTGAATGTTACATTTATCAGTATATATTGTAATACAGTAAATATTTGAAAAATTATTGTTGTATCTGATTGTATTAATCTATACAGGGTGATAGTCAATATAAAAAGTGCAAATTGGAAAGCAGATGATCACAAAACAGCATAACAACAAAGTTTAAGACGATAAATCGTATCATTATTCTGAACTGTGCATGTCTGTTTTAAACACTTCAGCTACCTTGTATGTTCCAACTCATATGTCCATGAAAGTGTATGGTTTTCAGGTAACATCAATTGTTTAATCTATTTCAGATGCGAATAAAAAAACAACAACAAACGTGGTTACATGCACATCAAAATCGCTGAATATGGGTGTCCCTATTAAACTATATGCCCTTGTGTATTATGTAGAGTTTTATGAGAGAGAGATGGACTGAGTGAATGTGATTACCTTCATCTAATATAACATTCATTCTTCAGCTCTGTCTCATATTCAGCATAACACATTAGTTTGAATGTCCGCAGTGGAATATTTGTCTTATATTTGTTGAACTGTTATGGGGATTTCCCATGATAATGGATTTGTTGTTGTGTCTTAAAAGTTCAGGTGTTGTTAAAAAGTAAAAAATAGTGTCCCTGTTTACAACCTTGTTTCAATCCCTTTCAATATAAAAGTCTTTGCTTCTGACTCACTCATAAGGACAGTCTGTTGTTGCCATCTAATGGCGTAACCTACACTGGGAACCTATTACACAAAATTCACTTTTACATGTTGTTTGAACATAAATGTGTTTTAGCAGTTTGTACACAACCACCCTATAATGATAAAAATCCACTCACTCCTAAGAAATCTCTTCTTATTAGAGCTACAGAAATTATTCTTTCAAGAGCATTGAGGGATTTTCTGTTTTTGTTTTATTGTTTGGATCATATTGGATCAACTGATGTTGCTTTAAAGCGCATGATTTTAGCGCGACAGACATGGGGTGCTTCTCAAACGGAATGCTGCATCCGACGAAGGATCCGATATTTACACGGGTTCTAAATCTTGCCTTATCATAACACTGTGTCTACACAGGGCGAGAGCAATGCCGGATGCTACACCGGATGCCGCACCCGCGACACGACAAATCTCTGACAGTAGACTACAGCCGCGTTATATTTATGACAATTAACACAAATTTAAAATGATTTTCAACGGTCGCTTTTTCGCATCCAGTGAAGACAGATTTTAGTTGTTGCAGCAGCGGTCGAGTGTACACACGGTGCGAGACTTCTTTTGTTCCGCAGACGTTTTCCTCTTTTGTTTTTTATCTCTATCTCATCTCTAGCTTTCTTTCATGGCTCGGCTTGGCTAATGTCCATCATGTACACTGAGCGCTATCTCCTCCGGATCACGAGTAGACATGCCTCTTACTGCTGATTGTCTACAAGTTTGTTTTGGTACTAGGCTCGACTCAGTTTTCTAAAGCGTCTTTGAAAAAATACATACCCCACCTTTAACACTAAACTGCCAATAATCTAAACCACTGGGAGACTGTAGACAGCTGTGATTCATTGTGTTGCATTAATAGAAAGCCAAATATTGGAATTTGCAATGTGATGTATTTCACTCAATTCCCACATCGTTACTACTCAATTTCAGCAAGTGAAGAACAAATTTATATTCACATGTGTACATTATCGTCTTTGACAGACAGCATATTAAAGCCAACTAGGCCGCTATTTTCTCCCTGTTCAGTGATGCATTCAAAACATCTGGGAGTGTGAGTTAAGGAAATACTCTTGGTCCTAAGTATTTAGTGAATTGATTGATGCCTATGAGGGTTATGTTAGTTTTAATATTATAACTGACAGCTAGCCTAAGTTTTTGACGGCTGTGATAACATGCATAGAGGTTGAAAACATGTTTGATTTTTTTAAGTAGTTCATTGTAATTATTTTACAAAATGTAATTGCAAGGTCTGCACTAAGTGTGCAGGAATCAGGCAAATTCTGTGATAAGTACTTCACACTTTGTCTCGTATTACACATTTGTCATAGCAGCCTCATAAGTAATTTACATTGTGAAAATAACTCTGCATGTTTAAGATAGAAATAGTTGATCATATTCTGGCTTTAAAATAAGAATTGGTGTTGACTAATTGCTTAATATCAGGCCTGATAACCATGAGGCTGCAGGTTTGACCATGAAGGCAACAGTGACACAACACCTGTTACAGTTTTGAAAACAGAGCCAGTGGTACAACTGTAATGCCATGCTCGTTTTGATGCAAAATTCAGGAAGCATGGTGAGATACTGCACACTGAGAGAACCAGCTGACATCTGAAAATATGAGATATTACTTCTAAGCGACTGACTTCCAAGGACTGCAAGCCAGAGGAGGTGCGGTGACATCCAGTCGATATCTGCCAAATGTGTGGCATAAACCAGCTGGCTGCATCACAAATATATCAGATACATCAAGATTAAGGCCCATAGGGTAGATATACCTCTAGTTGAATGAGCTCGGCCCCTCTGGGGGCTACAAGCCCTTAGATCTCACACCAGTCACTTCCAGCCATCCAATAAAATGGAATGTCTGGATCTAAATTTTTATTTCTGTCTGTGTAAAAGTGTACAGCAGAAATTCAACCTTTATTCTTCCTTTGATGAAAGGTTCAAGGCAGTGTAGCTGCAGGACAAAACTCCATGCCTAGCAACAAAGGTGAATTTAGGTAGCAACAGAAACCTATTACACTCTAAGCCACAGCACACGAATGATGCATGAGCCAGTGCGTGAAGCTCGCCCACTTCAGTAGAAAAACTGGTTAAAACAGATTTCAAATCAGCGACCTCTAGAGGAACCTCTACATTGCCAAGAGTGGCGTAGTGGTTTACGCACATAATGTACTCTGACATGAGGAGAGTCCTTCTCTAGCTATAACGCTTGTATGATAGGAAATTTTATTGAATAAATGGTTTCAGATTAAAAAAAGCTGGATGTGCACAACTGCTTTAAAATGTGCTTTTTACATTTGAACCCCTTTTCATGGTATTGTTTTATGGCATTGCAAGTACTATTTTGTATATTTTAGCACAGCTATGATGCTATATTGACCAATCAACATCAAGGACCACATAATTTTATTTAATCTGTACATACATCATTGTGTGTTATTTTTACTTTGTTACAATAAAAATGAAATAGCTTTTCAGATTATAGTTTCTGCTTAATCTTTCTTATCTTACTCTTAACCTACAGCTCCATTCAAAAGTTTGGGTTTAGTAAGAAAAGAATTTGAAAATAAATGAATCAATGATGCATTAAAATGTTTAGAAATGATCATAAAGACACAATTACAGTGTTACAAAAGATTTTTTTTTAACAAATGCTATTCTTTCTATTCATCAAAACTTCTTGAAAAACAAAACGTATCACAGTTTCCACAAAAAACTTAAGTAGCACGACTATTTTCAACATTGACAATAAGAAATGTTTCTTTGTGCACCAAATCATGTGACTTACGTTTCGAAATATATTAAAATAGGAACAGGAAATATATATATGTTCTTTACTAACCAGAAAAAAAGATTGGTAAGATCGTAGACCTAGAATACTTTTAAGTTACTTTAACTACATTATCTTTGACCAGCAGAGTGCGCAATTGTTTCACAAATTTACTAAAATAATATACTGAACAAGGTTTCAAATAAAAAAACACTATGTACAATCTATAAGACCACAAAATATTCTTAAACCCCTTCATCCTAGTCCTCGAGGGATAACTGTCCTTGATAATACCATTAATAATTTAATTAAAAATTCTAAACTTAAACTTTATGACATAAAGCTTTTGGGGATCAACTACACAGCACTGAACTTTACAATCTTAATAAATTTAGATTTAGAATCTGATCCTCAACAGGACAGCTTGAAATTGCCAACTGTGTAGACCAAGAGGTCCATGACCTTGTTCAGCAGATTTGTACTTTCTACATTGTAGCACAGAACGGAATGAAGGTGTCTTTTGCATGTTCTCAGGCTGCCTCTGGGTGGCACTGTTTGTCAGCAGAAAACTCTCGCTAAGCCGTTAGACAGAAAGGTTTATCAGTTCAGGTTTCAGCTTATGTTACTATAACAAACATGCACATGCATAACATCACTTTGCCAATTTATATGTGCCCTTGTTCTGCAGTTTGTACCCACAGGGCTACAACAGTGCAATTTTCTCTATTGCTTTTCTTTGTATTGCAGCTCCCTTGTGTCCTCATAGCTGAAGTAGCAGGGGACTGAATTTTATTCCACGGATATCTGAGAAAGGGAATCCAAAAGCCAGTTTGAGAACATATAGTCAGCACAGCTCTCATTATATGCTGTTTACTCCACACACAAACACGTAAACACAGCACCTAGGAATTTCAAAATAAGTTGAAGAAAGAGCTTACCACTTCACATACCTCAATGCCTCTGCTTTTTCTTTTTTCCTTTCTTGTGTAGGTTAATGACAGACCTCTATCTTGGCTCAATGTTCACAAAAGGGTGACTGCTCCAAGTTACATCTCTCTCTAAAGAATGAACTTGCCATTATAAACGCTCATTATCACTGAAGAAAAATCCATTCTTTACATCCACCGAAACCCAACTCCAGATGTTATGTAAATTAGCCATACACATAATTTATTAGGAGCCACAATAAAGAGGTGCAAAGATGGTTCATAATAACACACTTTACACCTTAAAACAGCAAATTCCCTGATGAATGATTCATTCACAAAAAAACAAACAAAATAAAAAACGCATCATTGCAAGGCTACAATGCTACTGGGGCAGCTCATGAGCGTTTCTAGAAAAAATAAACAAAGTTTGGTTTTAAAAGTTTGGTGTTAAAACCGGTTATTGTCAAAGTTGGGAAGTGAGGCTGACCTGCAACTCATTAGCAGAACGGATCCTGTCATAGAGTGAAACACGACCACTGAACACTGTGAGACTTCATATCCGCTTTCCTCTCACCCCCACATGCAATCATCTAAACAAGTGAAACACAACATTTAATGACATTTTAAGTGCGAAAACTGGGGCTGGTGAGGATTCTACTCAAACTGCCTTGGAAAATCCTTGTTTACTTTGTCTTAAAACTTACTTCAAGATTTAAAGTTCTCATGAAATCAAAATAAACCCACTTTAAGGCCTGTTCACACCAGGACAAATATTTTGGAGGATAAACATATTAATATGAGTGAACGGATGTTAATGTGTCTTAACATTTGTATACCATCATAGGAATTATGTTATTTTTTAACAAAGATATTCTTATCTTTTTTAGATTTGTGCTTTTGGTCAAATGCGTTCATGAACAGACTAATACCATAGCGAATATTATTTTTTGAATGGCTGTTTGGAAACATCTTCAGTGTTTCACTATTTGACTGTGACAAGCGGGTGTCAGAAATAATGTTGACTTCAAAAGTTTTACTTACTAACACTTCTGTGTGAGTGTGTGTGTGTGTGTGTGTGTGTGTGTGCGTGCGAATGAGAAAAGCGAGCGAGAAAGAGAGAGTCTGACAGACAGAAGGATAGTTAAAGAAAGACAGATAAAAGCAGTGATCTGGATCAGAGGATATGAGGAGCAGAAATGGTCATCTGGGACAGACAGAAACACAAGTGTGTAGCAGTAGCTCCAGCGTTATGATTCATTTTATTTCTACTGGAGGCCTGAACTTCCAATCATAAATATGAATACCTATATGCTGCATTAGCAACTGCTCTTAACTACAGTCATAATTCTGCTCACATGCCAAATTGAAAAGGTAAAGATCTGCTCATAAACATAAGAATTTACAGATGCAGCATGCAATTACATTAACAATCTGTGACATCAACAGGCTGATTTTCACAAAACTTGGTCCAGTCATAAATGTCAGACAATTCAGCATATTACAGATAATATAAAATCCAATATTTAACGGTGTATTGATAAAATGCTCTATAAATGAATCATCATAGAGGAAGTCTGAGTCCTTAAAAAATTACAAATAAAATAAATATATGTATATATACTTATATAAGTACAGGCCTATATATATATATATATATATAAACACACACACACACGTACGTAAAAATCTTGCTGACCCCAAACCTTTGAAGAGTATTATATTGTAATATATTATGACGGTTTTTATATATATTTTAAAATATGTCAGACAAATCACATCTCTAGAAAAGAGAGATAAGCAGAAGGGAGAGAGAAAATTCTTTGAAAAGCTTGACAGTTTGACAAGGGGTCACTGATCAGAAGAATGACCAGAGGAGATAATGAGTGAGCAAAAAAGACAGGGAAATGAATGATGTCTAAATGATTGATGGCTCAGTGACAGTGTGAAGTAATGATGACTTTTGCTTAAATACGTTACAGGAATTTAAACAATATATACTTTTAACACAGAGACGCATACAAAGAGATATCAGGTGTCTCGAGAATAGTCCAGAAAGATAAACTAAATCGGTTGCTGTTGGCAAACAGGATACTAAAAACTTCCACCTGCTTTATATTTAGGATGTCCTCTAACAGAGACTGACCTCTCACTCTGCACATTTCTCTGCAATGGTCCATTGAAGTTTCAATCATCAGATTGGTCATTAGTGTGACTGATGACCTCCCTAATTACAACTCATTTGCTGCTAGACAGTCAAGCATTTAACAATTGTTCACAATCGCATCGCCATTTTAACAAATAGGTCAAAAACAGCTAAACTTTGGCAATCATGAATTATGTCTTGAATACTTGTGCCCATTTCAAATACAAGACAAATGCAAATTTGATGCAAAAATCATTTTCAAAGAAAACTGCTCCAAGACATATATATGCAGAAAGTTACAGATAACGTTTTTACATAAAATAAATATTACTGCAAGATAGACCAGCTTGACTTTGCCTTCAACTTTTCACAAAACACTCCAAATACAGCACATCATTTTATTATGAAATCAACACAACTTTTTTACCAGAAACATACAAGCAAAGTTTCAGCACTAAATGGATTTATGATGTCTACTCCTACGCTTAACAGCACTTAGTTTCTGACACCCGAACACCTACTAATTTTCAAAGGTTACATGCGCTGTACAGAGCTAAACTCAAGGGTCCATATGGCATTGAGAGCTTGATTTGAGATGTGTGAAGACCTCATTGATGGTATCAATGGATACCATCAGTAATACTGTTGGAAATCTGTGGCATTGAGCATTGAGTCTGAATATGATTTAATTTTAAGGCATCAGGTTTCACCAAAAAGCATGTTAGTTTAAGAGAGTTGACGAGTTCTGGAGAGGTCGCGATTACCTTTTTTCACAAGTGATTTATGAAATGGAGTCGAGGAGGAAACCAGTGGAAAAAAATGTCCTTAAATATGGGACATGCAAACAGTGCTTTATTGGAAATCCTTCAGTCCTCCTCATGAGTCACACTTTTTGACTCGTTAATTTTGTGAAACCAGGCCTCTTTGTCCCACGAACGGAAACAAATATGGTACTGTAGGAATTGGCAACGTGATCTCATGATAATTTGTAAGTATTTTACGTAAAATGTGGTTCTATAGACTGTTTCAACGGCAACAACATAAACAAACGCTACTGTGCATGCGTGTTTGTGGCCCTAACTTAACTTAGACATCCAAATAGAATCAATAACAACAGCTAAGTACCTCTGGAGTAGATTTTTTTTTTTATAACAGCAAAATATGTTTGCTTCGTAAATCAGATGGACTGAGATGCCACGATAACTACTTGGACAGACTTATAAAAAAATGCAAATTCACTCTCTGCCAGCAGGAGCCGCTTAAAAGCGGGAGAAATGACGTTAACGTTAGAGGTTAAAAGCGGGAGAAATAACGTTAACGTTAGAGGTTAAAAGCAGGAGAAATAACGTTAACGTTAGAGGTTTGCGCCCAGTAATGGCTGTAAACTGAGCTTACAAACGCTGCTTTATAAGACATATAAATGCAAGATGAAATGAAAATGACATCAAACATTGTTCCTTCAGAAATCCATATTCTCATCACCCGTATTGCTGCTTTGTGTACATTAGGGATGGGTACCGAAACTCGGTATTTAATCGGTCTCGGGGCTAAATTATAAAAGACCGGAGTATCGATAAGCTCTGACGTTAACGGTTCTGCTATCGGTACTGGAGAAATTAAGAAAACACACATACATTTATTATTGCTATATATATACACATTATCTTGCAAATTATATCCCGCCAGAGTCACCAGCTGTTTTTATATGCAATAATATTCAAACTCTTGTCTATGATGCATTTTTGCTATTCCCAAATCAGAAGCGCGATCGCTCACGTGGATGAGTTCAGCACGCGCAACATAAGCCCTGTTTATGATAGAAGAGAGAACTAACCATTAAAACATGCTTACACTTTAGGCCTGTGGCTGTTATATTAAACTGAGTTTATTTAATGTTTTTTAGCTTCTAAAGATTATAGCCGTGTTTCTTCTAACACAACTTCCTTCTCTTCACAGCGGCGCATTCGTTCCTCCTGACCAAAACTTAACATCAGAATCAGATCAATCGCCTGTCGATTGTTGTAAAATGCCGTCTTTACAGTTACTAAATTGCTGGACATGTTTGATAATGAAATGTTGAAGTACAATCCACACGAGAGATGCTGTTCCTCAGGCTGAAGTGTGTGCGTGTGTGTGTGTGTGTGTGTGTGCAGGGCGCGGGAAGGTGTTTTATGTAGGGGTGCTGTGGGTAGTCAATTTCTGCATATAAATATTACGCCAAATAGAAACAGAAAATCGTGCTATAGCCTACGCACTTTCATGAGATCGTGTTAGACAACAATTAGCTATTTTACAAATGGGAATAGGCTACAATGAATTCATAACAATGTTTTACATTCAAGTTACATTCAAGCTTAAAACCCTTAAAATGTATAGTGAAAAGTTTTTTAAAAGCATCTGGAATGCAATAAAGTAATTTTAAAGCTGTTTTAAAGCATTTGCTGCATGGATTAAAACGATAGGCCAATAAATAATTCACATCAGTCAGACAAAATTGCATTGCAACAAATCCTTTAAATTTCAAGGACAAAGATTTACATACTTTTTTTTTTATTGAATACAATTATAAAATAAAACGCAAATTATAATCGGGCCTGTTTTAGGCTTTCCCTTATTTTTATATTTTAGATGGTGAGGTGACGGGGAAAAATGACTTGCCATTTCCTCATTGGAGAAATATATGCATCTTAACGGATTACATAGGCTAATGAAGAGTTTTTGCTTTGCTTTGAATTATTTCGTTTTAAAGTAGTATTTTAAAGCTTTCTATAGATATATTTATCATATCTCTGAGCCAGTTTCGAGTTGCGAGTTTCGGTTCATCATTGAAGCCTCTTGTTCAAAACCGGAAGAAAGTGCATTCTCTGTTTTCCTATTTTATAAAAGCACAATGTTGATATTGTGAATGCACACAAATAAAAGTAGACCCTTTACAGTTCAAAATGATATATTACTCTTACCTTTATGAGAAAAAATCCACGGCGTATTTTAAGTTGTTTTACTGTAAGAAAAAATCCTCCATGTCCTGTAAAGCTCGCTTCAGCTTCCACTCTCCACACAAACTGTTGGATATTGCACATTTATATAGGTTAAACATTTAAACTAACACTGTGATATGCTTGAACTGTTTATAGGCCTATCTATCGATTTTATTTTAGTCAAGTCTTGATGATTTGATAAGGCTAAATTAATCAAACATAGGGATCAACTCTGATGCTGGCCGCTTGGTCGTTGCTTAAAAGAAAAAACATTTAACGAACAAAAATGCTCCCAAGGTTTTTCTAAATTAACTTTATGAAGAAAAAAAACGAAACATCGTCTAATCACTTTTCCATTACATACAAAACTGAACTATTTTAGCTATAAGCTGTTTTGGGAGAAGGAAAGACTCATATCGCTGAGAACAAAAAAAAAAGTACATCCATGATATTTCCATGTTCCGCTTTTAAGCCACAACCTACAAATTCTTCAACACAATCATAGCATTCACAAACATAAAAGCAAGCATTGGCAGTGCTGCGTGCGTGATTTGACAGGATGTGCGCAACGTGCGCATCAAATAGCCCTGCATCAGTTTAATAACTTTGATAACTTTAATTCTTACAACTGTTAAATTAATGGGCAAATGGTAAATATGTCGAAGATCACATAGAAATAGATAGCAAAATAGCCAATGTAAACTAAATGTTATAAACATCGGAGCAACCATATACATTTTTAAATTAATCTTTATTATAACAAATTTAGCCTATATATTTTTTTTATTCACAACAGTTTACAGTTGCCCACAGAAAAAACGGGGGTGCTGCAGCACCTCAGCACCCCCTGTTCCCGCGCCCCTGTGTGTGTGTGTGTGTGTTTGCGCGTGTGTGTGTGAGTGTGTGTGTGTGTGTGTGTGTGTGCGTGTGTGTGTTTGCGCGCGTGTGTGTGTGTGTGTGTGCGCGGCGCGCTCAAGCAGGCGTCAAACGATCAAATACACACACAATAAATGGTATATTTGTCAGTTTGTTTAACTTTGTTTCTTTGTTCATGTTCTTACTCTATCTTATCTTATGTATATAAAACACAAAAAAATGCCTGCACACTGCTGCATTTACAAATTGATGTTTTATATTTATTTAATGAAATATTTAACATCTCAGAATATAAAGCCATGTTAATTAAGCTGCTAATCTATCATAGAAATATATATTTCATACATATATGTGTATGTATGTATGTATGTATGTATATATGTATGTATATATATATATATAAATAACAAAAAGTACCGATAAGAATACCGTTAAAGCACCGGACCGATAAGCAGTATCGATAAGAGTAGTAGTACCGTTAAAACCTTAACGATACCCATCCCTAGTGTACATACCCTGTACAACCTGTTTGCACATCCCTCTTGTTCATATTACTATTTATTAAGTCCCAGTATACTGTTTTTTGCACAACATATTGTTTTGCACTTTTTATTCCATTGCACATTTTACTCTTATTTCTCTTTTTTTACCATATATATGCTCTTGTGTTGTGTTACTTTTACATAATTTTTATTTGTATTATTTTGCACTGTCCACTGAGCGGACCTGATTTGATTACATTTCACTTCTGATTGTACCCTGTATAATGTATTATGTGACAAATAAAGAAACCTTGAACCTTGACATAAAATCACCTGAGCCTCGTGTTGATTTTTAAACATACATTAAGTTACCTGCTCATGTTTATTCAACAAAGCCTTTTGGAAAAGTTCTATACCGTCTATAAAACATACATTTACTTCAGTATTTAGTGCCTGTAAAACGTATGTATTTTCAGCATTTAAATGTACGAATACTTATTTTAAGTATTTAAACATAGAAAACTGACGTATCAACATCTAAAATTGAATCCTTATGAATATTGAAATCGCGGCATTAATTTTATTATTAGTTGTCATATCAAATACCTTGTTTTCAATTGTATCATTAAATTGTTTACTCATTAACTTAATACGAAATGATAACATTTCGTTTTGTTGTGTGATTTCTGCTCCCAGCTCATTTCCAATAAAAGGCCTACATAATGTTAAACAAGACTTCACTTTAAACCTTAAAATAGATAACATTTGAAATCGTTTAACCTTTACTTGTCATGTTTGCCATGGACCACAAAAGCGGTTTCTTGACATGCTGTGACTGACAATATAACTATAAAAAACATCAAAACCGCAACATAATTATGAAATTAAACAATTGTATTTGTGCGCTGTAATCCAGATCTTCAGAATCCATACGACTGCGAGGAACAGACCCAAATACAAACCTTCATTCGGCGATCTTCATTCTTCATCTCCATCCCGAGAGTCCAGCGACCGTTAACGGCAAAGCCGCTGACTTACGTGCTCGCTCGTTACGAATTCAAATGTTGCCACTTCTAAAGGCAGGTTTTACGGCAGGATAATCGAACGCTCATTGGCTCTCACCTGCATTTGTCACAGATTGCGACATGCCGTATTTCTGGTGAGGTGTGTGTTTGAATGATGTAAGCACTCGCGAGCCTTCACGAGTTCACTGAGAATGAGAGGATCAGGAAAATAATCTAGATTTTGCAGCGATTAACAACATAAATTCTGCTCTGCACCTTACACAAACCTGCTGTATTACGCTGGAGAGGACTGCACCGCATCGTCATTTGGATTACTTTTGGTAACGTTAGTGCTTTTGACATTTTTGTAGTGATGGCGAAGTGAAGCGTTCTGAACCAGTGAAGCTTTCAACCCAGTTGTATCGGAAAAAGGTTCATTACTCAAAGCTTTTTAAAATGGTTCATTCTGTGGCCATCTAGTGGTCATAAAATTAATAACACCTTCCAAAGTGCTGTGATTCATTACAGCTGCTGGTTTCACATCTGGTTCTACTACTGATTCCTTGTTTTATTTTATTGTATAAAAATAATGGCCATTGTTAAAGTCATTCATTTGTGTCTGAGTACAGCCACTAAAATAATTCAAATAAATCAAACAAACTCATCTGTGATATGTCAATGTTTACTCTGCTTCAGTGCATTTCATGGGCATTTGCACTGTTATTTCATGGGCAAAGTTAATTTGACATTAATATATAAATTAGGATAAAAATAAAACATTGCAAACGCATTATAATGTAAAGGAAACTGCTGTGGTTTTCTTCGTTTGAACCAGATACTGAAGCAGTACGTGGTTTTCAGTCGAACGAAGCTTCAGACGTCATAGATAACGTGCTTTTGGCAAAACTAATCAAGCTCCGATACAGCGCTTCAATGTGAGATGTTTCGTTTTTTTTATACAAGCTTCGAAGCCTCGGTGTCGAACGTCACATCACTACATTTTTGCAATAAATAAATTATTGTAACGTTAATTGGATTTATCTGTCTTGTCATTTTTTTTCTTATACCGTACAGAAATAGCTATGTTTAGGTTTAGATGTTGGAGTGAGATTATCGACTATACAAATATTTGTAATGCTATATTGTTACTAAAGAGTTATTTTCCTGCATATTTCAGTCAATTACATTTTATATCCGTTAATATTTGCTATAAAATGTGTAGGTTTAGGTTTGGGGGTAGGTTAAGGGGCCTAAAAATCTAAATAGCTTATTGATGAAATGATAAAAATGCATTTATATTAATTATATAAAAGATATGTAAATATTTTTGCATTTTTTTAGCTAAAAAACGTATTGATTTGTATGTTTTAAACGTTGAAATACATCTAAATTGTACATTTTAGCATCAATAAAAACGTACAAAATTGTACGTTTTGTGCTTGTTAATGTTACGTATTAATGCCTACATATAAACATGAGACAGGCTGGAATTGGAGAGAAGGCAGAAATCCAGAGTTCAACCTTATGAAGTGGATGAGAGAAGAAAGATGGGGAGACTTGTGAGGAAAGAGAGAGGAAAAGGGTAGCCTCGGGTTTATCCTCATCGTGATGCTTTGTAAACTGTGTTTGCCTGTGTGTATTTGTGTGTGTGTGTGTATCTAAGGCCTTTGGGTAGAAAGTGTTCAGATTGTCCTTGCTCTCTTTCAGCGATTCTAGGTGCTATAAAACCTCTATGACACACACTCACAAACAAACAAACACACACTTTCACATCAACCTCTGGGGCTTATGTGGTTGCCAGGGTTACTAATATCAGGTTCATAGTCAGGAATACATGAACACAAGATGCCTCTTTCTCTGTCCATAATCCACCTTAACGCTGAGATAAAGAACGAGCTTCTCATCAAACATGCTTTTTTTCTCTGCCGCTAGCCAGCTGGATGTAGAAGTTGAGGAGTTGGCCTTACTGTCTTTTCATATATTTGTTACACTTTAACACGTGTCTCAAGAGTACTTGATTCTGATTGGTCAGTCTGTATTGAGAGGTCAAATATTTTTGTATAATGATCGCTGAACTACATATTTAACTGTCATCCATTGCAACATACTGGCGTTGCCTTCCTGCTTCTTGTATCGCTTATTGGTCTCTGTGTTTTCATACTAATGGCAGTTAGAATAGCCATTTCATATGTTCAAAATTAAAGAGAGAAGCTCAGGAGTCCCCAGGCAAAGCAAAAGAAAAACTAAAGCATATCTTAGATGAACAATGAACTTATACGAGAAAACAAACAGCTGTGTGTGTGAAATAGTAAAATATGTGTTAATAATGCATTAAGACAGTGCATAACTTGACATTATTGTTTCACAATAATTATTATTTATTCATTTGTTTTTACTGACAGCCATTGTTGTCATTTCAGGTCTATAAATCTATCAGTAGTATAGTGGTGGGTAGAAAATGTTTCTGGATAATATTTGTATTTTTCTAAGTAGAAATAGATATTTACACATGAAAATATACCATGTAGCTGCTTTTTATATTTTGCTTGCAAGGGTCCTTTGTTTCAAAAAACGTTTGAAAACTCAATGTGTTATAAAAATGTAACTTGAATGGCAGATTAATAATATATACATTTAATATTGTTTCAGTGTCCATCTTATTGCAAGGTCGACTGTTTTCTAAAAATCAAAATTGACTATTTTTCTTCAAGCTTTAAGGTGCTCAACAGAAAAACTTTTAAACTCAAATCAATATTTCATGGGCATGGTATGTATGTGTGTGGTATTATGTACGGTAAGTATATAAACCTATGGTTTTGCAGGGGAACTGTATGACCTCGCTGTCTTTCTGTCCAGACATTCAGACTGTCCAGTCTGAAATGCCAAGCTGTGGGGGATCTGACAACTTTAAGAAAACCAAGACCTGAATTCCAATAGAAGAACAGTTGCCTTCAATAATACATTAAGAGTTCGGGACTGGCATACAACCCCAAGAACTGAAAATAAACTGTAAAAAAGCTGACTCCGTGACAAAAGTTAACAAAAGACTAAAAGTTGGCGTAAGAGACACAATTAAGCATGGGGCTGCAGCTGTATGATTTTTCCACAATTTTCTTTTTCACGGCTCTTCCGTTTTCAAGGCTTTCTATTTCACGAGGAGCATCCTGTCACAGTGAAGCTCTGAGGCGTAAAAGGCCTCTGTAAAATGTTTTTAAGGGGACCTATAATGCAAAAATCACTTTTATAAGGAGTTTGAACACAGTTGTGTGGCCTCAGTGTGTGAAAACAACCAGCCTATAAAGGTAAAAATCCACCCACTTATTTATTTAATCTAAAAAAATCTGCTCTCTCAGAACTTGCTGTTTTAGATTCTCCCTCTGTTCACGTCACAAAGAGAGGAAAAAGTCCCGCCCATTTGTGATGCTGCCCTGTAAGCAGACAGCCCTGAGTGAGAAGCTGCGGTCCACCTCCATTACTGATTACTTGCTGCAGCTGCTGGAGATATACAATGTCAGCTCCAAAGAGGCTTTTCAAGTGTTGTGTTTTGGGATGCACTAATGAACATGGGAGTCTCCATGGACTGCCTTCAAGAATGATTGTGAATAGGAATGTGGTAGTTAAAAGTTGCATATGAAAGCAATGGGAGTCGATCGCTTGAGTTTGTTGAGCTCATAATCACCAGTTGGACTTATAAAGTTTGTGATAGCATGCCATACATCATGAGACCAGCTATGTTGTTATTTTTATCGTGTTGTGCTCCCTGTCTGTGTAATTCATAAATGTGAATTTATTATGCACAGTACAATCAGATGACTGACTTTGAAACAGAGTATGTTTTCTGTAAAGATAACAGGCTTTTACTAATAGGGGAATGTTTATTTGCAAAGGCTAGTACTGCTAATGCCAGCTTGAGCCCTTGAAGCTCTGCCCTCTTCTCCGGGAGCACCGGCTCATTTGCATTAAAGCAGCATTCTCCAATACAGCGTGTTTTGACTCATACCCTAAAAGTGGCAATTTTAACAAGCTATAAAGATTTATCTGTTGGGTATTTTGAGCTAACACTTCACATACACACTCTGGGGACTTTAAAGACTAATTTTACATCTTGTAAAAATTAGCAAAATAGGTCCCGTTTAATGTGCACTGAGAGTGTTTTGTCATGGACAAATGCATCTAAATAATACTTTTATTCTTTGAGTTATCAATAACCCCCAATGGCTAAGCTGTGGTGACTTAGTCTGTACTTGGTTAAGATTCCTCTCTGCCCTGTGATCTCTGTTGCAGTGTCACTTATTTGCAAGATTATTCTGGACTTTGATCAACAACCACAATCAGACCACAAAAAGGTTTAGACCAATGACCGAATGAATGAAACAATTATTGCTGTGAAAGAAGCTCAACAATTGTTCAATGATGTAAAAAGTAGTGTGTGTAATCACTCTCGCTTTCTCACACAAACACACATGCAGCTTGCTTCACAGCTGGGTTCATTCCCTTGGGAGATGGCCATGTTCTGAGGAAATTGCGGAGAGAAAGTTATCTCTATTCTGTCTGTCGTCTCCAAATAGCATCTGTTGTGCACTTAATGTGGTTTCAGGAGTAAAGCTATAGTGGCTGGACTACAAATCCATTTATTCCCTTCCTATTTAATTAAAATACCCTATTTTTCAATTTCTGTTTAAAATGTATTACTACACACAAGGAAAATTGTGTAAAGGTCAAAACTATTGCTGGAAACCCTGCAGCAAAAGTCACTCAAAGTCTCACCTTTAAATACTAAAAATCTTGTTCTGATAACCAGAAACAATGGCAAATATTTGTCAATCTCATTTAGAGTGCTTAATATGGCTGAAGTTAAATTAAATAAAAAATTCTGGTTTTTAAATAAAAAATAATCAGTTAACTGGGTCAAGCTGGCGGTCTCCGCACCATGAATTGAAGAGTCTCCATTTCAGGGCGTACAGTTTCCTCATTGAGGAAGCTCTAGTTTGGAGGATGGTCTCAGCAACCTCATTTGAGAGACCAGAAGCTATGAGTTGTGCCCCCTCAGGAGCCACACCCACAGTTTCCACAACTCTGGGCGGGGGTGAAGGAATCTCCCATGGAGAGCCGTCGAGGAGAGAAATCAGGTCAGAGAACCATAGTCGACCCGACCAGAATGGGGCTTCTAGCAATAAACGTCAATTAGTTTATTATTATTCCTTATTTACTTGTTCTTTTTAATATTTGTATTATCTGTGTTTTTTTGTTCTGTCAATGTCATTCTGTATTATGTTGCACTGCGGTAGCTTCTGTCACGAAACAAATTCCTCATTGTGTAAACATACCTGGCAATAAAGCTCATTCTGATTCTGTTCTTCCTTGATTAATTCATGAGTTATTTCACTTGCTGTGGAAAGCTGAACTTGAATGACTTACCATGCCTGCAGCAGTTGGTATTTCAAATGTGACATTTCAGATGGCCCTAGATATATAGGCTAATGTATTCATTTCATGTTGCTGTAGGCTATTCACGCTCTCACCAGGAAAAGGTTTAGCACCATTACTGTAAATCCTGACCGTTTAAATTTACATTTAGTCATTTTGCAGATGCTTTTATCCAAAGCGACTTACATTTACATTACACACAAAGAAAATTGAGACTCTGCTCAGTCTCAGATGTGTCAGAGGTCTTTCAAACAAGACGTGTTCTTGCGTTAAACAGCTGGATGGAGCGGATCGGGAATAAACCGAAGGTCCATTTATAGGTGTGTTAACTCTCAAACAACATTGCTAACATATACACTTCACATGCTTGTCTATATGTAAATATGTTTATCCTGAAAGGAAATTCATCCAGTTGGTCCATGTTTTAAAACTGACATTGATCCGCTGTGTGCCAAAAAGAAAGTATTTTTTATCTAGACACGTATCACACATGTGCCCCCATGTTAAAAAAGTTACACCATAAAGGCCTGGTAAAATACCAAAGATGATAACTATAATGCTAAACATATAGTTTTAAAAACCCTAATACAATATCGAACTACTACAGACCCGCAGTGCAGTTATCGTGCACATTTGTGTGGATGGTAATATGGTTATAGCTCTTTTATAGTTATCATTATTGATGTAAACAACCTTTAACAGCCAAAGGCATCAAACTTGTGCATGTTTACATTGACCAACTATTGAAAAACAGCACAACTGGATTGTAGAACATATCATGGGTGAACAGATCCCTCTTGAAGCTTCCATGTTTTTTTTAATTTTCAGAATGACATGATTTTTTTTCAATAATTACGTAATTGATACGGGGTAAAATGCAGCAAATCCCTTTTCCATTAAATGTATTCTAATTAATTGGTTTAATCCAAATATTTGGACTTAATATTTAAAAATTACCTCAAGTTAGCATCAGCTAGTTAGCTAGCCAGTTAGCATCAGCTAACAATGTTTTTTCAAATAGGCTATTATAATTTTGTAATCCATAACTATTGATTACATTCTTTTTTATTTTAAGCTAGAACTTCGTGTACTCTGATTTTCCAGTAAATGTTTAAAGCAAATTGCTTTGTTTGACTGGGGGCATTTTACCCCACCCATGGGGGCGTTTCGCCCTATTGGTACAATGGTACAAATGCAATTTCTGTTAAAAATCTAATAGCATAAAAATACTGGACATTTTTCATACTTGGTTTATAATTTATGTCAAGTGTCACTAAAACTACGATAACTTTTCTGAACACATTTAAACTTTGTTTTATAGAAAAAAATAACACATTCCTTAAGGGTGGCATTTCCCCACTCTACCCCATAACCAAAGCTATATAATATGAAATTAAACTTTTCTTGTTTTATAGTTAGACTAGGTTTTGAAATATAACCATTTGGTGCACTAGCTTAGTAAACAACTACTCAGTTGGCCTGTTAACTTAGCCTATATAACTTACACAAATGATCAGTCAAACTAAATGTATCAGCAAAACAATATATAATGGCTGTGAATTAAGTATAAACTCCTATAATTGATTAATGAATTCCATCATTTTAGTTAAATCAAGGCCACATGGTGCAAATTTTTCTCTTGTTTTAGTTAAATTGTGGCCATGATATAATTAAAATGAGGGAACACCCCTGCATGTGTACAATGTGGCCCCGATTTAATTATAACATTGGCCACAATTGGCCACAATTTAAGAGAAGTCAAAGTAGAATAAAAAACGCAATGTTGGGCAATCCACTGCAAAAAAAAACATTAATGTGACAGTAAAAATCTTTCATTTTCATCGTTTTCTCAAAGACACTGATGGGTAATTATTCACAAAAGTGTTACAAATATTGTGTTTTGAAGTGGGACCTAGCGCTGTCTTATGCACCTGCTAACTTTAACTGTTTTTAGACTTAAATCGTTTTAGGAACTGCAGGTCATAGCCATACAAACCATAAAAATTATTTATATGGATATGCCACAAAGTTAGAATGAGCTTATGCAACTTTACACATTTTAAATGACTTACTATATTATTATTTACTTGTGAAGTTACTCCTCGGTCTGAAATATATATTATATGTTTTATTCCCTGGAACACACTACAAACATGATGATCTCTAGAACATGACGCATTGCTGTGTCTCCATTTTTTTACATTAAACATTTTAATTTTTTTTGCTTACAGTCGTCCTTTATCGGGCATTAATATAAGACAATCCTGTAAAAACAGTTTACTGTCAAGCTGTTATATTCCGGTTATATATTTATTATCCAACATTCCTAAATTTTCTGTCATTAATTAAATTTCATATGTTGGTATTAATTCAGTGTTTATTATGCTAACACTTGAACTTGAAATATTTTCAACCGAAACTGACATGGTTTCTAGAGAGCAAAATGTTTTGTGGAAAAAGGGAAGACTATATATATATATATATATATATACTTTAAATGTGTTATTGTAAGTTGGTCAAGCGCGACTGGCTCCCATTATTCTATGGAGTCTTCAGTCCAAAATGGCGGCGGCACCTGTCATGTCATGGGCGCAACTGTTGCAATGGAGCGTTCTATTGAGTTTCACCTCTTGGACTTCTATACTCTTTAATAAAACTGAATATTTAAAAATAGACTATAGGCCTAGGCTTCTCAGCACATCAGGGCCCCCAGCTGGACTGGAGTCCTCAGCAAATACCCAACGGGTCCAATGCCTTTATTTGCCTTTGATCATAGGCTATGATTTTATATTGAGTACTACTTTTTTCATATCTTTTTGCAGAATGCACTTCTAGTAATGGCAACAGCTGTCATCTCATGTTTTTGGCATTTATATATCACGTTTAATTTGAGTGAGAAAACAATACACGCTGATTCAAATTCAGAAGGCAATAATTTATAACAACAAATGCAGTAGCTAGTAAGTCACACTGTTTCTATGAATAAAAGGTGAGCCAGCAGCCACAGACGCCTGATAATCATCAGAACTTTCCTTTTCACATGCTTTTCATGTTCAGCAGCTCCGCGAGCAGAGAACTAAGCTGTATTTTCATCATTCTATTCAAAACCGAAATGAACAGATTTGGGTCTCAGATACTCCGCTCTCTCAGCAGTTTGCTCTGTAAATTCTCCAAAAGTTGTTAATTTGACAATGTCTCTCATTAGCACTCTGTGATCAGTTTTTCAGAAAAGAAAGACAACGATAATATTTTGCATATTAGGGACAGTGCAGAACGTCTGATAGTTGAGATGTTATGGAAGCGTTAATTAAGTTCTGTGATGAATGCTTTGCTCCCCTTCTGTTACGGATGTGAAGTTCTCCATCCTGAAGCTAGGCAGCGAGGCTTAGATCATGTCAGAATTATGAAGGTAAATTTGTCAAATTATGTTGTGGACAGACTATTCAGATGTTGTTTTTGGAAAGTGTGACATCTGGAGCATGTGCAAATGTTGACAGTTGTTCTGTTTGCTGAAAAATAGCAATCCTTTGGATGTTATTTTATTGCATATATCAACCTGATTTTCTTCAAGGAGTATGGTAGCCTAAAATTATCGCTCAAATGTGTTCTCATGTGTGCTGACATTAGCTCGTATAGTATTTATGCTTGTGGCATCTTAACTGGTTATGCAGCAAATGTGAAATGCAGATGTGAAACTGGTTATGCAGCAAACGCCTTGTCTCTAATCCAGCGCCTCTGTGATGTCAGGTTTTACTTAAGCACGTGAAATATATAATCTGCCTTTGGACTTTGTGCCTTTTATAATATGAGTGGCTTTATCTCCATACCAAACAGAGCGCTGCATGATTACACTTGAAATGTATGTGGATTTTTCATCATTTGCATAAGATGACTGTTGTTGCCATTTTATTTCTTCTTTTTAAGTTTGTACACTGTATCATCTTTCTTTTTGTCACAAGGGCTCAGTTCTATGGTTGAGTAAATCCAGCGGGTGTCTTGAGAATATTTTAGCTTTCAGAAATCTGTGGTTCTTTGCTGAATGTCAGCATGGATGAAAATCACTTTAAAAGAGAGGAATTTTTAGCATGGAATAATTTTCCTCAGGAGTCCTAAAAGTTTGATCACTGTCTTGGAAGTGGGGGACTGTGTGCAAAAGAACATTCGCCATTACATTTTTTTGTGATCTTATCAATTTGTTATTTTGATCCCCCAATATCCCGTTTCCCAGAAAGCCATTTTAAAGACACAGATCTCCTGTACAAAGAGCTCTGATAGTAATGTGTTCCAACAGCCTAGCGTATTCCTAGTCCTCCCTAACCTAACCCTAACATTAAAGGATCAGTCCTCTTCAAGTTCAAAGTTTCACAGTTTTTTTTCATCAAACCTTTTAGAGTGCAAAGATGAAAGAGCATTTTTCCCCTCTTTATTACAGATAGAGAATAAAGAGCAGGTGTCATATATTGTTCAAAAGGGTTGCGAGAATAACCCTTTTGGTATATTATGTTCCTCTGTGTTTTATGGGGTCAGTCTGATTCAGGTCATGGGCATTCCTAAGTGACTTGAAAAACACTTATTTTATTCTATTTTTACGCTATTCTTTCTAGAAGTATACTGTGAAAAGATGGGAGTGGGGGTCACAACATCTTTTACAAGGTTTGTTTAAGAAGTCATTCTAAAAGGGCTTATATAGCAAGTCAAGAGGCAAGAGGATGACATGGAAATCACTTTTCTATCCTTCCCAATTTCTTTCTCTTTATCCCTTCCAATTGTGGTAGAACCTTTAGGGCAAGAATGTACAGTGCTCTGATTTGACCCTTTTATGACCCAAGTCGTTCAGAAAAATGCACGGGCTGAAAGGGTACAGAAGTCAGAGTGCCAAACTAAGAGTTTTATTCTTAAACTATATCTATATATAAATCACTGTGAACTGATGTTTAACACAGGTTTTACTCTACTGTCTGAAACTGCCAACAATGGCCTCTTTGCTGTAAATTACCTCTCTCTATAAAAATTTGATTTGTGGGATTGAAAAGTTGAAAGGCACATTTAAAGTGAACATAAAAGTCAAATTTACCCCTATTAATGTATGCTATTCCAAAGAAGAAGTAGATGGTCTTTTGCTATACAAAACATCTCAGGTTTGTTAGTCATTTGGCAAATAGCTGTCTTTAAAATGAAGTAATATTGCCTCCAGTCACATTTGTAAACTTTAAGGACAAAGGTGCATTTCGTTTTGGGATATAGTGTCCCACACAGTGTGTTCTGCCTATATTGGTAAAGTATTAAGCCATTCAGAATATTTCCATACAGTGCACAGAAGAGATACTGCATAAATTCAGCCTGATGGGATTGTTTTCCCCACACTAAACTCCTGCCCAAGTATGATGCTTTGCAGACTCTGTCTGTCAAACTGAACTGAGGGAATATCGATCTGTGAAAGGGTCCAACAGCTCAAATAAGATTAATGTTGATTAAATTTCACTGGAGGACATTATATAATACCTGGTAAACCTTGAAATTGTTGGAGTGGAGCATTCTGCTCATTTTAGCATATTTTAAAATGTAATTGTTGGGGAAGCCAGCTTTTGTAGACTTTTAAACCAATTGTCACAGCTTCAAACTCATAGTAAATATTGTATGTTTGGTGTGAAATAGTGTCAAAATGCCAATTTAGAGTAGTGTAACACCAAATCCTGTTTGTTATTTATTTTCAGGAGTAGATATTTTGTTCCCTGATGTTGGTACTTCAATAAGAGTGTAATAATTTCTCTCCCATTTCAAATTATCGGCAGGTTTTTTTAATTTCCTGGCTCAGGCTATTGTGCGGTAGAGAGCAAACTCAAAGTCTGAGGTGAGTCTGTTCGTTTTGGGAGATAAACAAACATATTGAAGGCCAGCAGCTCAGGTAAATCATTTAGTTTGTAAGTAATTCGCTTGTCGTCCTTTGTTTTCCTCAGTTGCAGATGAGGCAGTCTATCAGTGTAAGGTCCACTCGAATGACGTTAAGATAATAAGTGCTGGAATCGTGCTCTGCTGAGATTTATATAAATTGAGTTTGGTTATCATTGATGTCAAGGGTAGTTGATGTATAACATGTTTTTTAATTAACATTTTTAATTTAGATTAATATTCATTAAATGTCTAAAGGAAGGTGTTTATTTTATGTGGTGTGATGGATTACCAAGTTTTGACCATTTTTAATTACATTTACTGTGGAACCATGTTTTTTTTTTACTTCAACAAAAAAAAAGATTCATTTGAAATAGAAATGTTTTGTAATATTATAAATGTCTTTTAATCTCACTTTTGATAAATTTCACTCATTCCAGGTGGTATTTCTCACTTAAATCTTACTGACCCCAAATATTTGAACAGTATGATAAATATATAGACGATTTATAGTATATAACAACATGCTAATCTCCATTGTTATATTTTCCCATATTCTTGACTGATTATAAAGACATGTGAAAATCGATTTGGGGAGATTTACAGTAACCAATAGAAAAGCATAAAAAACACATTAAGTGTGGCCTACTCTCTATGCATTACAGCAGCCCTGCTGTTCCTCTCCTGGGTTTTCTCACTAGAAGATGTTTGTTAGAAAGCCGATTTGTCACCCAGCTATGCTGTGAGCATCATTAACAGAGGTCGACAGCTCTCTGACTCGCCTGGTTTCATGGTTGAATTCTCCTTATCCACATGACTCTCTCTCTTTCATTTATGACTCGGGATAAAATCATGGTTTGGTAGAGCCTCTGGTGATGAATGACCAGGCTTAGAAGAAAGATAGCAGTATGCAAGACAGGGGTAGGTTACAGAAAGGGGTTATTAAAATTCCAAAGGACGATATGGCTTAGGAAGGAATTGGCTGCTTGGGTGTGGTGTGAAAATCTTTAGCTGTGTGTGGAAGTCAGAGATATTGTGGAAATCCAGCATAATGCACTGAACCGTTAGCTGAAAATGACAAGTTTTAGATTTAAAACTTTTAAACATCTGTTAATGCAATGAAACATATTTATTCACATACTCACCATTTTCAGGCCAGCTGAGAATGCTCCATATCTTTACTGCTAGAACCATGTGTACCGTATATTTACCAACCATTGCAGTGCATGGTATGTGAAAGAACCCATGAGAACTCAGTATAATGAAATTAATGAAATAAAAACTTTAAACGCGAATTTAGCGATGAGGAGCTGTGGGGGAGTGAGTTCCTCATTATGCAATATCCTTATTATGTTCTTCTGTCCTGTGAAATCATGTTAGATTTGCGTTTGTTAAAATGATCATGTTAAAGTGTTTAAAATAATGGGCAAGCTCAGTAAACGTTTACTCAGTACAGAAAAATCTTGATTTTATTCTCGTAATCAATTTAATCATATAAATCTGCTAAAATAGTGTATCAATGTATTTAAATGAACTAGTACTTTGTTCAGTACAAACATGAACAAAATTACACTTAGTAATTTAACAGTAGGTATGTATATATTTTCACATAAATCATGATTACAGGGGTAGATAATTGATGAATAACAGCTTTCTTTTGCCCAGTTCATTGCATAATACAATTTTATGACCTCAAAATGCTTTAACCATAGTGCAAGATTTGTAACCTAATACATTTTAACATTTGCATCTCCATATGTGGCTTTTCTGATGTAGTAAACTTGCTCTGTAGCTCACCTGGTAGAGCAATGCAGATCGCTCGGTTACAAGTCCAGTAAACATGTCGCACAAAGCTCCACAAAAGAGCTCAAAGCCTTGAATAAGGAAACTAAGAAACAATCGTTGGCATGATTTATTTAGTAATGTGTCTCTATCTCTGTTGTTAAAGGGATAATTCACTAGTGAACATTTGTGTTAATTTACTGTAAAATTTGTACGAATGACCCAAAGGTGCATCTCAATAAATTTTACAGTAAATTAACAGCAAATGTTCACTTTTAGGTGAATTATCCCTTTAACAAAAGAGATAGAGACACATTTGCTAAATAAATCATGCCAACGATTGTTTCGTGAAAAGCGCTATACAAATAACCTAAAGGTGCATCTCAATAAATTAGAATGTTGTGGAAAAGTTCATTTATTTCAGTAATTCAACTCAAATTGTGAATTGTGATTAAATAAATTCAATGAACACAGACTGAAGTAGTTTAAGTCTTTGGATCTTTTAATTGTGATGATTTTGGCTCACATTTAACAAAAATCTCAACAAATTAGAATATGGTAACATGCCAATCAGCTAATCAACTCAAAACACCTGCAAAGGTTTCCTGAGTCTTCAAAATGGTCTCTCAGTTTGGTTCACTAGGCTACACAATCACGGGGAAGACTGTTGATCTGACAGTTGTCCAGAAGTCAATCATTGACACTCTTCACAAGGAGGGTAAGCCACAAACATTCATTGCCAAAGAAGCTGGCTGTTCACAGAGTGCTGTATCCAAGCATGTCAACAGAAAGTTGAGTGGAAGGAAAAAGTGTGGAAGAAAAAGATGCACAACCAACCGAGAGAACCACAGCCTTATGAGGATTGTCAAGCAAAATCTATTCAAGAATTTGGGTGAACTTCACAAGGAATGGACTGAGGCTGGGGTCAAGGCATCAAGAGCCACCACACACAGACGTGTCAAGGAATTTGGCTACAGTTGTCATCAGAGTCGTCTTACCTGGGCTAAGGAGAAGAAGAACTGGACTGTTGCCCAGTGGTTTAAAGTCCTCTTTTCAGACCAAGTTTTGTATTTCATTTGGAAACCAAGGTTCTAGAGTCTGGAGGAAGGGTGGAGAAGTTCATAACCCAAGTTGCTTGTGGTCCAGTGTTAAGTTTCCACAGTCTGTGATGATTTGGGGTGCAATGTCATCTGCTGGTGTTGGTCCATTATGTTTTTTGAAAACCAACATCACTGCACCCGTTTACCAATGCATTTTGGAGCACTTCATACTTCCTTCTGCTGACCAGCTTTTTAAAGATGCTTATTTCATTTTCCAGCAGGATTTGGCTCCTGCCTACATTGCCAAAAGCACCAAAAGTTGGTTAAATGACCATGGTGTTGGGTGCTTGACTGGCCAGCAAACTCACAAGACCTGAACCAAATAGAGAATCTATGGGTATTGTCAAGAGGAAAATCAGAAACAAGAGACCAAAAAATGCAGATGAGCTGAAGGCCACTGTCAAAGAAACCTGTGCTTCCATGCCACCTCAGCAGTGCCACAAACTAATCACCTCCACGCCACGCCGAATTGAGGCAGTAATTGAAGCAAAAGGAGCCCCTACCAAGTATTGAGTACATGTACAGTAAATTAACATACTTTCCAGAAGGCCAACAATTCACTAAAAATGTTTTTTTTTATTGGTCTTATGAAGTATTCTAATTTGTTGAGATGAATTGGTGGGTTTTTGTTAAAGCCAAAATTATCACAATTAAAAGAACCAAAGACTTAAAATACTTCAGTCTGTGTGCATTGAATTTATTTAATACACCGAGTTTCAAAATTTGAGTTGAATTACTGAAATAAATGAACTTTTCCACGACATTCTAATTTATTGAGATACACCTGTACACCTAACCATGCCCCTAAACCCACCCGTCACTGGGATTTAGACAAATCATACTAAATCGTACGAGTGAGGTCATACGAATTTGTATGAATTAGCCACCTCTTAAAATATGTACGAATTGCCGTGAGATAGCGTTCGAATTGCCAAGAACAACAGTTTCACCTTAAAACTTCTTTATTGTTCTACTGAAGAAAAAAGTAATCTACATCTTGGAATGTACAGAAGGAGTCACGATCACCCACGTCTGGGTTGACTAACACAAAGCAAACAGTGTGTGCTAAAAATGAGTTCTATCAGCAAGCATAATTCAGTCTTCACAATGTTCAGAATCATCTTTAATAACACATATAAGTCCTATTATACCTAGCCATTACATTCTCATTCAGTCTATTCCTCTGGCTACACCTCACAAACACCTTCAAGGAAACCTTATTCTCACCTCAGGCTTTAAAAAGGACTGCAGCGAAGTGACAGTTTGCCTCACCATCGACTTCGTAGAAACATGTTTGGTTCTCTTTTTCTTTATCTTTCTCTTCGTCCCTCTTTCACTCTCTGTCATTCTCTTTGCATTCTGTCTTTTAGCCTTGGCTTCACTGTGCCCTCCAGCACTGGAGTATATAGTGAAAGGGAAGAAGAACAGAATCCGAAATTCCAATCGAGCTTGAGGTAAACAATGAGACAGAGCAGACTTTTATTTTCCATCACTGGCCGCTTACAAAACAGTTTTAATTATCAACCATGACAGAATGTGTGTTTCCTAATTCCACTTTTCACTCTCTGTCCTCTTTCCAGCCCATATGGCAATGCAAATTTGAATGCAGAATATATGATGTCTTGAAATTTGGAAACGAAACTACAGTGACTGTAATTAATTGATTGACATGATTGAAGTTAAATAATATTCATTATTTTTTCAATAACATTATTTCCTTTTGAAAATGTCAGCAAAATTATTGCTTCATAGTGGCTCTTACTTTGTATATAGTTCAGCTTGGATAGTCTTCACTCTGTTCGATCAGGTTCTCTAAGGTTTGACCAATGAGAAGCAAGGGAGCAAAACAAATCAAATCAAACATAAGTGTGTTGCTTTGTAAAGTATGTTCTCTCCCAGGAGAACCAGGTTATTTTCTTGCAGAGTCTTAGCTGAGAGCATTAATCAAAGACAATATGTTTACACTTAAAAGGACAATTTACCAATAAATTAACATTCCGTCATTATTGACTCACCTTCATGTCATTGCAATCCTAAATGCCTTTTTTTTAGTTTATTTTCTAAATAAATGAACATTCTATCATCACTGAATTACCTTCAGGTCATTGGAAACCTATTTGCCTTTCTTTCTGCCATGGAACACAAAAGGAGATATTGAGCGAAATGTCCAAGCTGCTTTTTCCATACAATGAAAATGAACAGTGAACATAACTATCCATGGACAAATGCAACTAGGAAATTCAGCAAAACATCTCATTTTTGGGCTAAAGAGAAAAAAGGTATTAGTTGATGCCAGAATTAAAATTTCTGTCTAAACTGATCCTTTTCATTTTTCTGCAGGCTTGACATTTTTTATACATTTAAAAAAAATGTTGAGGGTAAAGGAATAGCCTTAATCTTAAGACACAAACTATTGACTTGCACTGGTAAGTGAATTATTTATGCACAGCATGTTCTTTCATTAATAAATGAGTAGTACTGTACTACACTGTGCTACTCTCTTAATCGATTTGATGTCCACAGTTGATACTTACTGCTGATCCATCTTTATAATGATCAATTTGCACTTTTAAAGTCCTTTGCTATTGTTATCACCTAAACAAACTGTGCATTTTTATAATTGGGTCAAGCTGCAGCAGTTTATAAAATGATATGCTCCCTGACCTTTTGACTCCTCCTAGTTTATATCTTGTACTTGTACACTGCATCATGATGGGAGTCTAAATGGCAACAGGATTAAAGATTTTTAAAACTTCAATTCAAGAACGTCTGTATAAAGGGGCGAGCGGATGGGGTGTCACTGTGGTAAAGCTAAATTCCTATGAAGAGAGCTGACACTCTCATAATGCGAGCTGGGACTTCGATAATAATGTCTTTAGGAGGCTCTCACACACAGTGTAATCCTCCTTTGATTGATGGAGGGAGGCCAGTGTGCTCATTGATCAAAACTCCCTCCTGCTCCGTTTGGCCTGACACTGAGGCTGAGAATTAGTCAACAGAGGAACAAGAGAGAGAACTAACCAAATAAGATGATGAAGATTTGATTCTCTCGTTCTCCGTGTCTCTGTGCATCATTTTTGCTATTTATCTCTTGAGTTCAATCTCTCTCTCTTTCTCTGAGAGATTCTGATGATGAGATTATGAGGGAGAGTGGTGTCCCTTTTTCCGGTTTGAATGCCTCGTGAGCAGCTCTCATGCTGAACATAACGCTGAAAAGCCTCTTCAGTTGCAGCTTCCTTAGAAATCACAAGCTATTGCTTGCAGGTTAAATAGATGCTTCTGTTTTTCTATAGCCAGACATCAGCTCATATCAGCAGTCGAGTCGAGTGGAGCTAGACAAGACAAGACCAAGACAAGAATGAGTAATAGTAACACTTACCTCTTGGAACCTGATAAATCTGGAGTGCATTGACTGAGCACTGTGGTATGTGGAGGACTTCTGAAATTAGCTATTTTTGTTTTTCATTCACTATTTTGTACTTTTATTGATTTATTTAAATCAATTAATGATATTTATTTTCTTTATATGTTCCTAAATATATTCATTATTGTTGAATTCTATTCGTTGATTTTGTCACGTCTCGTGGAGTTAGGGAGAACGCATAAGTCTCTACTTAAATAAGAAATTAATTTGAATCACAACAACGTATGGTACACATTAAACAGGTGCTAGGAGGAATAATCAAATCAACTTAAAAATTAAAGGAAAATAACCATATAAGGAAACTCAGGAAGGACAGGGGTAAAACAAGGAGAAACGAGTCCAAAACCCTGACAGATTTATAATTATTTTGTATTTTTATTCTAATATAAATTCAGTTACATTTTATTCTTAATGCTAATTTAACTCTTTATCATTCATATACAATATATTGTTTATTAAGTATGCTATTACATTCAGTACATCAAAGTAATTTATTCATAAAAAACATCAGTTTAAACTAATAAAAAAAAGATGTGTAGCTTTTATGTGTTACTCCTGCCTGATGTTTGCATAATATTTGCATATTGTTAGTCATCTAACTAAGTAGCTATACTATAGACTCATATGTTCAGGAGTGCATTATTTAACATTTATATTAGAAACATCATTGTTAATATGCTTCATTTATCACAAGCAATTTGTCAGCACTTGCCAATCTATCCACTATTCATACAGCATAAGATGAATCGACAACAGTGTACAGCATTGCTTTTAAATTATTATTTGTACAAATCCAGCGACTGCTTTGCACAAGGAACCAGCAGTTTCAAGATGTTTCAAGTAAATGCATTACAAAGGTCATAATTTTGTCTGGAATTGCAGAGTCATTGAAATTGCCCTTTGCAACAAACCAGACTTCTCTATTATTTACTATATCGATGTAGCAACCAAACTCAAAGCCAAAGCCTACGTGAAAGGCATGTTTCATTGATCACGACTCTTTTATCTCACTGCAGGGGGGTAAGACAGAACATATTCTAATAGGGTAAAATATATTTTTAGATTTTAGTCAGCCAATGCAGAACAAAAGAGGAAAATCAAAGAACCACAGCCTAGGTTGCAAAACAGATGTGAAGTTTGGCTATTTCTGCTCTTTCCACTTCATTTTCAGATGTGGTACTACAAAAGTGCATCATAATGCAAAGAGCGATGGCTCACAAGCGTTTTTGCAAATAAAACGTGTTCACAAAGATCAAGAGATATGCACTTTGCACTTGTTGCCTAGAGTAATTAACACTATATGTGACCTTGGACCATAGAACCAGTCTTAAGTGTGAATCTTCGAATTTTTCGACGATACGGTTTGTGTGTTTTTCAAGTCTTCTCCAGGTAATAAATATGAATGATACAGTGGTAATTGACAGCATTAATTACAATACAGAAGCTATAC
This sequence comes from Gymnocypris eckloni scoliostomus, assembly GCA_027564155.1. Lineage (NCBI taxonomy): Eukaryota > Metazoa > Chordata > Actinopteri > Cypriniformes > Cyprinidae > Gymnocypris > Gymnocypris eckloni. The sequence goes on from CM050428.1 coordinate 13,344,516, forward strand.
AATATGTGACCCTGGACCACAAAACCAGTCTTAAGAGTCAATTTTTCGAATTTTTGATTTATTCCTCATCCTAAAGCTGAATAAATAAGCTTTGTATTTATGTATGGTTTGTAAGGATTGTACAATATTTGGCTGAGATACAACTATTTGAAAATCTGGAATCTGAGGGTGCAAAAAAAAATCGCCTTTAAACCTGTCCAAATGAAGTTTGGATAGCTTAGCAATGCATATTACTAATCAAAAATTAAGTTTTGATATATTTACGGTAAGAAATGTACAAAATATATTCATGGAACATGATCTTTACTTAATACCCTAATGAATTTTGGCATAACATTTTTTTTTTCATTTTGACCCATACAATGTATTTTTGGCTATTGAAAAAAAAAATACCCCAGCAACTTAAGACTGGTTTTGTGGTCCAGGATGCTTGTATCAGATGCTCTAGGGCACGGGCATCATTGGGGAATGGGGTCTGTTTTAGTCTGAATCAATGTAAAATGAGGTGTGAAATTAAAATCTTGCAACGGCAAACCCCTCTCCTTGACTTCCCTGTTTCCCTTTCCCTATCCTTCTCTTCTGTTTCCCCCATTTCACCTCACACGCAGCCCAGCATAAACTGATTATTGGAAAACTCAATAGCTTTGTGGGCTATAATTATCTTTTCATTACGGAGGTGTTGTTTTATTCACTGTGAGCTCCACGTACAGACAGCAGGATGAGCTCATGAAAATTCATCAGCTTGTTAAATTGCAGAGCACATGCAGAGGTTTTTAAAAACATTATTATTCTAGTCAGGCCTCGAAATGAAAAAGCCAGACCAAGTTGCTAATACCTGGATGAGAGGCTTCGAGTCTCTTGGTGAAAAACGTTGTAGACTCTTAAACAGACACGCGGAGTGGGATGACGGCGTATCTCTTTCGTGTCAGGGGGTTAAGTGTCTTGTGTGCTAATGCAGCTTATGAATTGCAAAAGTGTAAAGGGTCACATCAAGGGCAAAGATGAATGTGGGGTTTGCGTTTGATCTTTGGCTGAAGTAAATGCGAGAGATTTCCGAAGCATGTTAATCTGTTGGGTTTTGAACATTTGTACGTTAAGATGAGGAAATCACAGGTCTTTATAGCAGGGGAGGGGAGGGTGGATCTGTCGCATCCAGAATTATTTCATGACCTTCAGAGGGGTCAACGATTTAAAGAGAAGCAAAAAAATTATAAAAAGTTCAAAACCATGTAAAGTATTTGGCTAAAACTGGCCATGAACCAGGGGCAGACTAACCCATTGGGCAAAAGTAGGCAACTGCCTTGGGCCCCCAAAAGCCAAGGGCCCCATAAAATGGTTTTCATATACGAGATGCGCATTAAGCTCTTACAAGTTGAACGTGCTTCTTGTGTATCCTGCTTGTAGCAAATGAAAATATTATGCATCTGAAGAAGCTGACAGCACAGCTATTGTCTTAATCTTATGTGTATCCTATTTGATTTTATCAGACAATGGCTCGATTATAAATAAGGATTGTTTTGTGTGCAGATTAACATCTTGGAAGGGAGAGCTGGTTATGTAGTTTTAATGGGTCACATTTCAGACACTATTTCATATTCATTCCATTGTCTGACAATAGAAACAGAAAAAATATATAAATGAAAACAGTTTTATTAAAAATTTAGCTGCATCAAAATACAGTGTGTGGCACAGAGAGGCAAACAATCTAATAATAAATAATAAATGTACATTTTTGCCTGTTCAGAAGTAGTGGGAACCTATTTCTATGTTCTTTTTTTTTCATTTCTAACAGACATGAACAAGTTCTTTGAAAAACATGATCTTTGAAACATGTCTACTCTTCATGCTCTATGTTGACTATGATTTCACTAATAAAAAACATATATTGCATAAAGCATCCATATTTGTCCATGCCTATGTTGATTATAGTATAAAAAAAACATGAAAAGTATTAATTAAACGTACATTTAGAACAGATACAAATTTGTGATTAAGTTGTGATTATTCGCAAGTTAACTCATGACAATCATGTGATTTAATCACAATGAAATATTTTAATCAATTTACAGCCCCAAGTTAAAATGACAAGAAGAAAATTTAATGTGGGCTTACACTGGTAACTAATCAGTTGACTTACCTAGTCAATATAGGCTATATTCTATCACACTTTTCTCATTCTCACTAATTTAAGTTTGTATATGAATGAACCTCTGAAGGGAACCGATTGTCTTCAGAAAAGATGGCATTTTGGATGGCATTTTCATTTTACCTGATGAAGTATCATTTATGCGCTGAGCGCTGCTTTGTTTACAGCTGTTACTGGGAAACCGTTATATTTCTAACTTTCCAAATGCACCTCCTACTGGAAGAGAATGAATGTGCATTTTCAATAATCCACTCTGTAGCTTTTGTTCAGAACAATGCGAAAATCCACCCACAAAAAACCGTCATAATGTCATAAAATTTATACTTGTGACTCATCCATTTTCTTAAAAAAATAGTTTAAAGGTCAATTGTGAGGTTTATTATTTTATAATTTATTTATAATCTTTTTTCCTATATTTCTATTTCTGTACATAGTACATTATTTAATTTGTGTTTTGTTTTCTTATATTGGTGTTATATTGCATCCCTACTGTGTTAATCCTATGTATGTCTGTACTATCATGCATGTCTGCATTATGTCAACAAAAAGTGGTCTGATAAAGACACTGATTGTACATGCTGTGTTTATTGTATCTTAAAATGGTTTACATAGTTGAAATCACAAGAATCTCAGCTTTCCACGGATATATGACATGTTCAACTTTTAGTTTTTTGAGTTTTTGTGTCTGACGAATTTACCCCGTCATTAATTGGTGTCCCGCCACGCTGGATTTTTAAAGTTAAGGAGTGATATTCATGACACAACAGTTACAAATTAGAAACACAACAGCATGGGTGACATATTTAAATATGAATTGAAGTATCTGATTTTAACATGATGAAAACTTCACATACCTTCAAAATTGGTTATGTGTGCAGGGTTCCTGTTATTTTTACTTTATTAACTTTATTAAGTCCCAGTACACTGTTTTTCTGTTTTTCTTTTTTTGTACATCTTATTGTTTTTTGCACATCTTGTTGTTTTTTGCACACCTTGTTGTTTTTTGCACACCTTGTTGTTTTTTGCACACCTTGTTGTTTTTTGCACATCTTGTTGTCTTTTGCACATCTTACAGTTTTTTGCACATCTTATTGTTTTTTGCACATCTTATTGTTTTGCACTTTTTATTTTCATTGCACATTTTACTCTTATTTCTCATTTTCTTACCATATGTATGCCCTTGTGTTATGTCACTTTATGTAATTTGTATTCTTATTATTTTGCACTGTCCACTGAGCGGACCTGATTCGATTACATTTCACGTCTAATTATACCCTGTATAACTATTATGTGACAAATAAAGAAACCTTGACCTTGACCTTGATTTATTTATTTTTTGTTTCACATTGATTTTCTGCTGAAAAGGTGCGTTACTGTATGGCAGGGAGTCAGAAAGAAATTTTCATAGGCAGTTGTTCAATCTCTTACCCCACTATCATTCATAATCCATTAATGTGACAGAACACCAACAGAGCAGGGCGAGATTTCCAAAACAACAATCGCTAGGTGTGACATCCCCTACCGTTATCCAGTCATCTGGTGAGATGCACATTAGATTAATGCAATCTAATGTGATTAGGTCTTTAGTGTCCCTGATTAGCCATATTCACCCTATGTGTATGTAATGAACCAATGTGTTAATTAAGTGCTAATTCATACATCTATAGGGTTTTACAGAGCAAAAATTATTAAATTAACATTTATGATGTAGCAGTTATAGTGCACAGTTATAGTGTACAACTGGAGCTAAACTCTGCAAGACAGTTGCCCTTCAGGCACGATGTTGAATACAGTACAATCAAAAAATGGTTAAGCAACTAAAATCCTTTGTGACTGCATACAGAACAATCCATACGTCAGCGCTTACTAAAAGAGACACCCTCTTTTAAAGTATCTGAACAAACTTTCCATGAAACCAAATGTAATAGCCTCATGGTAACAATGTATAATTTTAATGTGCACACATTCATTATTCATGCTGTTTATTCGAAGCATTGTGTAACTTGCTAAACACCCACCTGCCCATTTTCCTTTGTTGTAGTGTTCTTGTGATGCAATGATTTGTATTGTGTTGTCAGATAATATTGACAGTACATTGAGTGCAAGCTCATAAAAATGCTGTTTGATGATTTAGTTCTTCATAAGACTACAGCATAAAAGTAACTGTTGAGAAGTTAAAGGCAACATGATGCATTCTTACTAATAGGTTTATAACTCTTTACTCAACACTGCAGTATGGTAAAAAATGCAGATTGTATATACAAATGCCATACATATAAGAAATATGCTGAATGGTAAAATATTGAAATATCATATATAAAATAAATACCATTTATAAATACAAAATAAAAAACAGTGATGATAACTGTAAAGTCAGCAAACCTTTCACAATAAATGCATAATTGAATCATATTGTAAATATCCATTCATGAGGCACATTCATTGGTGGCAGCCGCATTGTATCACTCACTTCTCATATGCATACAGATGAGTTGCATCGTCAGCAAAATCAGCAGCTCTGATTGAAAATGAACAACATTCGGTCACTTTCTTTAGTCAGTGTGACTCAAACAGCACAGTATGTGATACATTACAATTCCTTTTTACAGTATAGATGTCATACATACCTCATATGCTCACACAATTCCAGCACATGATAAATGGCACTGAAGCAGTGCCAAACATTGTCTGTGTGCATAAATCCCACACAGTCCTTTTCACTTAACTCAGAAAACAGCATTTTTGAGTGTGATGTGCTCATTTATCCTGTTATATAGAAAGTGCCTAGTATTTTTTGTGAAGAACGGTAATTGTACTGTGAAATAGCTCTTAAGCTTTTGTTTACAGATGAGTGTAATTATCTCTTATTGAAATTTAATTGCGCGTAAAAATCACAAAGGTGTCTTGTGTCTGTGGTCTCTTGTATGGATTTCATCCCATGAGCTTGACTGAAATGGAACATGCTGCCATTGTGAACCTTGACTCTGAAATGTTTCAGAAGAAAGGCTGGAAGAGAGCATCTCTAATGTGGTTGAGAATTGACTGCTGGTCTGCAAGCAGAAGACCCTGGAGAGCCAAGACACTTCTTGCTCGCATCAGCACCCCTAATTTCCCTCTCTCCACATTAACTAGTTCTCAGACTGACACCTTATCCCTTTACACGTGGCACTTGCTTAGATCTGAGAAGCAAGGAAGACCTTGACAGAGTTGAGTTCCTTTCATATTGATAGGTTTGCTGAGATCTGGAATTGCCTTTGGTGTAATGGATTTGTGTGTGTGTGTATGTATGATGGCAGGTTTTCACATGTATAACTCTTCGGTCAAGCATAACTTCAGAAATCTTCCGAGGACAGATTCTCTTCTACGTCCTTTGGGGGAGTTCATATAAAAAAATAAGTAAGGATGGTGGAAAATTGATATTGAATAGGAGGGGAAAACGTACTCGGTTACTATCGTAACCTCGGTTCCCTGAGATACGAGTACTGCGTCTTTTATTTAAGACGCATATGGGGAAAAATATTTTTTATCCGATAACTGAAGCCTTTTTCAATAATGCAGTTTTACTGCATGGCCATTGGTTCGCATTCAAGCAGAAAGGACCCATTGCTTGTAAAGCAGGCTGAGCTCATAGAGGCCACACCTGGCCTGGGTCATCATCCAGAGGGACCTAAACTGCCTCGGCACCCTGGGGGGGTCAAGAGCGCACAAGTAAGCCACTGCTAAGTCGGACGTGCTACAGCCGAACTTTGCTCAGTGCTGGTCCCACCTGTGAAAGGTTCACGCCATTCAGAATCCAGAAATTACCTCTGCTCTGAATGGAGTAGGCGGCACCCAAGCATGAAACACACTCGCCATGACCATCAGCGGCGTGCAGGGGAGCCCTGCACAAGCAACAATTACGACGCTGCATTTGCAACAACTTAGAGAGAAATTTGCTCTTTTACTGCTCTTTCGAGTGTTCACCGGATGGATATATTCGACCGCGGCTGCTGCAAGCACTGAGCGGCTTGAGAGCGGCAAATCAGCGGGGAGATCTGCTGAGCTAGAGGTCTTGATCCGCTGTGAAGGCTGGTCAACGGCGAGAAGGGCTTCGATGTCTCGTAGATCAGCAAAGAGAAGTCGTCGTTGCTGAAGGAGAAGAAATCTGAAGATCCTATAGCGAAGCGGCCGCTTATATAAATGCCCCGGGCTGTCGGTCTGGCGGGCTTTGGCCAGATTTGGCAGGCACCGCTGCCGAGCCATTGGTTCGTTTTTACAGCACTGCACGAACCAATGGCCGTGCAGTAACACTGCGTTATTGAAAAGGGCTTCAGTTATCGGAGAGAAAGGAGTTTTCCCCACAATGCGTCTTAAATAAAAGATGCAGTACGAGTGAAGTATCGAAAGAGAACGCACACACACACACACACACACACACACACACACACACACACATGAGAACACCCTTGGGGTCACACTGTTTGTAGACCTCCTGATGCTAGTTTTCACTGCTGCTTTGTCAGATATGATAAACGTTAAAGGGAGCTAGTGGCATAGAAAATCTGACTTGTTTTAAGAGAAAAAAGCTGATTTTTATTATTCTTATCAGACTGTAGTGCTGCAACATATTGACTATGTTTGTAGGCATATTATGGCGCTTTTCCACTGCATGTTACGGCACGGTACGGTTCAGTACGGTTCACTTTTTTTTTTTTTTCACTGGGTACAGTACCTGGTACTTTTTTAGTACCACCTCGGCCGAGGTTCCAAGCGATCCGTACCGTTACTAAAACGTGACGTGTAAACTTTACTGATCACTGAGTGGCAGGAGAAAATCGGCATTACTGCTTCACTGAACTTGCGACACAAGACCCAACATAGACCCGCTAGATTTAAATCAGCACAGCCAGCGGAGGATCGGACGCAACTTTTGTTTGAACAAACGCACCTTTTTGTATCAACCAAAAAATGGCTGTTTCGTTGTCTGTTGAGGAAGTACAGACGTTCCTCTCGTTGATAGCCGAGGAGCGGATCCAGCGAGAGCTTGAAAAATGCATATACTTTTTGCACTTTGTATATTTTTAGAGTATGTTTTTTGTTTATATTTTTACCTTTGTATCTGTGTTTTGCTTCAATTAAAAACAATCTGATCGAATAAGTGTACCTCCAGGCTATATTAAAGATGTATTATTGTATGAACACGTAATGAACCTCTTGAAAAAGACAAAAGCCACGATGATACAAACCAACACATAAATAAAAAAACTAGGGATACATTGTACATTTTTTAATATTCAAACGTTTATTGATAATTCACTTTACAGAACATTCTACATGAATAGTTAACTATTCAAGTAGCGCAGCACACCTGCACGAACATCCCTGCCGTCCTCCTCTACAGTCTGTGTCACTGCCACCACAGTCTCTGCTGCTGGGGGTAAATCCCAAGCATTCTCATAGGCCTCTCTGTTGCTGTTAAAAAAATCCACATGCCGAGAATGAAGAACACCATTCCGTCGATATGCTCCTTTGTTGTGTGTTTGTTTGTGGCGCATTTCCGATGATGTCACGGAAGTAGAGGCGGCACAATTATAACGACACATGAATAATCCCGCCCACTCTAAAGCGGTACTAAACTGAAGTGGAAACGCAAACCGTCCCGAACCGAGCCGTGCCGTGCCGTAACGAGCCGTGCCGAGCTGAGTCGTACCACGCAGTGGAAAAGCACCATTAGAGTTCTTATTGGCACTTTATTTTTAGTTTTCATACTTGACTTACCAAGTACAACATACATGCTCAGTTTAACTAAAGACTTTCCTATAACTTGATTTTCTTAAAAGAAGATGTTTGTATGGAATACATTATTTTTAATTTGGTTTAGAATGCTTTTTACTATACCATTCAAATGTTTGGGGTCAGTAAGATTTTTTTTATGTTGTTGACCAAGGCTGCATTTATTTGTTAAAAAATTGTAGGCCTACTATTGTGAAAGCTGAATTTTCAGCAGCTTTTACTCAAGTCTCCAGTGTCACACGAGCCTTTAGAAATCATTCTAATATGATGATTTGGTTCTCAAGAAACTATTTATTAATATTTGGATCTGACAGTCCTGTTATTACAATTCTCTTATTATTAAGATTTCTTCTTATTATAATGTTGAAAACAGTTGTGCTTTTGTTTTTGTGGAAACTGTGATACATTAAGGATTTTAGATGAAAAGAAAGTTCAAAGCGTTTATTTGAAATAGAAACATTAATGTAAAAGTTTTTCTTTCACATTTGATCAATTTAATGCATTCTTGTTCAATAAAAAAAAAAATATATATTTTTTAAACTTACTGACCCAAAACTTTCAGATTTAATATCCAGAATCTATAAGCAAAGTAGATTTTTAATTGCATTGCTGCATCTCAAAAAATAATATTTATCTTTGAAAATAAAAGTAAAAGATTACTGTATAGATACAATTAGAAAATATAGATGTAAAAAATGTTGTGGTGGCAAACATTGTGGTAGAAATCACACATTCACGTGTCTAAAATTATTCATTCCAACTGAATCGCACCTTCTGCAGACATTTTAAACTGAACATTCTGTCATTATCAACCCCTCAGGTCGCTTCAGCCTTGTACAGAATTTTTCTTGTAGAACAAAACGTCAAAGCTTCTTGTTTCCATACAAACTGCAGCCAAAATTACAGGTTGTCAAGTTTGTTAGCAGTTCTTCCATCCTTCCAAAAACTGTACATCCTATTCTATAGAGTGCCATTCTCTACCAGCTACTATCTTGCCCTTACACAATACAGTTTAAAAATGAGTAGGATTATATCCAATGGCATCACTAAGCTCTTACCAGAACCCTCTAAGGACAGTGCTTGTTATCTTGTGACTGTGCAATTCAATGTGACTGCTGGTGTAACTCTTTCCCCATGAGAACAAATGAAGACAACATGAAAGAGGGAAACACACTTAAAGCCACATTCCCAAGTCCCAGGGGTTTGAAAGGGAGGTAGGAGTGAGTGAATAACTGTACCGAGAGACACAGAGATAGTGCTGAGTTTGGACTGCAGGGACTATGGGGATTCATTTAAGGCCTTTCTAGGGATTTTTTTCCCTTCGTTAATTGATTCCAGTGCTATTGAGTTTTCCATATGAAATGAAGATAATATATTTTGCTATCTAATTACTGTTTTCATGTGCATGTGTTGGAGGTGCCTCTGTGCTGGCTATCCCATCATATCCCACTGTGAGGATTAGTGACGTACAGATGTGCCCAGTAGCACTGGGATCACATTCCAGGAAAATGCTGAATGACGAAGTGCCCTTCCAAAATACTGAGAACTGAGTGGATATTGAAAGAGAAGAAAGAGAGAAAATGGAAAGGATTGGAAGAGAAAAAGGGGAGAAATGAGAATCAGCGGTAATTGGCTGATTGTTACAGCATTTGACCTTGAGTGTACAAAAAAACTTTTTCAAAGGTAGTGTACAGAAATACTGTGCACAGTATACATACATACTATATATTGCATCAAGATTTCTATTCAGAACATAGCCAATGCAGTGCCAGTTTGTGCCAGGGTGGGGGAACTGCAGAAGATCTTTATCTGATCCAAACTATAATAAAGAATGTTTTTGGTTTTGGTTTAAATAAGGTAAAATACTTTATGTAACTGTTAAAGCAATTTACACAAATTAATTTATCTGTGAGGACAAAATACAAACTTCTAGCATATACTTAACTATCTCCTATTAAAAGCCTATACAAATCTAATTGGAGCCTTATTGACCTGATTCTATCCAGGCCTGTAATTTTGCTTAATCTAGGAGTTGAGCAGCTTTCAGGGTTGAGGAAAGAGGATTCTACAAGGGAACATCCATCGAAATGAAAGCGCAGCTTGTGTTGATTACTGAATTAAAAGATGCGGTGGGATTTGCTTGTCAGTTCTGCTGTAAAATATTACATAATTGCAGGCTAACAAAGGACAGTCTCATTTCATACTTAATTTGGATGTGTCTTACCTGTTTTATTCAGGGACATTCATTTATTCTGTGCCTACATCTGAGCCATTTATTTAATGTATCTCCTAAAAATATGTCCAATTACATTTAGGAATTTTTAGAATTGCACCATGCAGTGCCATGGCAGAGAGAACAGATCAATTTTAGGTACATGATGAGACGAATGAAATACTGAAATGTCACAGGAGAGCATGTCAGTAATCCTGTCAGGGCAGGCAAAGGGGTGGAAAAGGAGATAATGCTTTTTCTCTTTCTCATTTCCCTGTTTATTTATACTGAAACATGCGCCTGAAAATGGACAGTGTGTGCTACTTTGGCTCTATGATATATTGCCAAACATAAAACCCCTAAAATATCTGCTTTGATGTGTTATCAAAAGTATACATGTCTATTGCACGCATATATTCATGTATTGTGTAAACAGTAAAAGTGCAGTTGCCTTGGATCCAGCTTATTTGTATTTACATTTAGATTCAAGTGACAGAAACCTAAGTAAGTGCGGCTCTGCTGAGCTCCACTTTCTAAGTTCTGCTTCAGCTCTAATCCTCACTAAATCTGCAGAGATCCATCATTACCATATGCAAAACAAAGAGCTAGCTGGAAAACTGAACTTGATCTTGATGCTTTATTAATTTGAACACAGTTAATTTCCTTTCAACCCTGGACTTGGACATTTAGTCTTGACTTTTGACTGTCAGCCTCTTGACATTATCCATTTTTCAAGTTGCACTGTGACAGGTTCCCATGATAAAGCTGAATTGACCTAGCTTTCACTAAGTACTGCAAACAAAACTTCGTATCTTTCAAAGACGTGACCCTCAGTCTCATGACCATTTACATTTATGTAAATAAATTCAGTGATTCAGTGTTGTAATTATTCAAAACTTACAATACAGAGAGCAATTATTGCTGTAAATTTATTTGACCCATCTTGTCATAGTTAATACTCAAATGTTGTTTTCATTTTTTCACCCATATGCTATCTGAAGTAACAAAAAAATGGATTCAAACATTTTAATATTTAATAATGTGTACAAAATAGCTACATTCACAATTGTTTTCTCTTACTTGGCCAAAAAATGCTTTACTGAGCATTTGGTAAAGCATTCACTGGCATATTTTTGGAAAACTGCATTTGGTTGCCTAAGGTACATCCTGTCAAAATCCAGCGATCTTTATGAAAATAATTAGTCAAATTCCTTGTGTGTACTTTGTAATAAAGCTCTTTCTGACTTCTGACTGACTTCTGATATGTCAATGTCCATAATGTACATGTCCAGTCACACACAAATGTCTGACAACACAAATGTCAGAGATGTCAAAGCATTCAAAAGATGTTGGGAAAAGGGCAGACTCTTGTTCACAAGGAAGCAGAACAAAATGAAACATGTAAGATTACATTCTGATGGGATTGATTCTCAGTTGACACATTTAGGCCATTCAGAGCAAAACCTTTAAAGAAGCTGTTAGATTATTTATTTTATTTTCAATGTTTTATTAGGTTATTTGCATATGTTTAAAATGTAATTCATACTGACAATGACTTCTGATTAAACATGGTTTCAAAGTAAATTGTTAAATTAATTAGAAATTTTCAACATCCCAGACATCCTAATTTGTTGTTGACCCTCTTACCATCGTTCCATTTTGGTAACAATATATCATACTGCAGACTCCTCACACCACGTCAGGCTGTGCTAAAACAAGTTTGACTAGTGTGTGTGTGTTTATTTGTGTGTATCCTTGAGATCTAAACATGTCTCTGTTACCCCGCTGTGCTGCTAATATCTGAACTGATACTAAGCATCCAGGACTCAGCAGGAGGTGGAGAAAATGTTCATACCATGCAGAGAGGAAGCCTGTTTGATCTCCATATTCTCCGTCCACTGGAAGTCAGATGGTCTGTTGCCATAAGAGACATTATATATTTTGGATTAGGAAGTTCCATGTGAAAGTAATACACAGTTTTATGTAGTTCTTACACTCAAATCATTTGCATGGGCTGCTGAGTTTACCTGACACAATCCTTTAACAGCTACTAAAGATCATTTTGCTGCAATACGAATAATGTGTATGCTGGATGTTCCAACCATCTCAGTCACCTTTATGAAACTACATTATTTTTCATCTAGGAGTCACACATACAACATTATCAGCTGCCAAACTGATTCACATTCTAGATCTGGACTTCTGGAATGTCACACAAGGTCTCAAACTTGACTGATTCAACATTTGTTAAACATTGTGATTTGAAATAAGTTAGTCCTTTTTTAAAGAAAAATCACCACTGAAATTGATATAACAGGCCACGTACATTTTGTTTAAAAGGAAATGACTGAAGTATTGACAACAGAGCTATTTCATCAAGTCTAGTAAACGGTTTCCATGTGCAATCTAGCTTGTTATGCTGAACGATGTTTATAGCATTTATCTTCTAGAAACATTGACTCCTGGACAAACGATAAAACGATGGGCAATTTTAAAGAGGATTTGATGGTAAGTCTAACAATTTGATTTAATGGGAATAATGAGAACAATCTGTAAGATCTTGATAGTCCGGGTGAGTGTGGAAACTAATGGAAATTGAAATCTATATGGAGGAAACTGCCTGGTTAAGCTATTCCGAGACAAAAATAATGGGAAAGTTTACCTTCGCCTTGCTGAATTTAGAAACTAACAAGCCTGACCTTCATTCACCATTCATGTGCTCTATAGCACCAGTTATGAATGAATACTTTTTGTTTACTCATTAGATAACTCTTCAGAGAAACGATCCTAAAGACTTTTATACTATTACAATTAAATTATTTTTGGAAATTATCTATTTCACAGCTCATTGTAGTCAAGAATTGCCCCTTTGACAGGAAGATCAAAGTGAACAACTCTTTCCTGAAATAGGCTGATGAAATAATGTGACCTCTGCTGCTTGGTTAACTTAATTAAAATGAGCTAAAGGAAGACATTTCTATAAAGGCTATTTAGAACACTTTCTGTTATGCTGCAGCTGTGGTAGTTACCATTATGCTGGAGAGCAGAGCTTGTGCTTCGGTTGTAGGCGGCGACATGACAGCTAAGGCCCACAGAGCTTTAGCAGTAATCAATTGCTGTGCTAATACCAGTGCATTGACCATTTCTTTTTAATTTTCTTCTCCCATACATTACATTTGGTAAAAGAAAAACTTATAGTGTGTGAACATGTGCTTTTTTGTTATAAGATTAATTGGATCATTGAGTGAATTGTTTTCAGGGGGAATTCACAGAATAAAGGCCCATTCACACCAAGAAAGATAACTATTTCAGCATCCACACCAATATACAGTAACATTTTGTTTATTATAAGCACATGCTACAGTTATGTTGTCTACCACTGCTTGTGCTCTTTAAAGTAGAGTGGATTCTGATTGGCTCTCAATGTTTTTATTGTTAATCAATGTCACGAGGGATGAGGTCGAGGACTCAAATGCAGAGGAAAATCAGGGTTTTAATAATAATAATAAACAAATGAACAACAAAAACCACCCGAAGAAAAACAAGCAGGCAGGCAGGCAGAAGAAGACTGGAGCACAGTCAAACATTTAACTCACATGAGACACACGAAAGACAACGGATCAGCACAGGACTGCAGACACAAGGAGAACTATATAGGGAGACAAACGAGGGTAACGAGGGAGACACAGCTGGAGCCACTGAAACAATGATTACGTAACAAGATGGGAGGGACAGACAATCGACATGGGAGCACATGGCACCAAACAACAAGCCATGTGCTCAACAGACAGAGACATCTGGTGGCCAGCCTGGGCACACCAGCAGGACCGTGACATAACCCCCTTTAAGGAGCGGATCCCAGACGCCCACACACACTAAACAGAAAAATGTCTAGGAGGGAGGTGGGCCAGGCCCGTGGAGTGGAGGGCCTGGAGCAATGGGCACACAGGGGTTCCAGGGTGGGGCTGGCCCTGGAGTGGGCTCTGTGGGTTCCCAGACCGAGCGGGCTCTGGAGCGTAGTCTGTGTGCTCCTGACCAGAGCGGGCTCTGAGCGGACTGCGCGGGCTCCCGGAACGGAGCGGGCTCTGGAGCGGACTGCTGGCTCCCCGGAAAGGAGTGGGCTCTGGAGCGGACTGCGTGGGCTCCCGGAATGGAGCGGACTGCGTTGGCTCCTGGATCGGAGCGGGCTCTGGAGCGGACTCCGTGGGCTCTCGGATCGGAGCGGGCTCTGAGCGGAATACGGGGCTCCCGGACCGAGCGGAATGCGTGGCTCCCGGATCGGAGCGGGCTCTGGAGCGGCCTCCTTGGGCTCCCGGATCGGAGCGGGCTCTGGAGCGGACTCAGTGGGCTCTCGGATCGGAGCGGGCTCTGGAGCGGACTCCGTGGGCTCCCGGACCGGAGCGGAATGCGGCTCCCGGATCGGAGCGGTTCTGAGCGAATACGTGGGCTCCCGGATCGGAGCGGAATGCGTGGGCTCCCGGATCGGAGCGGAATGCGTGGGCTCCCGGATCGGAGCGGGCTCCGCGGCTCCCGGATCGGAGCGGGCTCTGAGCGGACTCCGTGGGCTCTCGGATCAGAGCGAATGCGGCCCCCGGACCGAGCGAATGCGTGGGCTCCCGGACCGGAGCGGAATGCGTGGGCCCCCGGACCGAGCGAATGCGTGGCTCCCGGATCGAGCGGAATGCGTGGGCTCCCGGATCGGAGCGGAATGCGTGGGCTCCCGGATCAGAGCGGAATGCGTGGGCTCCCGGACCGAGCGGAATGCGTGGCTCCCGGACCGAGCGGAATGCGGCTCCCGGACCGGAGCGGCATGCGTGGGCTCCCGGATCGGAGCGGACTCCGTGGGCTCCCGGATCGGAGCGGGCTCTGGAGCGGACTCCTTGGGCTCCCGGATCGGAGCGGGTTCTGGAGCGAATACGCGGCTCCCGGATCGGAGCGAATGCGGCTCCCCGGACCGGAGCGGAATGCGTGGGCTCCCGGATCGGAGCGGGCTCTGGAGTGGACTCCTTGGGCTCCCGGATCGGAGCGGGCTCTGGAGCGGACTCCGTGTGCTCGGATTGGAGCGGGCTCTGGAGCGGACTCCGTGGGCTCCCGGATCGGAGCGGCTCTGAGCGGAATACGTGGGCTCCCGGACCGGACCGGAATGCGTGGGCTCCTGGATCGGAGCGGAATGCGTGGGCTCCCGGATTGGAGCGGACTCTGGAGCGGACTCCTTGGGCTCCCGGATCGGAGCGGGCTCTGGAGCGGACTCCTTGGGCTCCCGGATCGGAGCGGGCTCTGGAGCAGACTCCGTGGGCTCTCGGATCGGAGCGGGCTCTGGAGCGGACTCCGTGGGCTCCCGGATCGGAGCGGGCTCTGGAGCGGAATACGTGGGCTCCCGGATCGGAGCGGGCTCTGGAGCGGAGCGGGCTCTCTCCACCATGGCCTCCAGGACCACCGGGCTGGGTTCCGTTGGAGAAAAGTCGGCTGCCCGTACCGACCTCATGGGTGAATCCTCCAACTTACGCACCAGCCTCGGCATCCCGGGTGCGCTGCAGCTTTGACAGCCGCCATTAGGGGCACTGCAGCTCCATCTGCCGCCACTGGAGGAGCTGCAGCCTTGTCGCCCACCACCTGAGGCACACCAGCCACCTTAGCTGGGGAACGTGCCAAAGCCTCGACGAATTCCCCAAATGTGAGGTGGTCCAGCCCACTCATCCTCCACCAGCTGAGGGGCTCGTCAAGGGCGCTGTTGAAAAGGTCCTTGAGGGCCTCATCATTGTAGCCTAGCCCCTCAGCTGCACCACTGAACTCCACGGCAAAACTCCTCACGTCATTGCCCTGCTGACGGCAGGAGCTCAGGGCCTCGTACTGGAGGATGCGTTGGTATAGGGGGCTGGAGATAGTGTCGGGTGGTGGGCGGCCCAAACCCCTCCTCTGCTGAGTCCTCATCTTGGCTGATCCGTTCTGTCACGGGGATGAGGTCGAGGACTCAAATGCAGAGGAAAATCAGGGTTTTTAATAATAAAATAAACAAATGAACAACAAAAACCACCCCGAAGGGGAAAAACAAGCAGGCAGGCAGGCAGGCAGAAGACTGGAGCACAGTCAAACATTTAACTCACATGAGACACACGAAAGACAACGGATCAGCACAGGACTGCAGACACAAGGAGAACTATATAGGGAGACAAACGAGGGTAATGAGGGAGACACAGCTGGAGCCACTGAAACAATGATTACGTAACAAGATGGGAGGGGACAGACAATCGACATGGGAGCACATGGCACCAAACAAACAACAAGCCATGTGCTCAACAGACAGAGACATCTGGTGGCCAGCCTGGGCACACCAGCAGGACCGTGACAATCAACTGTTGTGAAAGTGATTCCAGCGATATTGTTTCCTCTGTCATTATTATTATAGTTGTGGACTCTGCTATTCTTTTACATTTAGAATGATTTTAAAACTATTTCTTTATCGCTATCATTATGTATGAACGGGCCTTAAAGGTATAGTTCGCTCAAAAATGACTATTCTGTCATTCATTACTCATCCTCATGTAATTTCTCTGTGTGCAAAAAGTATTTTTGTAGCTTCGTAAAATTACGGATGTCACATGGAATATTTTATTGATGTTCTTACTAGCTTTCTGGACCTTGAATGTAGTAGTTGCCTTGCTGTCTATAGAGGGTCAGAAAGCTTTCAGATTTCATAAAAGATATCTTAATTTGTGTTCTGGTCAAGATCTCACAAGTTTGGAATGACATGAGAGAGAGTAATTAATTACAGAATTTAAATTTTTGGGTGCACTATCCCCCAGGCGCGCAGATGACACTAGGGACGGGGGGGACATGACCCCCCAAGATTCATAGTGACCCGATCTGTCCCCCTCACTGTCTCTACAAAAGGCAACATCGGTAAACAGAGGATTAATCAGGGTTTCCACTATGTACATTAGCCTAAAGGCCAGGGTAAACTTCACTTTCCACTCCATCTCGCGCACAGCCGCTGTTATACGCTCACCGTCCGCACGTTCTAAAAAAATTGCCTGCACGAGGATGGGGTCTTTAAAAAAATTTAAAAAATTATGCCTTACATCAGAACAATATAATGAGAAACATTCAAATGTAAAGGAAAAAAATAGAACAAGATGAACAACATTAATATAATGACACAGTGCCAGAGGAGAGTAACAAAATATAATAGACAAAATAAATTCAATGAAAAACTGCAGTTTTGGGGCATCACTTTATACAATAGCATGCCTGCTTACAATATTATGAGTTCTAATAGCCTTTTTACTAGTGCAATTACACAAGACCTTACAATACAGCTTGAAATCCTTTATAAAATTAGAAAAGTTTGGTTTGAAGCCTAACCACTTAATTTTATGAATATAAAACTTCCCATTAAAATTAACAACTGTATGAAGTATGCTTTATTTTTATCATATCCATGATCACCAAAATATATTATTACATTAAATCCACTCAGCTGCAAATAAATTTCCAACATTTTCCTAATAAATAACTCCACATCAATCCAAATTATATTTGTATGTATACCGTGAAAAAAATACATTCTGTAAATGCCTTTACAGAAATCACAAGAGTAATCAATTTATAATTTAAAGCATTCCAGCATACAGTATGTTTAACTGAGTATATTCTATGCATTATTTAAAAATGAACCTCTTTTACTTTGTTATTAATATAGAATTTGTCTACTGTTCACCAAGCTTTACACCAATTCACATC
The DNA here is from genome assembly GCA_027564155.1 of Gymnocypris eckloni scoliostomus. NCBI lineage: Eukaryota > Metazoa > Chordata > Actinopteri > Cypriniformes > Cyprinidae > Gymnocypris > Gymnocypris eckloni. The sequence continues at coordinate 13,362,386 of CM050428.1, forward strand.
TCCAAATACAGAAGACCAGAAAAAGCGAGCTGGAGAATAAACAATGTTGTTAAGTATATTCCTAATATGGTTATTTGAGAGTCTATTTTTGTATAATATTTGTATTACCAATCAATATTTTGCTCTTGATCTCTTGAAAACTCAAATCTTTCTATTGTGATGCACTTTTAAGAAGGGTCACTTATTTTCTTATAAAACAAATTCCTTAGTTCTAACTGGTATTTTACATTTATTCAAAAGTTCCTTATACGTTAATAAAACGCCATCATTGTTTAAGAGCTAGCTAACTACTATAATATTGTTTTCAAACCAGTAATCAAAATATAAAGATTAATTTGTGTATAAGATGTCTTTGTTGTTCCAAATATAGTACCTCTTTGGTGAGAAATTATGTTTGTAGGCCAGCGTCCATGCCATAAAATCTTGTTTATGACATTTGCAAGCTTAACCGGTATTTTTTCAATTGAATTATTGCACTTCAACAAAAATTTTAGGTTACCCAATTGCTTAAATAAATATTTGGGAAAGGAATTCCAAATACTGTCTTTATTTTTTAAGACTGTTTTTAAGATTTTAAATACATTGTTTAAAGAATCATAAATCAACACCTCTAAACCACCATGATCTTTGGAGTTGCATTAAATGTATTTTCTCAGGTAATGAGGCTCATTTTTCCAGATAAAATCAATAAGCATTTTATCTAATTGTATTTCGTAGGGTGCATGGCTGTCAGCGAGCCCTCTTGATGACACAAAATGACGTAATGCGGATGGTGCGCGCGCGGATGGCCGAAGTATTCTTTGGTCTAGTGGCATCCCAGCCGACCGCTCCTTAAACGTGCACTAAGCGATTTTTGAAAAACGCTTTTGACCGCAGTGTTTGACTGAGTCCCAAAACACACTTAAGTTGTAGCCAATCAGCAACTTTCCAGCAGTGGAGAGAACTCAAGGAGCGTGAAGGTCTCGAAACGGACGTCGAGGTTGCGTAAATACGTCATTTCTTCTTGATAGGTGAGTAGTATTGATTTTGCTCTGATTCACACAACTTATTCATGTTGGCTTTTGCTTGAATATGTGTCATCTTCGCTTGTTTCCGCGATTGTCCTTGCCATGGTTTTGCAAATAGGTGTGGATGCGGAGATTTAAAAATTGTGACCCCCCCCCATATATAAATGTACATTATACTGTATATTGCTGGCATCAGGGAGCCACTGTTATATCTGGCATTGAAACTGCTTTTGAATATACAATATTTTTTTGTTTCGCTTTCACTTTCGAGATTCGCGATCGCACGTACTAGAGCGGCTGTACTTACCACAAATTTTACAAGATCAGATGCTTGTGAGTGCAAAATATACCACCCCCCAGTCTTGGTCCCCCACCCAGTTAAAAAATCCCATCTGTGCCCCTGCTATCCCCTTAAGTCTAATAAAACTAATGGCATGTCATCAAATTAAGATAAAGAAAATGAAAATGACGTTTTAAACCAGTCACAAACATTTTTCTTTCACAAAATAAAATATATTTAAAAAAACATTTCTCAGTGTTATTTTGTTCATACAATGAAATCACTGAGAGCCACTGTTGTTTTGGACCCCACTGACTTTCATTGTATGCACAAAAACAGTTAAAACATTTGTCAGAATATCTTCTTTTGTACTGTATTTTTGGGTGAACTATCCCTTTAAGTTGGACAATAAGTGTGGTGAGACTTCCAGGAGCCTGCAAGCCAGACTGGAACATATTCTTTCCATTTCAGTGTGGCTTATGCCTCAGATGGTCAGTGAACAGGCTGTGGATGGCTTGTGGGTAAGTCGTTTGAGTCTGAGACTAGCATTGTACTGGTGTGAGTGGTCTTAACCCAGCCTCAGGTCTGTGTGATTGTCCGGCTGTCTTAGAACTGACTGACCAGAGTCTTAAGATTCTCTGAGAGGTTGAGTTATGGCAGTGAGTGGGAGTGCTGGGTTTGTCAGTCACTCATAACTCATTCCTACAGCAACCTGGAGACATGATCTGCCTATGCACCCAGACGGATTATCGTCACACCTTCACAAAGATTGGTAGTATAACGGAGGGGGTGGAAATCGACTGACATAATTTTGATGACAATACAAGTTTGTGTCACAAATCATAGAAAGTGTCCACACAACTATGTCAAATTTTTTGTGCTAAGGGACTAGTCTCACTCTGCCTGTTCATCTATTTTTGGGTTGAAAAATACCCTTGAGAGAACATTCTGCAGAATATTGACTTTAATAAAATATTCTCCCTCATGTTCAGTCTAAGCAGATTGCCATGATTACTTTGGTCACTGTTGTCAATATTTTATAATTTTCAGGAGCTTTCTCCATTCTCATATTTCTGTAAGGCGTTTGATGGTCTTGTGGGGATTGACTTGAGCAGTGAACAGTGACAGCTCCTTCTTCATGTTGTCATTGGAGACAAATGGAGGTCACTTGTGGCAGATTTATACTCTCTTTGTCCGACTGTGAGCACACATCTGACCGAGCACCTCGGAGTGTGTCACACAAAAAACATCGCCATCCACGGTAATCCTCACACTTGCAACTGCAGATCACTTGGATATTATAGCGGTTTGTCTTGCCCAGTTTGTGACATACACTATTTCTGGAACAAACCGGGTACAGAATGGGGCCTAAAACATGTTTCTTATTCAATAAATGGTCGGTGAAATGTGGATCTCGCTTAACCTTGAAAATGTTGACTGTAAATCTTAGGGGGTCAAATTATATTTTATATGTGTTCAATTTAGCCTAACTTAAGCTGTCACTCAGTAGGCTAGTTTGGGACCAGAATATAGTAATCTTAAAAGTTATTTATTACTGTGATGACAACACTGAATTTTCAGCAGTCCAGTGTCACATGATCCTTCAGGAATTATTTTAATATGCTGATTTGGTCAGTGTTAAAACAGTTGTGATGCTTAAGATTTTGTGGAAAGCATAATACGTTAGTTTGGAAGTTCATAAAAACAGCATTTATTTGAAAAATATATTTTGAATCATTTAAATGTCTTTGTCACTTTTGATCAGTTTAATTTATTCTTGCTGAATAAAAGTATTAATTTTCCTTTAAAAAATCTTCTGACCCCAAATCTGTAGATTTCTGCTAGATTTTTGGTAGATTGGGAAAAATCTAATCTTACTGACACCCAAATTTTGAATGATGTATTTTGGTCAAATGTAATGGTTCAGTAGCAAATGGAATGTTATTCTTTGTCTGCTCACTGCACTGTAGAAGGGGTCCAATATTATTTTATTTATGTAACTAAACCAAATTAAATCATATTAATGGAACATGTTTTCTGTTTTACTTTCCTTCATTACAGCTGTTGGTCTTATTCCAGAAAAAAATGCAAATTGCAAGTTCTGCAATTAAGAAAAGAAATGTACCATTACAAAAAACTATATTTGAATGGGTAAACAAATAATCACTGACTCACTGAGTGCTAAATCAAGCTTTGAAATACCTTTATGATCTGAATCATGAACGCTCAGATAATTGTCAAACTCTTCCGCACGATCCTCAGAGTTAAAGTAATGAACACCATCCTGTAAACCTTGACCTTATTTAACAAGAATCTGTCATGCATTCCTCTTCATCTCCTTGTGCATTTCACATTCATGGAAATTAGAGAGAGATGGCACCATATTAAAGTCATATGAGTCTTACCCTTTGACTGCTGTGATTTCCATCCATTTCCTTCTTGTTACAATGAAATGTTATTCAGTGAGAGAGTCACTGCTGATGGAAGCGGGTGGATATAACTGAGTCTGTCTGTTTGAGCCAGCAGGCACAGATAAAGGGGAAGATCATTTAGAGCTCAGGAGAATTTCCTAGAAGTCTGAAACTGGGGCAGGACCACCTATTTGTGTTTCTTTCAGACAGTTTTCCAATAAAGGGGCAATACTGTCTGTATCTGGAACATAAGCTGGGCAAAATCAATATAAGCTGGGCATATGCGGTAAACTAAAAAGTACCATAGTACAATATACAGTATATTACAGCATATTATCATCATTTTGATACCAGATCCAGATGACAGTGTGCTGCTGTTCAGGCAGTGTGTCATGGAACTAAATGTTAATGCACTGATGCATGAGATATATTAAATATGTTTTAATGGATTTGCAGAATCGACATGAAAATTAACTGTTTGGTTTAGTAATGTTTCTAAAAAGCAAGACGTAATTTGCATATGCAGCAGAAAATATAGGCTTTACATCTATTCAAAAGTTTTTTATTTATTATTTTTCAGGAGGGTTGTGTTAAATGAATACAAAATCATAGTAATATATGATTTTTGTTAGAAATTAACAAATATCTTGTTTAGATATTATATTGTTATAAAAGATTTATATTTTGAACAAATGCTGCTCTTTTTAACTTTTTATTCATCAAAGAATCAAATAAAAAGTATCACGTTCCAAAAAAACAAAAACAATATTAAGCGACACAACAGTTTCTACACTCATAAAAAATGAGCATATCTTAGAATGATTTCTGAAGATCATGTGACACTGAAGACTGAAGTAATGATGCTGAAAATTCAGCGCTGCGTCACAGAAATAAATTATATTTTAAAGTATAATAAAATAGGAAACCAATATTAGAAATTGCAATATGATTTCACAATATTACATTTTTTTCTGTATTTTTGATCAAATAAATACAGCCTTGATGAGCAGAAGAGACTCCCTTAAAAAACATAAAAAAATCAACTGATCCCAAACTTTTGATTGGCGGCAGTGTGTGTATATATATATATATTATCAGATATTTTAGTCATCTGAATTATTTTAGTTTTAGTTGTATTTTAGTCTTGGTTTAGTCGACTATATCAATAAAAAATAGATTTTAGTCTCCGTTAGGTTTAGCTGACTAAAATCGATCAGGTTTAGTAAAATTTTCGTTTCTCTAAAACTTCCAACTATTTTAATCTATAACCTGTTACTATGAATGATAAGATTTGAACAAACATGACTGATTAGATCTCTTCCTAATCATCTCTTTTAAAAATGTTCATCTCATTTTTATTAGTAAACGGTCAATAGATTTAGTGATAGTTTTTGTCATTTAAAACAGTTTTTTATTTAGTTATAACCTTGTTCTTGACAGTGAAAAGAATTGTTGTTGATGAATAGTTTTTGTTAATGAAATAATATTGGTTTGCAAAATGTGCTCAGATCTAACTACCATTAATTAATCAACCGAATCTAGTTTTTATATCTGATCCATCACATGTTTTCACTATAGACTATACATATAAAGCAAGACTATTCCAGCAGATGGAAAATCTGCTTCATTTAAAGCCCCCAGTTTGCGTTGTTGTTAAGCATTATGCAGGATAAGATGCTCTGCAATGCCAAAGCGATTTTATGTTGAGATTCTGGGCATATGATCCACTTAGCTCTGATTGCTGTTTTCTTCAGAGCCTTTCCTAACATCTGGGCTCTTTGGTGGAAGGATGCAAATGAGTTTCTGCAGTACACAACGGGTCAAACTCACCAAAGCATTCAGCATTTTGAAAAGTGCATCCAAAGGGAGTGTAGTTGGTATCAGCGGTAGACACTCTCTCAAGCTCTCGCACATAAACTTGATTGCTGTCTCTTGTCATAAAGGTGAGAGTTTGAGCATCTCCTCTGTTCTCAGAGGTATTCACAGTTACAGAGAAAGAGTTTTATAATCTCTTTATGTAACACTTAAGTACATTTTTATGTGGATTACAAAAGCAGGTACATTACATTTACAAAGGACGATTGAAAGAAGCAACACTCAACAAGCAATTCTCCTTTTTCTTTTCACTGAGCGATTTGCAAAAGATAAACTGCGCTCAGTTACACTCAAGATACTATCATTACCTCTGGCTATTTCAAAACTCCTGGTATGTCCTGTCCTCCTGGAAAAGAATACACCAGCGAAGTGATGTACTCTGGAACTAGGCAATCATGGTATAAAAAAGGGACAAATTGCCTTTCTCATCAAACTAAACAGACAGGCACCTCTCAGTGCAGGGTTAACCGCAGAGACTTTCATCAGTGATTCCCTGCAGCATGCCCGTATGCCGCTCCGGGATGCCTTGCCCTCAGGTTTGAGTTCTGTTGCATCCTACAGATATACTATACAGTCCATAACCTCCAGCATGAGTTACCATCTACAAAATGACACTGTTAGAACAATATGTAATCATTCTTCATTTACAGTTAAGTTGTTTAGGGTCAGTATGATTTTTATTTATTTAAAAACTTTTATTCAGAGAGGATGCATTAAATTGATGAAAAGTGACATTTATAAAGGAAAGATAAGATAAGATAAAATAAATGCTGATCAGATAATCCTGTAAACAATGTATCACAGTTTTCACAAAAATGTTAAGCATCACAACTATTTTTAACAATGGTGAAATAAGAAATATTCATTGAGCACCAAGTAAGCTTAATGAATTCTAAAGGGTCATGTGACACTGAAAACTGGCTGTTGGAAATTCAGCGTTGCCATAAAAGGAAAATTAAATTTTAAAGTACATTAAACTAGAAAACAGTTATTTCAAATAACAAACAATTAAACTGAAAAAAAAGAGAAAATGATCAAACAAATGCAGCCTTGGTTACCATTAGGGACTTATTGTAAAAACATTTACTGACCTGACATTTTTGAACAGCATTATTATAATATTTTTCGCAACCAGGAATTAAAATTATATATTCACTCTGATGTCATTACAAATATGTATGACTTTTGTTTTTCTGTGGAACATAAAAGCATATATACTTTTTTATTTTCTTCAAGACATGTTTGCTTAAAATAAGACAACTTGTTATCAATAAGACAACAAATATCAACAGCAAGTCATACTCGTTTTTTCTTAGTTATTTTTCCCCTTTATTCTGATTTCACACAAAACTGCTCAGAGGTTCTGTTTGACCTTATTCTAGCATGAAGACAAAAACTTCACTCGATCCATCTCTACAACTATAATTAATTGATTATTAAGTGATGTACCTTTTGACATTATAAGTGTATTGACTTGTATTATGTTAGAATTAACTTCATGTTGTTGGTGCTGCAATGCACAATTCTGGCTTTCGGTTCTATTAAAAACAAGCATAGTTTAATGAGGCAGATAGGAATGATAGCACACTCTCTTGGGTTTAATAAAGAGATAGGAGTCCACTGTTCATCAAAATTCAACCACTCATTCTCTGTCTCAGACAACAAGGAGTACGTTTATCCATAGACCAATTACACAAGCCCTCGGAGGAAACAGACGCAGAGGTGCAGGGTGTGTAAAATGCGGCATTTCTTCACATTTCTTCAGCTTCTGCTTTTAAACTTTTTAAATGCTCTTGTTAGTTTAGATTAATTATTTTGTCAGCTAACAATATCCTACAGACTATATAAATGTATTGCATTTCTACCATTTAATGCATTTCCACCATTTCTACCATTTAATGTTTATTTCACTCTTTATTTTGATTATGTAAAATCTTATGGTTTAAGATAAGTGAATGTCTATATGAAATAAAATGAAATGTTCATATAACAAAAAGAGAGTTGGAATCTGTTCATCTGATTAAAATACAACATAAAGGTTCCTGCATCTGTAAACAAACAGACATTTGGTATTATTGCTCATGTTGCACATACTGTATCACTGCCCATATGTGCATGTATCCAGTTCATTTAGATTCTATTTGTATTCACACCTGTGTCAGCTCTCGGCCTCAGGTCTATAGAATAAACAAACTCTCACACACCTGCTTTCTAGCAAAACCACTCACTATCATGTCAAACAAGCATCAAATGTCCGATCTAATATTACACCAGTGATTCTTGTAATCACACAGTGCGATTTCCTCTTATAAGTACAGCTTGACTACAGAGAAACCATCTGTCTGAGAGAAGTGTGTTACTGTCAGGCACTTTCTCTGAGTAAGAACAATGATGTAGATGAACGCCTCTGTGCTTCTCAACACAAACCTTGGAAAGGGCTGCAGTGAATTGAAATGTGGATTGGATCAGTCTTAAGTGCACACAGCATGAAGAAAGTATCTGTCTATCTGTCTATCTGTCTATCTATCTATCTGTTGGCGTGTAATGGTTCAAGGTTCTCACAGTTAGGTGCGTATTGTGGTTTTGGTATGGTTCGGTTTGGGTGGAGGAAGTATTTTAATAACTTTTTGTTTACTGAATAAACATTTTAACTTACAAATACATTCATCATTATGCTATGCCCATGCTAATTTATTAAAGAACTGAGGAAATAGAAACAAGGGCATTGATTTCAGTTCATAGTATTTACATAATGTTGAATCCATTGAAGTGAATGTAATAGAACCTGATTGCATAAAGTTTCTAATGAAAGCGGAGAGGCTGATCACATAGGTCTTGACATCAAAAACCTTACATATCGTTTATTCATAAAACAATATGACAAAACAGTCAAATTTAAAAAAGAATTACAGTAAATGCTTATACATTTCCATCTACCCGTAAGCACAGAGATAAACACACATCTTCTTTAATGATGCTTTATTTTCTTCACCAAAACATATATTTTTCTTAGCTTGGACTGCTTCTCCTCAAAATGTTAGTGTCCTGTTACCAGTAATATCTCAACTTTTCTGTCTATAACACTGGGATTAATATGAAAAGTATGGGAAATAATTCAACATCAGAGTGTTTCCCTTTTAATCATTTAGACGAATGCATTCACTCTCTGTAAGCATCACACAGTGTCATGCTACCTATTTAATTTACAAACATTATCATAATTATTTAGTAAAGTGTTGTGTAATTAAATTAAACGTCTTGGGCACATTTTTCAGGCTGGTTAAAAATGGATTTCATAATGCAATTCCGATGCACAACATTATTGAACTTCACGAGCAGAGTCACGGCTCTACTGCAAAGCTATTACAAGAGGACAAGAGGAAAGCTATTTATAGAGGATATATTACTGTCACACAGTCAGTTGAACTGATATACAGTTAATTCATAGACATTTATATAGGATGCATGATAATGAACCTTGCCCTTGAAGAGTTACTTGCCATATTTTATGGACATAAACACACATGCTTACTCTAATTAGATCCCCCTCACATTCACAGTTAAGAGTTTGATAAGGAAATGACTGTGGTACTTGATGAAGTGTTGTTGTGGAGAAGGCCAGCACCTTCACTTTCCCAATGAAGCTGTGATTTACTTTCCACGCTCAGCGTGCTGTTAATGGCTGTGAGGGACATCGTCAAATGTCATTATGTCTCACTCCTTCTCACTCTCTCTCTTTCTTTTCAACCTTCAGAAAAATTTCTTCATCATCTAAGAATAATTCATGTACTTTCTCAGATACTCCTTAACTGGCTTTTCTCCCGTCTCTTTCTCTTGCTCATGGTATTTTCAATGCTAAATTAAACATGAGTGCAAAAAGAAGGCCTCTGGTATTTAGATATAAAGATCACTTCATATTACTATATTCATTATTCGGTGGAACTCTATGTTCTCATGGATCAAACAGCAATGTAAAAGGGAGCTTATTCTTACTTCCCTCGCATACGAATTTACAAAAGAAAAAAAATGAATTAATTGGTTTGAATGAATTTAATGAATTGGTTTTAAGCTTACAGAATATTTTATAACTTTACACTCTCACAAAAAAAAACGAATATAAATTGTTTGCTTTATTTACCCCTAAATGTACATATAATTACCTATATATTTGTGTTGCTAATTAGTAGCTGGGCACTGCCCCAATGAAACATGTCTTTAGTGTGTTTTTTAAGTGATACAGTATCTCCGTATGAACAAAATCTCAAAATGTACTCTTACTTGCACACTCTAATTTTTATTCTGTGGTTACCTAATAAATATACAATTATTTCCAGTTCTCGACTTTGATTGGCCGAGTGGTGTTTCAAGAGTGCTAATAAATTAGTCCAACTGTGGGACTAATCACTCCCTTTGAACCAATAGGTGGTAACAATCAGAGTTAATGATTCATAAAGATGTGAGTCGCTGATTGCATCGTTCACTCCAATTCATTCTAACACAACTACATGCTGCTCAGAGACGCAGCTCTGCTTTGGTTGTGTTTGAAATTATTTTCATTGATGGTGCAAAAATAGACATTAGAATATTAGAATATTATTATATGCTTAAACATTAAGATTTGTACCCATGGAAAGTACTAAAGTAGTCAAACCTTTCATTAGAAAGGTTAAAAAATACTTTTGGCAATATAGTGTATCAGATGGATGAAGCTTCAATAATTCACACTCATATTGTATGCGCACATACACATAAATGCAGCACATTAGAAAACTATCCTTTCTTTTCAGAATAACCTTTTCACCTTTCTTTTAATAACTGCTTAATGTTTCCAATGATTCTCACTTATGTGATCTCTGTTACAGCCTTTGTGGGACAAAGTTCACAGATCTAACAGCTGAAAAATCCTTTACATAGTCCTAGAGACTGCCCTGTACAGTACACTGTGTACTGTATGTCACATATTGCTTTGGACAGCACATCCTTATACAAAAAAAATCAATAGACTATAGTATTTTAGCCCTCTCTAGGGAGGACGCCCTTCCAATCAATGTACTCTACCATATCCAATGTCCACAAATCCAAATAGTTAATTTTGGTTTATTATAGAAGACAATTGTTAGTGTTGGTCATGAGTCATGACCCATATTGTCTACACACTGCAGGACCGCAGAAGAGGCACATGCTGATACAAATTAATTATTAGAGTATAATTAGTGGCTTGTGACATAAAGATCAGCGAGACATTGGGTTTATATGTATATCCAAGTATGCTAATGGCTTTAAATGTTAATTGCTCTGCCCACGGAATAAATTACACGCTAACCTTGCAAAATCCTGATGTATGTCAGTGTTGGAGAGGCTTAGAGAACCGCTAATTTAATTTGACAATGCCTGCTTACATCTAGGATCATTATGCAACATTTAGCCTATTATCAAGGTTGTACAGAAAGCAGTGTTTGAGGTGCTGATACACAGTAATTTGTGTGAAGGTGTCAGTCACCAGATATGGAATCAGTAATGCAAAGTGCTACAAAAATCACTGAATTTGTGGAAATAATTGAACGGTGAAGACATTTGTGTGAAAAACTGATTAGGTTGATGGCTTGAAGCTCCTTACAGTATTAGTCAGTTCGCTGACAGTCTGACATGCCATAATTGATTTTTGCAGGCACAGCTCTCTCTCTCTCTCTCTCTCTCTCTCACACACACACACACACACACACGTTGATTTTTATGGTTTACGGGGACTCTCCATAGGCGTAATGGTTTTTATACTATACAAACTGTATGTGCTATTGCCCTACACCTACCCTACACCTAAACTTAGCCCTCACAAGAGACGGTGCATTTCTACTTTCCCCCCAAAAAACGCACACTGTATGATATAAGCATTTTAAATTATGGGGGCACTGAAAATGTCCTCATAAATCACCTTCTCCTTGTAATACCTATGTCATACCCATGTCATTATACAAATTTGTGTCCTCATAAACCACATAAACATGCACACACACACACACACACACACACACACACACACACACACACAAACAAACAGTTGATTTAAAATAAGGTTCTTTATTCAGTGCGGTTTGGCATGTGGGCCAAGAAAAAGCATTTCTGGCTATTAACACAACGATCAGTGTGTAATTAGAGGCCTAATGACATGTTTTACGCTTAATTTATTTTGGTATCTAGGCCCAAAAGTCATAGGAGCAATCCAGAAGATTCGGGTGATGAATGAAAAATGACAAGGTTTTACAATTGTATTACTTGCATTCAGAGGTATAGGTAGATGCAGAATTAAAAAAAAAATCCTGAAAGTTTTAATGTAACATAAAAAGTTTAAAGGAATAGTTCACCCAAAAATTAACATTTGCCGAAAATTCACTTTAAAAGTTTAGTATTACATCACTTGTCCATCATTGGATCCTTTGCAGTGAATGGGTGCCGTCAGATTGAGAGTCCAAACAGCTGATAAAAACATCACAATAATCCACAAGTAATCCACATGACTCCACTCCCACAGTTAATGTCTTAATAATACTAACAATAATTTATTTACAGAGTGATGAAGCCAATCAGTGTATGGGGATGATTAGGAGGCTATGATAGTCAGAGGCCAGTAGGCTAATTCGGCCAGGATGCCGGGGTTACACTCTACTCTAATGAAGAATTTGTTATTATAAACACAGCTTTTCACTTCACGTGACATTAATTGATTGACTTAGAATCATGTGGAATACTGTTGGATTATTTTGATATTTTTATCACCTGTTTGGACTCTCATTCTGAAGGCACCCATTCACTGCAGATAATCCACTGGTGAGCAAGTGATGTAATGCTACATTTCACTAAATATGCTCTGATGAAGAAGCAAACTCATCTACATCTTTGATGTACATTTTCAGCAAAGTTTCATTTCTGAGTGAACTTTTCCTTAAAGGATATATTAGAGAGTTTGTTATAAGCGCAGGAGATTGTGGCTTATGCCTCACTCAAGGAACTCATAACTTGAGACTATTTTTGAAGAGTCCATGGCATGCCTCTTTTCCTGCTAAATTTCAGGTATTCTGAAGCTCAGCCTCTGTGGACATAAATTCTGTATGAGATCTTCAGTGCATCCTCGGACAGCACTAAAACATATTTTTACAGCTTTAGCAATTGCAACCGAGCCCTCATTTTCTCCACAATTTATTTCAGTCTGGCACATAAAGATGGAGCATGTCCACACTTTCCGCTACCAAGAAAATAATTAGACTGCGTATAATGAGGATGCATTTACACGATTGTTTGTTTCTCTTCCCTCCAAGTGTTCCATAGTCTCAAAATTAATTAATTTACACTGTATAATTTACAAATGCATAAACTAATTCACAATTGCCAAAGTTTATATATTTGCAAACATCTGCTCACAATTTGTATTACCTAATTAATTTTCACAAAATACAATTTGCAAATGCAAAAACTAATTTACAACCACAAAAAAGATTCAATTCATGAATATAAAAGCATTTCTGAATGTATGTGCACAATCTGATTGGTGAACTTGCATTTGATAAATTGTATGTACGTGGATTGCAGATGTGTTTTCAAGAAGCATAACTTTACATAAATTTGATGATTTGCAAATGCAGATTCAACAGTCAATTTCTACAGAAAGATTCTTAAATATGCAAAACATAGTTGTGTATTTATGAATTGCGCTTTGCATTTGTGAATCGTATTTTGTGAATATACATTTGGTTGTGAATTTACAAATCATATTTGGTGAATATAAAATAGGTTGAGTCCTTGAATTGCTACTTGCATATAAATGTTGTGGTGAATGTGAATTAGCTTTACGCATTTGGTATTCACATTTGCAGCACAAGATAATACTGAGTAACTTATAATTTAGACAATGTGCTGCCAGTTACTTTCTGCGCCAAAGCCGATTAACTGTTGCTTCATACACTAGTGATGTTTAGTTCCTAAATGCATAAGGCTTTTTGGGCAAATTGGTTAAGTGAATAATTCATTAACTAACTAATAAAGACAATCACTTGTTTTGTACAGTGAATTCAGTGACTTAGTGAGTTATTCAACTAACACACTTATAATAACAGTCACTTGTCGCCACCTACTGGGGTAACGATATAACCTGTAGAAAAAGTTGCTATTAAAAAAAACTCTATATGTATAGACTGACTAATGTTATTATAAGTATATATATCTGCGTGTGGCATGATAGTAGCACATGATAATACGCTGTAATAATATGCTGTGGCATGATAATAGCTCAAAAAACTGATGCAATTGTCTCATATGAAGGTTCAGAGGAACTCTTCATACGAATGACTCAAGTTTCTTGCCCTTCTCAGCTCTTTGTTTACTAAACCTACACAGCATGCACACATTTCCGCTGTGTCTAACGGATTAACGAACAGGTGTGTCCATGTGTGGGAAGGACTGAAGCGTTCAGGTGCGTCAAGCCTGCCATCAAAGTCAGCCAGCTGAGCCAAAAACGTCGTTGTGATTTTGTGCTTTCAGAAGAAGATCAGGCATGGAAAAGTCATTTAGAGGTACTTTGCTGTCATTGAGAAGTAACATGGTAATAAACCCAACGATAATCATTTGTAACATATTTATCTGCAAGCAATATTTTTTCCTAAAGGAGTTTCAATAGATGCAAACAGTATATCACGGTAGAACAAGTCAAGTGTGTTTCAGATAATGTACTCACGAAATGGAACACATTCAGTACTCCACCTTATGAATAATACATGTTTTATGATGGATTGTTCAAGTGTGCAAATCAATATCATGTCATATGGGGGAAAGCTGCACTCTTAGCCATAGACATTGAGAAATTTGCATGTGACAGTAATTACTGCAAGCTGTCTCAGTTCTCAACATTACACTAAAATTGTTTTAATTAGTATGTGCTGATTTTAGACACTTGTTCATCAATACTTTCTAATGATGTTTTCTTTAATAATGACCTGGAAACATTTCTGCCAGAGTCAACAACACTTTGTACAGTATATGGTGTTGATTTATTAAGAACTTGTTCACCCACAAAGGAAATTTGTTTCATTATTTAGCAACTGTATATCATTCTAAACCTATAAGACTTTCTGATTTCATGCAAGATTTGTGAGAATTGTTATTCAGTGATGCAAATAAGCATCAATACTTTTGGAATCAAATCTTTTCCCTGAATCATTTGATACAGTTTTGTCTCTGTCTGAATTTGTTCTCAAATTGTACTGATACGTTTATCAGTTCACTGACTCAATAATTATGTATTTTTGTCTTGAATGAACTAGTCTCTATTTAACATTATACATGATTCAAACATTCCCTTACTGTTCTCTGACTTTGTGTGCATTTGTTTGGTTAGAAATTCAACTCCATTTACAATAGCTATTGTAAAAAGCACAATGTAAAAAGCACAACACACTTGTATGCAGAGCTGACCTTCGGGTTTGTTGACTGCCTCAGTGGGATTCATTTTTTGGGAAGATGCCAGAGTGTGTGTTTGTTTGATTATATATACATTCATCCTAAAATCAACCCATGCCTTTGTCTCTCTCTCTCTCTCTCTCTCTCTCTCTCTCTCTCTCTCTCTCTCTCTCTCTCTCTCTCTCTCTCTCTCTCTCTCTCTCTCTCTCTCTCTCTCTCTCTGTGTGTGTGTGTGTGTGTGTGTGTGTGTGTGTGTGTGTGTGTGTGTTCGTGTGTGTGTTCGTGTTCTTCGAGATACAGGTTCTGGACAGCACCCTGATCCTTTTCATCAGAATTCCTGTCAGCAGGGATGAAGATTACTCCATCATTGCCATTATAGTAATGTGTGTGTGGGGGGGGGGGACAAAAGGAAGAACAGAAGAAAATGAGAAAACTGACATAAATAACAGAGTGAACATGCTGAATAAATATTATCAGACAGGTGGAAGGAAAACCACCGTGGGGCATTCTCGATTCTGAAGAGGATTCAAAACCGCTTGTGCAACACACACTTACATAAGCACCTCTCACACACACACACACACACACACACACACACACACACACACACACACACATGTTGGTTTTTATGGTTTACGGGGACTTTCCATAGGCGTAATGGTTTTTATACTGTACAAGCTGTATGTGCTATTGCCCTACACCTACCCTACACCTAAACTTAGCCCTCACAGGAGACGGTGCATTTCACCCACACACACACACACACACACACACACAGACAAACACACACACACACACACACACACACACACACTAATGGGCTAAAGCCTCAAGTTTGAGATCAAACTTCATTAATCCCACACTACGGTGTGATCAAACATCAATGTTAAAACTATTCCATTCTATTTGTATGCTGTGTTTTCCCGAGGCTGCTAACATACTTAACTCATGCCTCGCTGAGTCTGAGGAAGACTTTTAACATGTGCTGCTCTCACACAATGACACAAAGCCCCTTTAAGGCCCAATTGAAGGGCAATAAAGTAAAAGAGAGTCACAGAAGTTTCGAGATTTTAAGGCAATACTTTGCTACGTGCAATTGTTACTCAGAGGTATTAGCAGGAAGTGGCGTTTTCATTCTAGAAAGCATTGGACTGGACAATTTGTATATGCCGGTGAGCGTAGGATGAACCGGCAATGCTTTTGAGAGAGACTGTAAATTTGAAGCCACTGATGCTTGTGTCAACTACAGTGTATAGATCATCAAAAGTCCTTGTTAACTGTGTGATGTTACATTCATTCCACCATGAGTGCTGACCTTTGACCCTTGCCCATAATTCTGTATGACTGTCCTCTTTATGGTTGTTTTTTATTTATGGCAACATAAATTCAACCTGGCTGACAAAAGCATCACTGCAATGTTTACTATTATCTTCTACAGCAGCGGAAAGATGGACAGCTCTCTGAAAATACATACAAAATAAAGATTGTTTCCCCCTTTGTTAATAAAGAATGAATGCATTAGAGACTGTTTATCTTCTTAAATAATAAAAAAATAACAAATATAGTTATTAGTTAAATTACATATTTTAGTAAGTGTTTAGTTAAGGAATAAGTGTCTTTTATCCTCACCAAGGCTGCATTCATTTGATCAAAATACAGTAAAAACAGTAACATTGTGATATTACAATATCAATAATATTATTACAATCTATAAATATTTTCTTTATGTATATATTTTAATGTAATTTATTCTTGAATTTTTTACTTTTCAGCAGCCATTACTCCAGTCTTTAGTCAGAAATCGTTTTAATATGCTGATTTGGTACTCAAGAAACATTTCCTATTATTATCAATGTTGAAAACAGTTATCGTGTCGTTATTGTAAAAATCATGACACATTTTTATGGACAATTTTATTTAAATAAAATATTTGTATCAAGTATAAATATACAAACATTTATATGGTAATGTATAAAGGCTAAACATGCTTTTAAAATAATAAAAAGTATATGCCTAAAATGCTTGACTGTGGTTATTTAATTGTTTAGATGTTCAACACAATTATATTTCTCATAAGATATTAAATAAAATATCTGGATTTTAAATGTGAATCAAAACTAGCTGGATCGATTCCTGCAGAAGTGAGAGCTGGAACGAGTTTCTGGATGAGCAAGACACACTGTTACTCTGTGAAAATCACTGAGAATATTCTATGAAACTCTTGGAGAAAGACCAGACAGCAAACTGCAATTTAATGAGAGCAAATGGAGTTACAACATTTTGAAGAGTTTGATGGGTGGGAACTTCGCTCTTTGGTGACTTGATGCGATTATAAGGGAGTAATTTAGCTTAGATTTCCTTATCGCAGATTTTAATTAATTTCAAATCACATACAGTTAATCAAAGTTAGCATTCCAGAAGAGTAGCTCCCATGTGTGCAAAAATATAAGGAACTACTGAGTGAATTAATTAAAGCACATAAACCTGAAAAAAGTCCGGTCACATGTCTGTAAGTCCATAAGTTCGGTCACTGATTCATGTCCCAAAATGCTCAATGAAGGGTCTTTCCCTCGAGACCCGCACAAGGTTCATTAACTTGAGCACATTTAAATTCATATCACAGCACAGTATTTGATTTAAATGTTAAGATGTAGACTTGCAATATGAATAGTATTGAGCTCTATTATACTGTACCATCTTCACACAATTTTACTTATGAATTTAGCTAGATTGAATGTTTCATCAGGCCTTATTTACTGCACAATGTCCCTTCTATATCATAATGAACTGATTGTGCACACCATTAATCTTTGACAATAATGACTGTTTAATGGCAGGCTGGAATCAGCGCTATGCTCGTTCCTCCAGAGAAATGTGATAATGTTTTTAATGTAGCAGAAGCTTTTGGGAGATTCTGTTCTAATTGCTTTATAACCAAATGGGAAATAACTTTCTTAATTTAACAGGATAGGCAACTGGCTTACATATACGATCCAAAAATCGATGAGATTGGATTTGGAATCGTTCTGTTACTTTATATGTGTGCTTGTCACATTACACTTGCATAAACACATGAATGGTTCAGTGAACCTGACATTTCTTCCTACCTTTACACAAATGCCTATAAATCCCTCCATCTCTATTCAATCAAACAAACAGTATAATCTACAACCCTTCCCTTTCCCCATGAGAATGAGCTTTGTCAAGGTGTCTGCCGCCACAGGCCCTGGTCATTAGTATTCTCCGGATAACTCTCCGACCGCTTCTGTCATCAGCGTTGTATCCATCAAAAGAGCTGCCCTAGAAGCTTTCACAAGCCCACCATCATTTCCATTTCATTCAGGACTGTAATTTGAGCGCTTCACCTTAAAAAGACCCTCCTGACAGAATTAGCTCTACATTAGGAGCTGCAAAGTGGTTCAAATTGACAAATATTTCATGGACACAGTGTTGCGTTACAGAGGCTTCTCAAAGGGGTTGCTTTAATATTGCCTGTGTACAATAGACATACATCCGTTGGGTGTTTTGATAGGCAGAGTCTGTTTGCCAGCTTGTCTAAGGACCTGTAACCAACTGTGATTATCTGGTGTGACAGCTTGAATCTGTTTAAAGACTCCTTGGAGAGAGTGACAGTGTGTCCTTCAAAACTTCAGCGCACACATGCCTGACAAAACGTAGGCTTATAGGTGTAATTGCTTCAGACCTGACCAATAACCCTAAACTCGCAGAAAACGACTTTCCGGTTTTTTATATAGTCTTTTTTTTCTCTCGCAAGTAGATTTATAGGTATTTGTGAAGATATTTTCAGGAAATTGGTTCTCAGAAGTGTATAAAATCAAGTGCACACGTTTGCACTCATTCTTGGCACAAAAGCTGTGAGTGAAGTTCAACTGCCTTTATCAGATTCCGCAAAAATCTGAGATCATAAGAGGCTAATAATTAGAAAACTGGGCAGAAAACTGATCAGTCTATGTTTATGTTTAGAAACAGAAGCAACATAGTCATTTAAAGTTTTAAGAAAAGTTAAGAAACATAAACTGTGATTAATTTTCTTCTCTATTGTGACATATATCCAAACAGCTTCTCAAAAAAGAATACAAAAATGTTGGGCAGGAATTGATTGGATCAATGATGCTTGCTAAATCAATCTCATGTGAGTGACATCTCGTGGGTCTCAGGATCAAATATAATTTTACAAAGATGCATCTTTCCATATGCAACAAATAAATTTCAGTTTTATTTGAATAGCACATTTCACAATACATATTTGTTTCAGAGCAGCTTAAAAAAAAATCTGTCATAATTAGAAAGTACAGTACTCTGTAATGAAATAAAGATGAGTGTGCAAAGCACAGTCCGCATGGCAGTAACATACAGTACAGCTACAAAATAATATATGTTATGTGTTCGGTTAATGTCGTGTAGTCAGTTGAGCAGACACAGTGGGTAATATTTAAAAGTCATATTTGTAATAATGTATGTTGATCCAAAGTTGCCATTATCTGAAGTCTATGTAAGCATTGGCGGCGTCTGAAATCTGCAAAAAATAATATGTTAATCACTGGCTATCAAGTTCAGTAGCAATTTTGGTTGTTTTATCATTATTAATAACTACTATATTAAGGGTCAGACAGCTTGCGCCAGCACAAACCCTCTTTTGGCGTTAAAAACAGTATCTCGATGAAACATGCGATGTGATACACTTATGCTGGGTACACACTAAAAGATTTTACAAATCTTATAAGATCTTCAAAATGTGAGAGACCACACACATGAGGACAAAAAAAATCCTGGATTGAACCATTTTGCTCCCATAGTGTGTGGTGTGCCGCGATGTGACAAAGACAGCACACCACACACCAACAGATTTTCAACCAGATTCCGGACTGTGAAGACGGGAAACCTTGCAAAATCTCTGGAAACTTGAGAATAAACAAGATTTTTTTTTTATGGCAATTGTTTTTGGCAATTCAACATGTTGAATATTTGCAATTCACAATCGGGGTGCTTCTGACGTTCTTCCGAGTGGATTCAGTCACACTTAACACACCTCACACCACAGGAAAATCTGATAAGATCATCTTTAGATCCACCAAGATAATCGGGACATTACCTAGGATTGTCGGAAGGGGAGCCCGATTATCTTGTGGTGTGTACCCAGCATAAGGTTTGCGGGAGTTATTTGCAGCATTATTTAACACCCCAAAAATATTTTGCTCTTGACATTGCTGCAATAGCTGTTCATTTGCACTGCTCGTGGTAGATTTTGTTGGTCATAATATGCATTATTGTGGTCTCGTTCTAATTTTCTCTGTTAGTAGTTAGCAAATCATTTATTTATTTATTGATTTCATTTTTTCATTTCATATTTATTGATTGATGTATTTTGTGATTAGAAGAAGAAAATAGAAAGAAAGAAAGATTGAATGAAAGAAAGAAAGAAAGAAAGAAAGAAAGAAAGAAAGAAAGAAAGAAAGAAAGAATGAATGAATGAATGAATGAATGAATGAATGAATGAATGAATGGAAAACAAAATATGTATATGTTGTCCCTGTCCTAATTCAGAAATAATTGTCATAAAAATATGTGAAAAGGGACATTATTCAGTACCTTTATGAAGCTTTTTCCAAGCAAGGCTCATACACTTATATTTAAGAGGTGTTATAGTATTCGTGAGGACATTCAGGAAATTGGCCCCACGAGTGAAGCAAATCAAGAACACACTCCAGCTCTGGCTCTTGGAACAAAAGCCTGGTGAGTGGCATCTTACTCTCTTATCAGATTCAGCAGCAGTGTACTTATGTTCAAATCATAAGGGGCTTATTATTAGAAAAAAATGGAAATTGATAAAGGAAACCCAAGCAGAAGACAGATTTTTCAAATTAACTATACATTTCCCTCTGTATGAGTAAATCTCCCTCTGTATGAGTAAATTTCCCTCTGTATGAGTAAATTTCCCTCTGTATGAGTGCCTAGATTTGTATTTGGATGAGCATTTATTCAAGTGTACTTATTTTGTCCTGAATAATGTACCATTGTAATATTTCAGGCTTTTTGAGCCCTTCGTTTACGTGGCTGATTACCACAAGCAAAACCATGGCAACTGGTTATGAACTGTCAGAGTGTGGTACATTTGTTTGGCTAAGTATTTACTTATCTACAGCATCTAGAGAGCCACAATTCATCTTTATATTGGTCAGATGCAATTTAATTTGAGCCGTGAGCATGTTCCACTGGCAGCATTACCATGAATGAAAATCTATAAAAAAAATGTAAAATAAACTGGTTTTATTTGTTTCCCAGACATAAATGCCAGCTATTGTTTAAGAAGCCAATGATGCCAGCCGAAAGGTAATTTTGCAAGAAAACAAGCCATCTTACAGCATAAATTTGATCATATTATGTCCAAGTAAGTTAAATGACGATAAACAAATGTGGCAGCTCTGGGTTTGTATTTTTGCGTTTTGGTGACATTTTAAATTCAACAAGGTTTATGATGACTCAAGATTCATTCACTTTTCAAGTTCACATGAATTTACATGCAAGATACTCTCTGATTTAGCTCTCTGTGTTGCTGAACACGCTGTTTAATCTACAGCAAACAGCAGTTGATTGAACTTGAATTGATTGACTCAATTTCATTTTATGAACTGTACCAAAGGACAATAAAACAACGGATGGCATGTTGATTTCCCAAGGACACGGGAAACCACATGAAGGTAAAAGGTAGAGGTTTTAAAAATGTGCTTCTTCATGTTCCCCACAGTGTTGAAAACATTTATTCATTCCTGAACTGACATTGAAGTTTCACCTGAACTCATGAGAATATGCTGTTAATATGAAGTTTCCATGAAAGGAAATTATTTGTTGTGGCAGGATCTGCTAAAATTTGTGTTATAAGTACTTATAAAGCACATGTTCTGCATGACCATATTCTACATCCCAAAAACAATACCTAAACTTAACAACTATCTTTCAAACTACTACCAAGCAAGCAGCAAATTAGGAGTTTATAAAGGCAAATGTGTTTGTTAATAGTGAGAATTGGACCTTAAAATAAAGTGACCTTTTTTATTCAGTGTTGATACATTAACTTTGGCAGCCCTAAAATAGGAATACTAAAATTAAAAATAAATAAACTTTGGGGGCTGGGGGATACAATTAACAATTCAAGGTTCAAGGTTCAAGGTTCAAGGTTCTTTATTATTCGTCACATACAAAATCATACAAGTATAATCAGTAGTGAAATGCAAGTAGAATTAAAGAAAAATACAGCATAACATGAGGAAAGTGAGGAGAAAAAAAAAAAACCAGACTATGCTCCTTGGGGAGTACAGTGTGAGAACAGGAAAAAACACCTCAGCACACAAAAGAGCACATACACCATAGACACACGACTTCCAACAGGGGAAGTAATCCAGCTCCAGCAAGCAGCCATCCGGACCCGCAGCCACTTTTCCGGCGCTGGTCACAGACCCGCTTGTCAGGCTGGCGGATTCAAAGCGAAGGAGGCGAGGGGCAAGAGCGTCTCACTGCAGTGTTCTTTCCCAGGGATGAATTTCCAACAGCGACCTTGCCGGGCCAGTGCTGGTACGGGGAGCCAAAAAAGATAAGATTGCGATTGTTTAGACTTGGAGCGAGTAACCGCATTCCAATTCCACGGCTACTCTCTTTGTGCATTCTGATCTCGAATATCATCAATTTTCTTTTGCTTTGGACAGCTGTTCCCGTTTTCTGAATTCTTCGATAACCCAGGGCAAAGCCTAATCCAATCAGCAGAAGACCTGTTATCATGGTTCCGAATAGGTAGATATCTTTAATGTCCTCCACGGAAAGAGCCGCTAGACACACGATTCGCCACCTCTCCCACGCGTCCATCGTATACCCAGCTGCGAACGTTCCGTCAGGGCAGGACGGGCAGCCTTGTGGATGGTGTCAATAGCGTTGAGAGACCAGTTGATCAAATCATAATTTCTCAGTTTGAAGAACAGTGCAGAGAGAGTCTCTCAATAGATCAGACAATACTGGAGAGCAAGCAGGGAAAATAAGGGAGGACGGGGAGTGAAAAATGCGACCGCCTCCGTTGAGTGCCAGAGAAGAATGTTAATTGTGCAACTGAAAATTGTGCGACTGAAAACAAAAGCTTAAAAAACAAACAAAACCTGACCTAAATTGAAAATAATGTATATAGAAATAAGAATAACAACTAACGTAATTCAAACTAAAATGTCATTATTTTTTAAAAATGACAAATTTAACTAAAATAATGAATATCTGATTTAATAAATAATTTATTTTAGGTTTAGTTTCTGATACAATATGTATTTAAAAACCGTTACAACTCACATATTCCACTGCTGAACATTTTTAATATCAGTGTTTGGAGTATTAACTTTGGCTGCCCTTAAATGCTAACACTAAAATGAAAGAAATACACTGAACAAAGAAAAATACAATTAACAATGATAGGTTAAAAACTACCAAAACCATATTTTATTACTACTACTTTTTATTTTCAAACTAAATCAGAAAAAATATTAATCTAAACTAGGATTTCAAAACTACAATAACCCATGGCTTTAGTCCTTCACTTTCACTTACTTTCAAGAACATGGCAGGAACAGCACAAACACACCATTTGTATGCTGAGGAATTCAGACTTTCTCCTTCCTGCTAGTGTTTTTAACAGACTCATATTCATAGATACCCTTTAAAGGTCAGAATGAAATAAACCACTGATGATTATCTCAGTGATGTGGTGCACAAAACAACAATAAACAACTGTAAACACAAACCCCTGCGGACCTCCGCTGCTGTTCCTTAAGGCGGTGGAGTGCAGGGACTCTGCCTTACACTTCAGCTCTGTCAGCGAGATCCACACAATGGTGCCTCATGGGAGAATAGAAAGAGGAATGAATGAGTGGATAAAGCAACCAGACATCACACGGAAATCAATGAGGCTTCATATTCTCAGAGATGGCCCGATTACCCCGTGGGCTGCCTGTCATGTTTAGGCTTGATGTCCATTGTCCTTTTAGATGCTATCATTAATCTCTCACTGTTCTTCGGTTCCTTTGAAAGAGCAAAAATAGAGTATCAGAGGCTGCCTAACATTAAGTGAAAGTTAAACACTCCATGGTATTGAAATCGGATACAATCTGATGCAGTTGGGCGTTGATGCTTTGCACCTGCGCCTCGTGAGATTTAGGAAGTTAAATAATCCACTGCACAAAGACATTTTCAAAGCCTTCGAGATTTATGTTCATTTCTGTGCCAGTTGTGGTTTTTAGAGAAAATCTGACACCTAGGATTAAAGATGACATATGATTTGGGATGGTTCCTAGGAGGATATATAATTAACTTGCTGTGTAATCAGCAAGCACATTCTCCTTTGTGGATCATTCCAAATGATGCCTTGATAAATGGCCGCTCAGCTTTAAGGTGTTGATTTTTCTTTTGTTAGGCAGTAAAACAGCTGTAATTAAAAAGACAAGAGCAACATGGCTTGTCATCTTCTCAATAACTTTGATGAGATAATTTTCTGCTACACCTCAAGAGAAAACTCATCAGGTTTTTGGCTTTTTTCGTAACTGGCACACTGTAGAACCAAGCAATATTGGACAGGAAAGACAAACTTGAAACCAAGAATAATTATATACCACTAAGCAACCTCCCAATGTCCAACCACCCACCTCCACACACACATTTTTACCAGCATTACACTCTTGTCGGTGAGAATCCTCTCTGAGGCTTGCTTTCTTAAAGTAGATACTGAAACTCCTGAGAGAGACATTCATGGCATGAAGATTTGTGTGTGTTTTTGTTGTGTGTGATGTGAGACGGGGCGAGCCGAGATGTCTGGTGATTTTGGTGATGTACTCATACAGAGCATAAACAGAGCCACGGATATTTCTCCTTTAGTGCCTTAGGACCATTACTGGAAAAGCGCGGACATATGCATCTGTGATGAATATGTTTTCTTTACATTCAGAAATGTTGTCGGTTCTAGCCTTGTCCTGTTAACCTGAAGAAGTTTGTGTGCAAATGTGTGTGTGTGAGTTCAAAACTACATTCTGCAAGGAAAGTAATTCTCTTTCAGCAACCAATCCAATCAATATTTCAGATTGCAAAGGTCTACTGTCAGAACTCATTAAATGGGTGAGTTAAGAGTAATTTGGTTAGACCAAGGATGCAGTATTGGTTATAATGGTATTGTTATCGGCATAAATTGTATCTAATTATGCTCACCCATTTCCTCTATTTTTGTTATTTTCTGTAATCAAAATCTCGCTTAAAGTTAATCTTTAAAAATACTAAACACAAATATTAAAATTGATATTTGTTTTTTAAATTAAATTAAAATTAATTAAAATTTGTAAGGGCATTTTAAAATCCATCAAACTATACAAATACATACTGTACATGCATATGGCACATGGACATCTCTAACTTGTCAGACTGTATTATGTGGGTTGTCACCAAATATAAAAGCTGAGAATCTGAACTGTTTATGGAAGTGTTTGGATTTTGCTAAAATTCTAATTTTAAGAAGACACGTGATTCAAACAAGCTGTTTTCTTCTTGATGTCATGAGATAGACAACAAAACAAAAGTATTTAACACAACTTTCTATTTTAGGCTGCATGCACACTAATGCATTATCATGACACCTGTCTGTTTTACATTCACTTAGACCGATACCAAATTCATATCAAAATGTGCCACTTTTTATTTATTTAGATTTTCTTGTTAATTACTGTCAGACCACCAATGCAGGAATACATTGAAAAACATTTGGTGTAGTGACTATTTTCACTAAGAAATTACTAGTAAATTTGACTAACAAAGAAATGGAAAGCAAGCAAGACATTCGAATAATAAACAGTATTTTCTTGTAAAAATGTAGGCTACTCCAATAATTTTATTTTAGTTTTATTCACAGGTTAAACAGTATTTTTTTATAGCATATGCACTACCTCCATTTTAAAACATTGCTTGCAGTAACCTTTCCTCACATACATAAAGTATTGTTTTGAAATCAGAAAGCAACACAAGAGACCTGCATCGTGAGTTTGAGTGGGACTGTGTTACCTAACTAAACAACCCACTAAATCAGTTTACTTGCGAATTGTGTCTGAACAAGTGTTTTTTTGTATAAAAGGTGTGTATAAAACTGTTTTTTGTTTCATTTTACGAATGAAACATGGCACAGAAACAGTAAGTACTTATATTGTGTTTAATCAATCTTAGTACTGTAGCAAGAAATATAGGTAGGGATTATTCACTAGTCTTTGGTAGACTTCCAACTGTACCCAAATCTGCATCCCATAGAATACACTACTGATTCATGGCCCACCATAAAATTGTCAAAGAGGTCATTGTGTGGTGATTGACTGATATAGATATAGTCTATCTATCCAGTGCAGACGGCTAGCAAAAGATTGAGTGGAACGATTCCAAATTTTCCATCCAATTCAATCATAACACAGCTTAATACAAACACCTATTCATTCACACACTCACATACATACAAAGCACCCTATGTGATTAAAGTCACAATGGGATCTGTCTATGAATATTATGATATGTGTGACAGGCATAGTATAGGCTACATTAATCTCTTCCTCTTCAAATCTCGCAAACGAACATTGTTGATGCTCAGCAGATATTCCTATGCAGGATTCTGCACATGTTCGGTAACCTAAATGACAATTTATCCTCAGAATGAGTTGTATTAAATCGCTCAAGACTGGGCATTATACACAGTGGATCTGGGTTTTTGTCACACATCTCTGTTTGATTTATAGACCGGTGTCACAAACTCAACCATAGAGCTTTCTTTTCCTTGCAGTGAAAATAAGCTCATACTGGGTTTTTAATGTTATCGTTGGACTGATAATGATTCCTGGCAGTATGACACCTTCCCAAATCAATTTGTGGGTTTCCACTCTTAGGTGGCTCATCATTCTTTAGCAAAACAGCCTGTCAGAGGTGAGTAAGGTTTTCTCAGAGCTGATCAATTTCTGATTCATGTTGCTGATTCATGTAGCTAGAACTGACTGATCACATACACCAATCTTAATTAAACGCCTTAGACCTTACCTTTAGATCATCTTCAAATGATGTGATGAGCCTTGTTCACATGATCACCTCAGGATTACTGAGTTCTTTAATTGCCAACTTCAGTTTATTATGCATGGCCTACACATAGTCATCAGCAAGTCGTTGTGACATATTGAGCTTTATTATTTTTTCCTATTCAGTTGTTTATGAGTGGACATTGAAATATACACTACATGACAAACTTATTGGGACATGTGACCATTACACCAGAGACTTTAATGACATTATTTTAAATGACATGCACTATACATTTACATTTATGCATTTAGCAGACGCTTCTATCCAAAGCGACTTACAGTGCATTCAGACTATACATTTTTTGACAGTATGTGTGTTCCCTGGGAATTGAACCCACAACCTTTTTGCAGGCAGCAAAGTTCCTTGATTATTATGCCAGAATGAGTGTATAGTTCCTAGCCATATCGGCCTAGAAAATCACAACTTTTGATTTTCCGTCGGTCTTAGTACATGATGTAACTAAAGAAGAGTCAATCTTTAAATAGGAAAAATATCGAAACTGTATGAATATTTTTTATTGAGATGCTAATGGTCTAATTCGATTCAATGATCTATGCTAAGCTAAGCTAAAAGTTAAAGTTAAAGTGTTCCTTTAACTATATTAGGAAATATTTCGATAATCAAATCGGTGTAAGTAAATACGTTTTGCACCTTTATAGATTGTGATTTGATCAATAAATGGTGATGGGCAAAGTAGACTAACAGTGTAATCTATTAACTACACATAAATCCCCGACTTTTAAGTATAGTTACCGGTGTCATGCCATACAATATTTTAATACGACTGACTTTGTATTTAATGTGAATTTAATAATAACAATATTGTAAGTTACAAATTATAACACTTTTATTTTACAGAGAGTAAAGAACATTTACATTATCAAATAAGATTTTCATTCAGTATAGACAGAGTTCAGGATCCCTCAAAAACTCCCATTAAATTCACTAAAGCTGTTTAGAGAGAAATGAATATCTTATGTTCCTAGCGATCAAGTGAACGAAACACCGCGTTTCGGTGATGACTCATCTGAACGTCTCTGATTGGTCATTGCATTCATAAGCTCAACAGAATCGTGTGTGATTGGTTATAAAGCAGCGCTGTACAAACGCGTCCGTCTCTGGCTCAGCGCGCTAGCCAAAGCGCCAAATACAGATTTGAATTTAGCAGCTGATGCTGTGAACGATGTAATAATACCAGTGTAATAAATATAAAATATAAATATATAAAAAAATTATTACTCTGCTAGTTTTGTCTTTTGGAAGCTGCATTCAAAATCCACTTGGCTCAGAAATCTGAGGGGGCACGCACGTGAATGGGCATGACGCCTCTGCAATCAAGCATCCCAGTTTAGATGAGGTGAAACAATATATTTACACAAATAGCCTAGGCTTTATTATGTTTCAAGTGTTGTTTGTGTTTCAAGACTATGCATTTTCAATTAATGCATTTTATCACGCTGAATAAACTAATAGAGGTGTTCCCTGCTTGGTGTGTGGAGAGGATGGAACCCTGTGTAGGAACCGCTGGCTGTCTATCATTGCGCGTCTAGGAAAGAGTGCGAAGGTAACGTTTAATATTATATTCGTTAATTAGATCGATAGAAGAAAGGCTTTCAAAGAAAAAAATGGCATTTACTAACGGACCTCAGAGAACGTAGAAGGAGCGCTGCGGCAGGATTTCAGATATAGGAAAGAGATAGGGAGGGTGAGAGAGAGAGAGAGAGAGAGAGAGAGAGAGAGAGAGAGAGAGAGATGGAGGGAAGGAGAAAGAGAACACAGAAGACAGCAGCACAAAACGGGACAGTGCACTCTTGCGTACTCGTTGTCTCGCGCACTAAGTAAATCAAATAATAATATTTGTATTCTCATGTGGTGATCATATATTCAAAGCCTTTTAAAGTGATATACGCTATAAGGTGTGTTCTAATCTATCTTTGGAGTCTCGTGTAACTATGCATTATCCTTAAGCATATGAAAGGCAAAACGCACAGTAGCCTGTGCAAAGCGTAAGTGACCGACTTAAAAGTAAAAGTTATTTTGGATACTCGACTTGAAACGGACTGGTGACTTTGATTTGAAGTCTCCCGCGTCATGAAATTATGAAAACCTGCAACTTCAGCATGGTAAGTTATTAGAAACACCTGCCGATATATTGCTCAGTCTGAATCCGTAACGATGGGTACAGAATACAGTGACTCTCGTTTCATTTCTGAACGTTAAAATCTCATTCAACATTTTTGCGTGTCAATAGGTCAATTAAAACGTTCATGTTTAGTACGTATATTTTGTTAACAAAAACTATCACATTATAGAAAGCTGGTTGTTTTGGGGCAAAGCTTGAATGTGTGTGAATTATTGAGGTGATGTTTGTTTCCTCTCTGTCCTGAACTCTGTTAAAAATAGCTGTGTTTTGGAACATTTGCTGGTTGCTATATGGTGTAAGAGCCATTAGTTAGTCCATGCAGTTTTTGTGTTGTTGTTGTTGTTGTTGTTGTTGGTGGTGGTGTGTGATCCTGCTACCAGAAACAAGTATCATGTTTCAAAACACAGGTAGCATCTTAAAGCTGGAATTTCTAGCAGAAAAGTGCTCTGGTAGCATATCATGTTATCAGTTAGTATCATGATTTATATTACAAGCTAATGAGGTAAACTGCAGGTAGAAAACATTAGCACGAGGAACTCATAATGCGCCATCAATAATATGGTTTATAGAATTCTCTGCCAAAAACACAGCCTAAATGGGTTTGCTGGTTTAATATTGTGTTTGCAGGTTGTTTAAATAGTTTTTTTTAGCACCGTTGAAAGTCAAAGCTCATAGCACAGAGTCAGACCATGTTTTTTCCTAACGCCCCCCCACCATATTTTTTTTAAATAAAGGAAGCCCTCTGTGGTGTTAATTAACAGCCTTAATTACCCTTGTGGTGTGATACTCAATCCATCAGGCTGAGTTTTTGAATGTCTGCGAAGCATCGTGCCTGACATGGATGACCAATGTTAAAGGTCATGGCCATGATCAGTGTGAATGTGTGTTGAGATTTACAGTCTATCAGGATGTATACAGTCTCAGCAGTGGTGTGATAATATATGAAAGACAGAGCACTACTTGTCACTGTAGCTCGTGGAACGGCAACATCGTTCAATCACATTTGCATAATTGCTCTTTTCTCCTCTCACCTTTTTGCCTTTCTCTTCTCTTTCCTCCCGCTTTGTCACCCTCCCTTGACTGATTCTCATGCCATCACACCACACACACACACAGCACAACTGCAGTGTGTGAGATGGACAGATAGCTGGTGTGAAAGGGGAGCATATGTGTTGGCTCTTGGAAAGCTCAGCATGATTTGTCAGCAGATAGCTGTGACCTCTCAGAGCAAATCCGCTGTCCAAACCTGCCCGAATGACCAAACCTGACGTATAAATGTAAGAAATAATTGCATAGGCATTCTGAAACATGATGGTTTGTAAGGTTTGTATGGTTTCTAATCCAGTGGGAAATACAGATACATGTTAGTTTACTGTGGTGATTCATTTGAAGCATAAGCATATTTTTTACCTTTTTAATTACCACAAAGTCAAGTTCATTTTTCTCTTGCATAGGTTTTGCATGTGGGAGGAATATACAGTATTCGTCTCTGTTCTTTTGAGATTTACCAAGTTTGTTTGTCTCTAAAATCTATTTCCTATTTAAATTTCAACTAATTGTAGCTTTAATTTAGAAACGTTTTTGATAGAAACTCACTGTTTAACCTTTAAACAAACATTGCATGGTATTTCATATTAATGCATCATTTAGTTTATTTCTTAAGCCGGTTTCCTTTTGCACCATTTGCTCATGTTCTAGTGATTTCGGGTTTTACTGTCCTTGTAGTTACATTTGGTTCTCACTGTGGGGTAAAACCTGACTCCTCCACACATATGTTCCATATACGTATCCTCTAGTGATGGCTGTCCATCTCCGGTTATATAAAATCAATGAAAGAGATCAAATATACTGAGATTAGAGGTAGAAAGCAGGAGATTGGGGAAGGGAGGAGAGGACCTGGCACTTTATTTATTTATTTATTTATTTTTGCTGGAAAGACGAGTCTGTGTCTCTCAATATCAGCTCACAAGCAGGGGAATGTTGCATTTGTGTAACCCTGGCAACATCTCTGGAGAATAAAAGCAATTCAGGTCTTTATTTTAGTAGATAACTAGTCATGGCAGGTAGATGGGGATTTTATATACACGGATTCATTTCATAATCATTATGGTTTATATATATTCTTTTGGAGTTGTATAAGCCTCATTACTGTAGATTATAGGTAATCATATCTTTTATAATCCACTTTAGTTAACTACACACAATTTGTATTTTCTATAAGATAAGACAACATATCTAAATGTATGTGCATTAATATATTATTACATTCATAATAAAGGGATGGGACTTAGAATAGGACTGTTAGGTGTCAGTGTGTGAAAACGTATGTCATTTTCTTTCCAATTACATGTACGTAAGCTATAACTTGGCATGAAGAAGGTATTTAGATATTTACCAGTCGTCAGTCCCACACTGAACCCAGTTCATCCTGGATTTAGTATAGAGAGGTTGAGCTTGTCTTCACCCTGTAAATTAACAAAATACAATACAGCAATACAGATTCAGAGGATGCATGTAAATGTATGTAGCTGTATTTGTATTTAGGAGATCATTTCAACTTATTTAGTCAGTTTAGTCAGGGGTGACCAGTGAAGCGGTTTGGTAGCAAATTTACATCCAAATGTATATATATATATATATAAATTGAGATTTGCGTATTTGCTACCAAACCTCTGGCTACACTGGCTATGTGTGTTTGATGAATCTTATTTGCATGTATTTACATTACATATATAGACTGTAATAGACTAGGTATGCAATATCCTAGACATACAGAGCAGGGAACAACAAGTAGCCTATATTTTATGCATGTTTATGTTCTGTATGTAGGACAAATTAAATTAATCCGATTTTATTTTTCATCAACAGTATAAACTTAAAGCTTTTGTGTCTTAGTTGAGGTAATTCTGGAGTCCTACATATTAAACTCAACACAATAGCAAAAAAAAGAAAACTAAAACATCCTTCACTTAATCCCATTGAGACCATTTTAATCTGGGATTTTCTGAAGGAAGACCGTACAAGATATACGCAATATTCCAGTCAATTTCTACCCATGAGACAAAAATTGCATAAGAAAGATTTTTAAAGTCTGTCTTAACAGCTTTGCTTAGTTGATGTGTTTTGCTGAAGTTACTGACTTTCTACATCTTGCTATAATGAGGTATTCTACCAGGTTTGATTATACTTGACTACATTTATATTTCTGATTATTAAAAAAAAAAATGAAGGGTTCTAAAAAAATTACTTGAAATAATTTTTGAGTGCATTTGTCGTTGCTTTAATAGTTCATTTTGTTCAAACAGCATGACACCGAGCAATTAATCAACAAGTTTATCAAATGTATTTGTATATTTTGGAACACAAAATACTAGGGGTGTAACGATTCACTCGGTTTCTCAATCCATCGATTACAAACCCTGACGATGCATATGCATCGATCTTGAAACATGGATTTTTTTATCGCGAATCGTTGATTTCGGACAGTAATCGATGTAAAATGCCAAGAATCGAATGAATCGCGATTTCTATAGCGATTCAATGCTTTCAAAATATATACATATTAAATTACTACAAGCACGAATGAATGGAGACCTTGATCAGTGTTCGTGCCTCACATCTCTCCTTCACGCGCTCCACTATTAACCGCCTGTCACAGGATTGCGCTTGTATCAGGAACTGATTCAACAGCAGAGCTGCTGTAAAAGTTCAATACTATAGCATTTTATTTTATGATAATTATATAAAGAAGTTTTCGCACTGAAAGAGAAGTGATCTCTCGCTCAAAGAACATGCCAGGCTATATCTGCAGCTGAGCTGAATAAAAATAATGAACTGATGAAACATTAAGACAATAAACACAAGAATTTATGAACGATGCAGTGCTAATTGACATATCATTTATTACATTACAGATACTATAAAGGAAATGTTCTACCTTATTCTGTGCAGAACATTTAAATAATTGTTTGTAGTTGTCAGTCCTCTGTCGTGTGTCATGTGTCCCCACCTCATGTTTCCTTATTTGGTTTGTTTCCGGTCCTTGTTTAATGTCATTATTAGTTAATTCATGTCCAGCCGTGTTTGTCTAATTATCTATGATTTACCTGTGTATATTAGTTCATGCCTGTTCAGTTTGATGGTGTCTGGTCTACTTGTTATTCCCGGTGTATCCTGTTTGTGAGTACTGCCTTGTCCTGCCTTGATGTCCTTATTAAATATTATCATTTGAGTTTATATCCTCGTCTGCGTGTTCCTGTTCCCCCCTCGTGTGTGCACCGTGACAGTAGTATAGGCTATAAAACAATTATTTCATTTAAATAGGAAAAAATATAGATTAGAAATGATTGATTATTGTCCAGCAGTGTATTTGATTTCTAATAGCAAATTCAAAGTAAGAGATAAGAAAATAGTTTATTGTAAAAAAAAATAATAATACGTACATACATAAAATTAATGTATTTGATCTTTCTGTCACTTCTGAAATGATGGCTATGCCCCTGGTGTGACAAAATGTTAGCTTATACATAATAATAACAAAATTCTCTAACCTATGGTAACCATACATGCTGCTGTGTAGTTTGCCCTCTGACTAAGCATTTAAAGAATTTAGGGGAAGCATTTAAATAATCCTGTGAATGTACTTAAAGAATGCAGAATTGAATCGTTAATCGAATCGAATTTTATTTTATTGTAAATTGAATCGAATTGAATCATTCTGAATTTGAAAAAATCGGCCTTGAATCGAATGGAAAACCTATGAATCGTGAATCGAATCGATTCGCTGTCTACCCAAAGATTCACAGCCCTACAAAATAAGTGTTTTTTTTCATCGGTGTGTTCCACAGAAAAAACATATGTGTTTTAATCGGCACGAGAGACTAAAATATCAACTCATTGACTAAAGTCAGTCTGTGAATAATGTGTGCAGTGCTGAGGCTCTTGTAAGGTGACTTCTGAGGGTTTATCTCAGTATTCTATTGTGCTTTCAACACAGGAGCATTACAAACAATCTCTGAGTTTTCTTTAACTCTCACACACAGGCATGTTCGCTAACACACATAATGGCACATGTTAGGCATCAAGGATTGTCCCACTTTACTGTTCACTAACAGAATTAAATATATAACACCTCTGCTGAAGCAAGGTCTTCTTCAATTCTAGCTCTCTTTCAACACATCTGATGCGACTTCAAGATGCTTTGCGTAAGCTGGATATCTTTGAGGGTATCCTTGCTGAATATGTATGTGTGTGTGTGTGTGTGTGTGTGTGTGCATGTTTATGTGGTTTATGAGGACACAAATTTGTATAATAACATGGGTATGACATAGGTATTACAAGGAGAAGGTGATTTATGAGGACATTTTCAGTGTCCCCATAATTTTAAACGCTTATAAATCATACAGTGTGCGTTTTTTGGGGGGAAAGTAGAAATGCACCGTCTCCTGTGAGGGCTAAGTTTAGGTGTAGGGTAGGTGTAGGGCAATAGCACATACAGTTTGTACAGTATAAAAACCATTACGCCTATGGAGAGTCCCCGTAAACCATAAAAACCAACGTGTGTGTGTGTGTGTGTGTTATATACACATTTGGCGTTAAAGAAAAATCATTACACTTTAAAAGGTTCTGTCCATCACTCCCTTGGCAGGGTAGAAATAATAAGACATCTTGGGGGAGAAGCGGCTAAAAGGTTTTTTCTCACTGAGGGCCAGATTGTTATATACAGCAAGAGTTAGTCTTAAGGAGAAAATCCCACAGCATTGTATCTCCACCACCTTGATCTGTTCACATTTGGAACAAGATTTGGACCTTCATAAGTGCTTAATTTAAACTCAGGTCAAGTCCAGCTGAGTTCATTTAAAAAAAGACAGGTGATCTTGTTATCTGATTCAGCAGGTTCAGGTTCAGTGCCGGCCAAGCTCTCAGCAGAGATGATTGAATGCTGTTCTTCTGAACTATTAAAAATTCATCACTTCCCAGGTTCCACCATGTCACTGCAGTCTTTGCGTTCTGTAGAGCCTGACGTGATGGAGGAACTTAACATGTTCATCAAGCATTCAGAGGTGTCTCTGTTTCAAAGATCCTTGAATAAAACACGTTTTCCATTATTTTTGAAATGTTGAGATTATTCAGTGGTTGTTTTTCTCTACACATGTGCTTTGAAGATTGTAACATGACTTCGAAACATGCTTCAAAGACAGAAATGCTATATAAATTCATCTGACAAGGACAGTCAGCCTTACCTTGTTATGATCTCTGGTCTTTATTTCCTTACTGCAGATGGTACAGATTACCTCTTCACCTTATGTGCTTAAATTGGTCCCAGTTTCGTGATTCGCCCAGAGTTTCAGCGTTTGGGAGAAGAACGGTGCAGAGGCTTAAAGAAATAGTTAACCCAAAATAGGATAAAAAAAAAAATCATCATTTACTCACCATCGTGTCATTACAAGCCTGACTTTTTTCACAAATCACAAATTGGCGGAAATAGTTGAAAAATGATACCTGGTCTTGTGGCATTTACGTACCTGGGTGAAGTTTTTAGCGAGACACGAAATACGTACCAATAACTGCATATTACTACAGTTTCCAAAAGAAACAAACACTAGAGGCAGTAAAACTCTAACACCTTTTACTCCTTTTCACACAAATTTACAGTTTTGATTAATAAAGCGTAATTTTCGCACAATTACTTGAAGAATATCATGCTACGACTTCAAAACAATATTAATATGCTGGGAGATTTGAAAACTGATGCTATTGTTATTGTACTGTGGCAACATGATTATAGGAACGCTTGCACACAGGTGCATTAAGGTCAGTTCGTTAACCTTTGTTATCTGTTTTGTATCCAAAGTAATGCCATATTTCACTTCTACTGTTCTATTTATTAATTTCGGGTGCGTGCGTTGATAGGGTTCCATCTGTTTGATCCATCGTGTTGTTCTATTGTCACATTTACCGTTTGCGCAGCAATTTGGGAAGCACTGCCACCTACAGGTGCACTTCTGAACAGCAGCGTATGAAATAACGAACTGAGCAAAATTATGATATCGTATCAAAAATTTGTTTTATTTTTTATTTAGTCAGCTTTACCAGCTAATTGGTATATGCCAAAATTGTTATATTGGTGCATTCCTACAGTCAAGCTTCACACAACATCATGAAGGTATTTCATTTTAGTTGTGCATTATTACAAATCTTCTCAAGCCATTTGATATCTTAGTGGAAGAAACAAAATAAAATATGTTGTCATTGACTTATGGACAATAGGTCCTGACGTGACACATGTACAGCAGGTTATTGTAAATAATGACCTAAGTTTCAGCATGTTCCTCACACAAATCTATTGCATGGCTTGAAAATAACTTGAAGTCTGTTGTAATGAAGTTCGTAATATACGGGAAGAAGGAGGCGGGAACCGGCGAACATTTAAACATTTTAATAACAAAATAAACAAACATAACAGAAAAGCGGCAGCCCCTCACGGACGACTGCCACACACAAAACATAAAGTAAAATCCAGGCCTGGTCCTCTCTCGTCTTCAATGTCGTCCTCCTCCTTTTATTCCTTCGAAGCTCCTCCGTGGGACTCGAGACCGGTGAGTGGCGCAGGTGTCGTTCATTATCATTCACTCCACCGGCCTCGCTCCATTCCCACGGCTCTCGGCCCGCCCACTCGTCACATACCCCCATCGCCTCGCAGGCCGGGGGTACTCACGAGACTGCGCTCTACTCCCCTCCCCTCTCCCGGGGAGCCCGTCAAGGCGGCCGCGGCGCACCTGGGGGTAAGGACAGACGAGGCGAGAGAAAGGAGACGGAAGGATGAGGAGTGACAGAGACGAGAGAGAGAGAGGAAAAAATCTCGGTCCGGTTCCCGGACACACTGCCGCCGGTCCTCAACCAGCTGAGCGGTTCACTCATGGTGCCATGCGATGGTACTGGACCTCTTTGGTGGACGGCCCGATGCTCATCCGCCTCCTGGCGGACGGCGGTGGCTCCTCCGGTCGAGGGCAGCCGGCAGCGAGTCCCCGTTCCTGCTCCTCCCCAAACATGGCGGATGGCAGCAGGCTTGCCTCCAGGCGAACGGGCGACTCCTCCGCTCCCTCTCGGACGGCAGCCACCCTCCTCGTCCCAGGAGCACGGCAGCGAGTCTTCCGTCCCACCTGTTCTTCTTTTGCTCCAGCACCACCGCGGCAGCCACTGGCGGTCTCCGCCACTTCCTGCTGCCCGATCTTCTCAGCACCGCGATCCCACTCAAGCAGCGAGGGCTCTCTGACAGCGTGTCCCTCCTTCCTCCCGGCTTCGCACCAATGTAATGAAGTTCGTAATATACGGGAAGAAGGAGGCGGGAACCGGCGAACATTTAAACATTTTAATAACAAAATAAACAAACATAACAGAAAAGCGGCAGCCCCTCACGGACGACTGCCACACACAAAACATAAAGTAAAATCCAGGCCTGGTCCTCTCTCGTCTTCCAATGTCGTCACTCCTCCTTTTATTCCTTCCGAAGCTCCTCCGTGGGACTCGAGACCGGTGAGTGGCGCAGGTGTCGTTCATTATCATTCACTCCACCGGCCTCGCTCCGTTCCCACGGCTCTCGGCCCCGCCCCACTCGTCACATCTGTAAATAAGTCATACAGGTTTGGAACAACGTGAAGGTGAGTACATGATGAAAAGTGAACTGTTTCTTTAATATTTTCAACTCTGCTTCAAAACTTCTTCACTACACAGCTACTCTCAAACAACTAAAGGCGTTTTATGATTGAAACAGTAAAGGCTTGTCTGCTAGAGCTATTTTAGGAGTTCTAACTGTTTAGCCTGGGATTCTGAGTTCTGCAATGTAATTCAGTCAGAGGTTTATATGATTAGTGAAGGTTTAAGAAGGCAACAGATGAAAATCACATGAACACTGTGAGGCTTAGGGTCTTTTGCGGCTTAGCTGGTTTAACACTGATGAGATGGCAAACTTCATTTTAAAATATCACAGCACTAGAATCTTTGCGTTTTCTATCTTTTCCTATATGCTTATGGATCTTTGTTGGATTCTATGGAGTTGTAGAGATACTGATTGAACGGCCGATGAGAGTCAACAAGCATCTTCTGTTCCACACAAGCAAAGTTCCAGATTTGAGGTGATGAGGACGTTCCCATGGACAGATCAAAGCAGAGTTGATACCTTGTATCTGACGCATTTATTTCAACTATAAAAGAAAATGTATTTTATTATTTGATGAACACAATTCAGACTCTTTACTGAGCACAATGGTTCCGTTTGTAAAATCGAATTTGCTTTGCCTGTAGATCATTTCTAGGTGTTCTATAGATCACTCTTAGGAAAACCATTCAATCACAATCATTTAATGAGTTAAATCAGCCTTAGCTTACATTGATATTGATTGTTCCCAGATACATTGATCAGCACAAATGAACAAGTGTGTTTAGACTCTTCTGTTTATTGATATTCACAGCCTCTGCATGTCACTCTGGCGATATTTGACTCGTGATCATAAAGCTCTTGAATCTATCATTTAAATGCAGCGCATGTTGCCCGGAGTCTCTGGCGCTTGGACCGGATCCCAGGTTTCAAACTTAAGCCACACACTTCACCTAGTCTTCAATATTTAATTCAGTAAAGCTAACAACCATCCTGCCTCAACAAAACACCTTCACACTTATCATTCTTTGCCTCTGCTAACGACCAGGTTCATAAAGTGCTGATAAATCACATCTACAGGACATTCACGCCAAGAATGAAATGGTCGAAGGGGCAAGAAAATATATTTGTAGGGCTGAGCACTTATTTGATTGGAAAGACCACCAGGACGTGATAACACTGCAGTAAGAGTCAAAGTGCTGTTTTCTTAAGAAAGAGTTCTATATCAGTTCAATACAGTATCAGTTGTTATACCAGATGCTTTTCAACCCAATGTGACCTGTGGTGCAGTAATTACAGCGCCAGGCCTCTGGAGCAATCTAGGGTTCACAGCCTTCATTATCAGAAATAAAAGCATTGCTCTATGTAAAAGAGAAGAGAAACCAATCAGATAACTCATTACATCATGCATTTATTGGTTCTTCTCTAAATCTCCATTTGAATAAACGCGTGTGACCATATACCTTACTAATGAATGAAAATTTACCCTGGACCTTAGAAACTCAATAGGACTGCATAGAGCTCTACAAATTAAGGTCAATGCTTGCATGCCGATATTGATCTGGTCCTTGGAGCTTGCTAGAATCGTAATCCTTCAGTGAAGACAACTAGAAACTGAAAAAATCTATTTGACTAGCTCCATACACAAATGCAGAGATGCACTGAGCTGTTGTAGTCTCTTTGTTTGTGTGTCAATTACAGTACCAGGCCGCAACTTGATTGCTGCTGTCTGTTTTTGATTTGTGTTTCCCCCCATATCCATTACCTTACAGGGATCAACAATAATGCTTTTTTC
Source organism: Gymnocypris eckloni scoliostomus (assembly GCA_027564155.1). NCBI lineage: Eukaryota > Metazoa > Chordata > Actinopteri > Cypriniformes > Cyprinidae > Gymnocypris > Gymnocypris eckloni. The sequence goes on from CM050428.1 coordinate 13,402,141, forward strand.
TCCTTGTCGTTCTTATATGCACTTGCCCTGTCAATATTTTCAATTATCAGTTTTGTTAAATGGCTTAAATTATGTTATTGATTTAAAAAGACTTTAGCTTTAACAACAATTTATGTGTCAGAACATTTTTTAATTATGTTGGTAGTTCACATTTGCACTTGCCCTGTCAATATGTTCAGTGATATTTTTTTTAATCGTTTAGCAAAATATAAAAAAAATATCTATTATATCTATATGTAATATATTATATATATATATATATATATATATATAGATAGATATAATTCAGCAATATTGCTTTTTTTCTGCTGCTAGTTCAGATTTGCACTTTCTCTGGCAATTTTTTCAATTATAATTTTTTAGATAATTTAAATTATATTTTGGATCAAAAAATGTATTGTATATATTTCTTAGCAAACGATTTAAGTGCGTCAGAAAATAATGTAATTTCATACAATACAATACATCTTTGATTTTGTATTTAACCTTTACAAAAAAATTTTTTATTTAAACTTACATTTACTCAAAACAAGATTTAATTTATTTATTTTTAAGGCTTATTTGTTTATTGTACAATGTACAGTGAAGTCCATGTTATTGTCAGAATATCTTCTGTTTTACATAGAACAAAGAAAGTCATACAGGTTTGGAAAGACACAAGGGGGAGGAAATGATGACAGAATTAAAACAAATTGTGAACTCTTTCTCTCTATATATTTTTTTATTGATAACAAAATATTACAGATAATTTTCTACAAATAATTAAATTCTGTTGTAGTGACACTGGCACACCATAGTAACCGAAATTGTGTTAATTGTGACTTTAAGTCAATTAGTAACTCACAGAAAGCTCTGGTTGTTTAATTTATGTCTCTAGTTGTACTTATTTATACATCGGTAGTCTTTTACACACATCAATATCCTGAATAATACCACTTGTCCACACATCACTGCTCAAAACTTCACTAAGTTCAGAGCCAAAGCCAAACACAACAACAAGGGCAAGAGTGGGAGGAGATGATGTTGAAAGTAAAAAATGAAGGAGGTCAAACGGTATCAAAGAGACATGTGAAGCCTGCCGGCATACTTCGCACCAAGGTTTTTTTTCAGTGTTTTTTTTGGTGCAAATGTGACACTTATCAGACCTGACAGGAGAGGAGAAAGGTCAGAGAATCTCTAAGTTGGGCCTTGGGTAGATTTGTATTACAATTTTTGACCTACTTGTTGGACAGATTTACATTTCAAATGTACAATTATGTACTGGGCAAAGGCATCCATACAAAAGCAATTACCATTTAATAAAAGGAAGCAGAAAAAAGGAAGAAAAGACACCTTGCAGTCCTTGCAGATGTGTGAAGATCTAACCGGATTAGAACTTCTTGTAAAAAATGAAAAAGTATAGCAAAAAAATACTTACTGACTAGTCTAGGACATACAGTCACATTGGGGATACAGGACAAAGTCATCTTGGGTAACCATTTACCAATGTGCCACATTCAGACCACACACTTGCTTTTGCATTAAATTAATATAGACACCATTCAACATCTAGTTTTTAATGATTGGAATGTTTCCATACAAAATTGTATAGTTAACATTATATACTACATTGTAGAACATAGATTTTTGGAGAACATTTTACAAGAATACTAGTATTCTAGTATACTCTTTATTTTTCACATTAATTGTTGATGTATTATAAATTGAAATTAATTCAATTTAAAATAAATTATTTTGAACTATTCGCACTGAAGACTGGAACAAAAGCTGATTTAAATTAGTTTTGCTATCACAGAAATACTTTTAAAATATGTTCAAATAGAACATTTCACATTTTTGATAATATTTAATACATTTTTATAACTTTTACAATATTACTTTTTAAAAATGAAATAAATTAAGCCTAGATGAGCATAAGAGACAACTATTTTCCTTCAAAGACTCTCAAGTGTATTTTTATAATATTTTGTCAGTTCATAGTGATGTGATCATGAAGGTTCAGTTCAGACCCTTGTGAAGCACAATTTTGCTGAGATGTTACCCTTTAACAGCACGTCTGCACTACTTCCCAGCCCAACTCACCTCGTTTAACTGACAATTACAGTCCCTTTCCCCTGAGGCCACAGTTATGCCCACAACAGCTTGCTCTTCAAAAAGAAGTTTGGAAAGTGTCTGAATGCATAAAGTCAATAAGGTACATCCCAAATCCCATTAGATCACATGCGCCTCTACAGAGGGTACAGAAACACCACAGTCCAAATATAGCTATAGCGCAAATTTGAACCTTGTTCGTATCTTCCAGAAAAGCATCACAAACTCCTACGGTTCCTAGTAGTTCTATCACATGCCCACAAAAGGTGCTTCTTAATAGAAAATGTCTGAAATGGTGGTACTTACCTGGTGAATCATCCAGAGTGGTGGAAGAGGCACAATGGTTTTTGTTAACTCTGAACCAGTGTTCCTCCTACATGTCTGAGCTGCATCTAAGAAGACAGAGAACATTTATAGTGTATGCGTTAATGTCACATTGCCTCCAAAACATGTCCCGTATAAATGCATGTTGAGGAGATGTCAGGACCTCAGTTCTGCTCACTTATCAAAGCTAATGCTGAGGTCATTGGGGCTTTTTAAGTCATTCAAATTGAAGATAGATTTGTTATGAAGCTATCTCACGACCAATTCGTAAGTATTTTACGAGGTGGCTAATTTGTACGTCCTAATTCGTAGAATTTTGATTGATTTCTGTGACGGGTAGGGTTAGGGGTGGTCATTCGTATTAATTGCTGCAAATTTGCCACCTTGTAAAACAACGTATGATTTTTGCTACCCGATCTCATAAATGTGCGAATAAATAGTACGCCAAATAAAAACGAAAACTCGTGGTATTGATACACAAAAATGGACTTTGTTGTGTAAATTCTATGCGATGGGTAGGGTTAGGGGTAGATGAGTATCATATGTACGCAAAAACTGTGTATCATATGCACCCCAACAAATCTTGTACCATATGCACATGAAAAATGCATCTTAGATGCATGCCAAACACTCGCGTGTCTTATATACGCCAACATCCATTTTTGTATATCAATACCACGAGTTTTTGTTTTTATTTTGTCGTGCTATTTATATGCATTTGTACAAAGTAATTTGTAATGGAGCTCAGTTATTGGAGTTTAATTATTTGTAATATTATTGATTAAAGAAACTTAAATGAATAATTGTCAAATATTAACAATTATATATATATATATATATAATTTAAATATAAATATATTGCTTTCTGATACACAAAAAAAGTTGCTAAAATGTAAAAATTTTAATAAATAAAATATATATACTTTTTGTTCACATTTTGTCAAATTAGTTTTTCAGTAGATTGGTGAATGAATTGGATCTTTTGTTTGAGTCATGTTGGCTTACTATCTGCAACTGTAATTGAAACAAGCTTTCACTGATAAACCTTCCAAACAAAAAGTTGTTCAAAGTAATATGTCACATTGACTATAAGGTCCCCAGTCTATCTGCCTGTCACCAAAATAATAATAATATATATATATATATATTTACAAATATATATTGGAAGACTTAGATTTAACTTAGTACGGATGGAGCTGGGAAGCAAGATTTATACTCCAGCCAGGGTATGAAAACTTTGTGTGAGAGATAGTTATCCGTCAGTAGCTTGAGTTCAGGTTGGAGTTATTTGTTACATGAAAAACAAGTACTCACACAGAAATACAAGGATATGCCACTCAAACACTCCACTGATGCACATTTCAAAAACACACAAGACTGGCACCATTCAATAACATCCAAATCTGCTCTGTTACCATGGCTGCAGTCTGTTTCATTTTATAACCACTGGCTGATAAATTGAGTGTAAAAAATAAATAAAAATAAGCCCTCATCCCTGACCATTTTCTACTCACAGAACAAACAATTCTCTTACTCCATTAAGTAGCGCTTTAACTGTATTTGTTCTGTGCTTTTTATCAGCATCACATGGGTAGATTTTAATGCGTACATTTTAGTTAGTACATACATGCAATGCAGAAGCTCTGCTTCCTTTATTTGTACAATTAAAGGGACAATTAATCAAAACATTTTTAAATATTATCACAATTTCCTCACCCTCATGCTGTATGACATTCATCTGCAGAACAAAAAAATGACAATTTTAACAATGCTTCGACTGTTATAAAATGTGTTCCAAAACAACATTGGACCCTATTGACTTCTATCGTATATATTTTTTTTCCAAGAACGAAGATCCGAAGCCATATAGAAAGTGTAAAAGTGCTGTAAAACTGTGGGTTAAACCCGGAAATGTTTTGCTGCACTTCACACTTTTGCACATTAGATTGAAATTTATGTTAGCTTGAGTTCTATGTGTGCATAACTTCATTATATTTTGACTTGTTTTTGGATCTATGCACCTGAAGGCATTTATCTTTTTATTCTGGACGTGTGTTTGGTGCTATGTTATTTTTATTATTATTTTTTTTGTCTGTGCCGTCAAGTCAAACACACAAAAAGCCAACCAGTCAATTGACAAATATAAGTTAACAATTACAAAATACAAAGGCATTTTAAAATGTTATGTGTGTTTGAGTGTATATGAGGATTCGGTCAGTACTGGCAATAATAGGTAGCAAGACATTTTGTATTGTTAAATTAACCCGACAGTCTCAAAGTCTCCTTCCTTTCTGGTATATGGACCTGGGTTTTTGATTGTGCTATTTTGACTTTCACCAATTACACAGAACCAAACAAAAGTAGAGAAAACATTGGACCAACATTTGGAGCATGGTAATACCCTCGGATTGGCCTCATTAGTGTGCAGCCCGTTGGATCTGCTGGTGTGGAGATAATCTGCTGTTGTTTCCTGCCGTCTCACATGAAGTATATGCTAATGATGACACTGTTTTACAGAGATACAAGTCACAACAACAGCACTACATTCTGTTCTTTAGTTTGTAAATTTTAAATCCCCTTTAACATCTGAAACTCGCTTTTAGAAGTCTTTGCCCAGTTCTCACATGCTGGCTGCATTTCATATTGTTTTAGGCTACATAATAGTATAGAGTATTGTTTTAAAAGTTTGGGATCTGTAAGATTTTTTTAAATAAATTAATACTTTTATTCAGCAAGGATGCGTTAAATTGACCTAAAGTGACACTGGAGACATTATAATATTACAAAAGATTTATATTTCAAATAAATGCTCAAGTTTCTGTTCATCGCATAATCCTGGAAAATGTTTCCCAATTTTCACAACAATATTAAGCAACTGGATGATTTTTGAAGGATAATTTTAAATATATATAAAGAAGACAGTTATTTTAAATTAATAGTAGTTCATAATATTGCTGCTTTGCTGTATTTCCGTGGTGAGCATAAGATAGATATTTCAAAAACATTGAAAAATCTTACCAATCCTAAACTTTTTTTTCTTTTTCTAAGAAAGTGAGGGTCAAGTGGAAATTCATTTCTGTGGCAGTCAATGTTATGCCACATATTTGTGTCGTTTGAGCTTAACTTGTACTTAACCCAGAATGGCCATTTGTTTGCTATGTATTGGGTTAACCTGCAGTTTTGTTGTTGAGATGCTCTGCGTTCATCCTGGCTAGCAACACTATTTACCAGAAAAGGTGTTGGGTGCTTTTGAGATGTATGACCTTTATGCTTTCAATTACAAGTACAGAAATGGCATGTTTTATACATGAAGGGCAGTGGACATGTTTTCTTTGCAGAATTTCAATTTCAAATCTGAATGCTTGACCCTAAAAGCATCACATGGAATATAAATTGCACCACAATTATAATTCACGTACGGAGACATAACATGTTTTGCTACGATTTGCAATAGGAGGTTTTTCTATAAATATTCATATATATATCCCTACGCATGTGTATCTAACTATGAATAAAAGGAAATGCAGCTCTGCAGCACACTGGTGGAAACTGCTAATGATTTAGTGAAGATGATGGCAGGTGATGTGACTGATGTGTGTGACCTGACGGCAGGAGAGTGAACACCACGGTTTGGCTTCTTTTTTCCACCAGGCAGGAAACAGAATGCTTGCAGGCGTCATGGCACATTGTTAGTCAGACTCAGGAACTCTGGAAGCCCCTTGGTGACAGGTTTCCCCCGAGGCTCTATAATACTCTAGATACTCATCAATCAAAGCTAGAGTCTGAAAAGCAGAGCCAAGGGTAAATAAATATGTTAATGGAGGCAAAACTTACAACATAAAGTTACATGTTTTTTAATGAAGATATCAGAAAAATAATGAATTCCGTTTGTGAGAAAGTATCTCGAGTTGTGCATGCACAATTGATGTTATTATAGTGGGTTGGTTTGTGCAAGAAAAAAATTGAATATTGCTTTTAATGTTTTCAAGCACTTCAGGCATGTACTGCTGCAAAATAGTGTGTAGGAAGATTAAGAGCTCTGGAAACTGAAAAAGCTTTATGACAATTTAACACTGTCTTATATTTCTAATCTACAAGAGCTCTTCTTTCCCAATGTGGTTATTTTCAAATTGTACATATATCATTTTAGATGTATTATTTAATTTTGTTCCTGTGGCTCAGTAGTAGAGCGCAAAAGGTTGTGGGTTCAATTCCCTGGGAACACACATACTGATAAGAAAATTTATAGCCTGAATGCACTGTAAGTCGCTTTGGATAATAGCATCTGCTAAATGCATACATGTAAATGTAATTTTTATTTAGAAATTATTTTAAATATGATGTATTGTACAATTTACATATAAATATCATTTTTACACATATTATACCGTTGTACAGTTAGTTTAGTTTTACGTTATACAACATTAAATTCACATTTAGGGACACGTTTGCGAAAATATTTTGGCATTCAAGGCAAAAGATCACAATTCAAAAAATGATTCTGTATTATATTTTCCAGCAATTTTGAGCAGTCAGAACTTATTAGTATGTTTCTTAAAGATTAACTGTTGTGTATGTAAAGACTAGGGGTCGAACAATATGTGTTTTTCAGGTCCGATGCCAAAACCAATAATTACAGATCAAGTAGGCCGATAACCGATATTTTGAACCGATATATTTGGCTGGTGTAAAAATGAAAATTAATGCCAAAATTAAGAATAATAAGGGCACTGACAAAAACTTTGTTTAAATGTTTGTAAATTATTTTATCGGAAAACCAGTTTTTAAATGGATAACCTAACCATAAAACTGCTTAATATTGGCGCCAATAATCAGTTGACCCCAAGTAATGACCAAAATCATAAAGTTTTCTCATTCTTCATTCTCTTTCTTTTTCTCTCTTCCAGATCTTTTCAGATTTGAATTGAATCCTTTCATCTGGACTAACGTCTTCTTGAGGACAATACTCAAAACAAGAATTTGTCAAGTTTGTGGTACACCTTTCTATAAACCATTTGCAGCCATCAGTGGATCTACAAGAATTCTGTCTCATTAGTCTGAAACAGCAAAGCCTTTGCAGACCAACTGGAGAATATTTTGAAAAGTCTTCCAGCAGTTCATAAGAGCCGAAGTTGACGGGTCTTCAGTTCTCATGGTAGAATAAGAGACCATAAAGAAAATAATGATCAGTGATTTAAGGGCTAAAGGAATATTTTTTATAACTCAAATTCAAACGCAAAGGTTAAAACTGCTTCCTTGTTTGTTCTGTGGCATTTAACTTTCAGTGCACGTCAACGCACTGCACAAATAAATAAAAACATTAGAAACAGTCACAGTATCTTTAGCCATGAATTACTGCTCACATTTATCAGCCATGACCTTTACAAAGGCAAAGCATCACCAATATCTACAACTAATAAACTAAATTACTTTTTACCCAAGAATTTTTATGAATTAATTGATTCTTTATGCTAAGAATCATGCATAGATGATACGAATTGCTGGTGAACCATGCAACATGGATCTGATGAACAGCTCAGATGAGTTCTTCCTTATCAATGCCACAGTCAGTCCCACAACCCCGGAGTCTTGGGATGACGCTACACTCCTCAGCCTACAGATTTCCATCTCTGCCATGCTAGCTATTGTAACTTTGGCCACCGCTCTGTCCAACGCTTTGTGATTGCCACCATTTTCCTCACACGCAAACTTCACACCCCCGCCAACTTCTTGATCGGCTCTCTCGCAGCAACAGACCTCCTGGTATCTATTTTAGTCATGCCAATCAGTATTGTGTACACGGTCAGTAAGACTTGGACCCTGGGTCAGATCGTGTGTGATATCTGGCTATCATCTGACATAACGTTCTGCACGGCTTCCATTCTGCACCTGTGCGTGATTGCGCTCGACCGATACTGGGCCATTACCGATGCTCTGGAATACTCGAAGCGTCGCACCATGCGGCGAGCGGCGCTGATGATCGGCGTAGCTTGGGTGATTTCGGTCTCCATCTCCTTGCCTCCTCTTTTCTGGCGGCAGGCGAAGGCCCACGAGGAGCTCACGGAGTGCATGGTCAACACCGACCAGATCTCCTACACGCTCTATTCCACATTCGGCGCATTTTATGTTCCCACAGTCCTCTTGATGATTCTCTACGGGCGTATCTATGTGGCAGCTCGCTCCAGGATCTTCAAAACGCCAGCGACGAGCGGAAAACGGTTCACCGCTGCTCAGCTCATCCAGAACTCGGCAGGTTCTTCGCTCTGCTCGCTGAACTCCACTTCTAATCAGGAGGGACAGCTTCATCCTGGAGGAGGAGGTGGTGGAGGCGGGGAGGGTCTCCTCTTTTCACGAACAGTGTGAAAGTGAAGCTGGCTGATAGTGTGCTGGAAAGAAAGCGTCTTTGTGCCGCTCGGGAGAAGAAGGCCACCAAAACTCTTGGGATTATTCTGGGTGCGTTTATAGTGTGCTGGCTCCCATTCTTCGTGTTCACGCTGGTGATAGGGGTCTGTAAAGACTGCTGGTTTCATCCTGTGCTCTTTGATGTGTTCACCTGGCTGGGGTACCTCAACTCGCTCATCAACCCAGTCATCTACACTGCCTTCAATGATGACTTCAAACAAGCCTTCCACAAACTCATCAAGTTTAAAAGATGCTATTGATGTTACACACCTCTCATGTGTTTTGACACTTTTATGACTTAATTAGAGGATTCTGTGGAAAATATCTGAATCCTGTGAACATTCATCGTTCATCTGCTGTCGAGGACCCAACGTACCTTGCCGTCCGTTTTTCAGTGAGCTCCTAAATGTGCACGTAGTGTCTGGTCGATGTATATTACTGTTCTCATGAGACCACTTGTAAAATATTGTGCTATATTGTTGATGCCTCGTAGTTTATGAATGCATGCAAAGATTAAGAATCCTTCGCTAGAGAGCGATGTTCTACTGTCTCTGTAACTAATAGCTGTCTATAAACTGCCTTATTTACCAGAAACAGACTGATATTAATATGAAAGTCTATTTATTTAAAAAGACAACAAATAAATAAAGTTTTCTGTTCCCATAGGAATAAATATATGGGTCCCCTGAGGACAGAGCTGAAGTTCATGGACATTCGCATAGACTCCCTAAATAAAACTGTTCATTATAAAAGATTAAACAAAGCTTTAGGTTTTGTGGTTTTGTATTTTTGTGTGACAGAACTTTGGTGACAGTTTCCTCTTTAATTTTGATGTCAGAGTTTGAGGAGTTTTATGATCATGAAGATGAATAACTGGCTTCGGGCTGCATGGCTCATTTCAGGACATGATGCAGCAGAAGGAGCATATAATGATCAAAAGTTCAAATTCTGGATGTACCCGATGAGAAAGAATGATGTGTTTTGACACAAGGTGCAGCTTTAGCTCATTTCTAGACAAAAATAAAGTGCTACAGAAGGAGTTTTATGATGTGAAGGTCCTTATTTCATCAAATATCCCAATAATGCACCTATGACTGCAGTGGTATATATGAATAATGGCATACAGGAAATTGGCAAACTTTGCCCTCCCATCACTCTTTCTTATGATGAAGGTCAGCTGTGTTGGTTCAAAGGGTTTTTTTGATAAGAAAACACAGCAATAAGAGACTGTAGACCTGAGTCAGACAGGAATAATGAGGCATATCCCCTGAACGCATTGCCCGTATGCTCTCAAACAACATTTGAGAGTGTGGGGTAAAGCTGTTTTAGCTGTTTGGTTGAGATAGATGGTCTGTATATTCACAATCTGTATATCAACAGAAACAGCTCCCCTTACTCATCCATGCAGCAAGGATGAGGTCACACCCCATAAAATAGATCTTTAGAGACTCATTATCATTCACAACCACCAGTAAATCTAAACACGAATGCATTCATTCGCCAGTATTCTGTCGTGTGTTTGGTACATGAAGGCTGGTGCGATGTGTGTGATGTTTATCAGAGTATGACCATCATAAGATGGACTAGAAGATCAAACAGATACATCTGTGTGATGTAGAGGAGGTACAGTCTGAAAAAATTATACACAGTGGGGACTTTCCATTAACATCTACTTTATTTATTCTAAGCTAATGACATTTCCTATCCCCTAAACCTACATTAAAAAAACAATTGTTGTTGGATTTACTTTGAAACAGCTTCATTCAGAAATTGCTTGTAAATTTCACAAACAGTTACAAAGAAACACCAAGTAACATGCCATATGTTCAAGCAGAAAGACTGAAATAGCATTAGCTCTAATAATCCTTTTTTTTTTACACAAACCCCTTAAAATATTTCACAGAATTACAATTATGTCACACACTGGACCTCATTGACTTTTGTTGAACAGAGAGTTTTTCCAAATATATTCATGTATGCTCCACAGAATAATGGAATACATACATGTTTGAAATTACATTGAAATTTACAGATTTATGATATTTCTTTCTTTTAATAAAGTTCTCAATATATTTTCATTTAAAAAAATGAGTGGTGTCTGAGATGTTCATAATTCCTTCGGAGAAAGACAAATAGACAAAAATGACATAATTATTGACATACAGCAAAACTACCGAGCTGTACAATTAATATGGATGGTTCTCATTATTTGGTCTTGGGGAATTTAATATTTGAGCTCATATCATAATTTCTAATTATTATTTGCAGACTTTGCACAGAAACTGAAAACATCTCCCAAGAAGAACATCATGATTTTTTTTTTTTACTTTATTGCTGTCTAGGAAAAACAAGGATGATTTTCTCAATTTCACTGACATCTTACTTTCTTATGTGAACTATTTTGTAATTCTTGACATAAAAATGTATGTCAGGGGTGCCATGTTTTATTTTAAGAGATATTGTGGCAGTTCCAAAGAAAATGAACTGTTGAAGGTTAAACTTGTTTGCATGGGTTAAATTTAGACATGAATCTATCTATATGTGTTATATAACCTCCAGATTACACATTATATTTGTTTTAGATTAAGTTTATTTGTCAAGCAAAGATTACAGGAAGTGTGTCCTGAATTACTTTTTCTAGTTATATTAATTTATTTGCATTTTTTTATTTCTCATTACTTAATTTCAAAGTCAAATAGCATTGTTTCATCCTGTTTAATACTTCAGTTAATATTCAATTGAAAATCAGGAAATGAATTGGACCTTAAAATGTATTCTTAATTGAGTTTTAAACAGCTGATTCCACCCCAAGCTTTCTAAACTTGTAAATCTTCAGTAAAAACATCCCTTCTTCCTTCCTATAATTTTCTCACAGTTTGCCCTTTCGCTTGATGCATTATTCATTTGCACTTCGGTGCTCACAAAACAAATTTGCAAATTAATTAAATCTCAAAGACATGCATTTTAAAACAGTATCAGTAAACAGAGCCTATTAAACACAGCAATATGTTTATTGATTTCCAAAACGATATTTAGTGTGAGCAGACGAAAAACCAAAAGGACCTTTTTTTTCTTCATTTCACGCTTTCAGCAGGTTTATCTTTTCTCTCTCAGCTGGTGTCGTGAGAGAGAGAGCACTCAATAAGTGAAAGGTAATCACAGGTGACAGAGACGCAATTAGCTAGATATCTCCTGATTTCAGCCTCAGGAAGTGTTTAAATCGACAGCATCACTGAATCAATTTCAAACAAATGGAAATGTAAATTACAAACAGGCATTACGGTTGGGGGGTTCGAGAGGAGACACAGCCTGACACCTTGCTTTAAAGGAAAATAAGCAAGGCTTCAGATGACGTTAAGTTTGCATTGAAACAGGATGGAGAGGGTCAGCATGCATTTAACCTTGCTGGGTGGTGTCTGTCTGTTTGCACTTAGAGGACACAGAGATATGGAGAAAGAAGGAGACAAGGGACAAACAAACCGCTCGCACCCACAGAGGAGAGATACGGGGTTTAAATGAGGACAACATGGAAAATTACCACACACTTGCATGCACAGGGAGCACCGAACACAAACACACAGACAGGAGGGAAAAGGACAGCCAAGAAAACAAACAGAGTTTGCCCTTTGAGTGCACATCAATGAGACGTCTCCCTCTGAGAGACATAACTATACTGCCTCAAGAACCGCTGCTGGGAAGAGACACAAGCACTAATGCTGGACAACGACGTGAACATGAATCAAGAAGAGATCCCTCTTTTTCTCTTCAGACTAACATTATTCTTTTGATGTCCCCCAATGACTCCAATGATTTATGATTTTCAAATTAATCTATTATTTACTTCAAATTACTTGAAAAAGTTTACCACTTGACAGATGTTTGCAAACTTTGCTTCTGTTTGGAGTCAGTTTTACCTTGGCAAAAGCACAGTTTAGCACATTTAAAAAACAAAAAATACAAAATAAGTGGGCCATTATACGGTAAACTGGTCAAAGGTTTTTGAATTACTTTGATTTTTTATATATTTTAGAAAGAAGTCTATTATGCTCACAAGGTTACATTTATTTGATGAAAAATGCAGTGAAAACATCAATATTGTTAACCATTATAATTTCAAATAACTGTTTTCTATTTTTTTTATTTTAAATGCATTTTATTTGGAATTTATTCCTGTGGTGTTTAATTATTATTGGTACTCAAATATGTATTATTATTATTATTGGGTGTTTTTCTGCTTAATATTTTTGTGGAAACTGTAATAAAGTTTTTTCAGGATACTATCAAAAGAACAGCATTTCTTCGACATATACATTTGTAACATTATAAATGTATTTGCTGTCACTTTTGATCAATTTAAGGCATCCTTACTGAATAATGTTAATTAAATAATGGTTTATTAAATTCAATTTTTATCTAAAACTTAAATTTAAAAACTGTTTAATTTAAATAGTTATTTTACAATAATACTGTTTTTCAAATTCAGCCATAAGGAACACTCAAAAACATTAAAAAAATGTACCAACCTCAAGCTTTTGTAGTAATTTAATATATAATTAATATAATATTTATAGTGATTAGTAGTCCCATTGTTTTCATTCAGCTTATTCAGTATGTAATTTGTTTTTACTGAGACAAGATAAGCCTTTTCCGTAAAGCATCTCTAAAAACAACAGCTAATTATGAAACATGACAGCAGTAATGATCAGTGCTGATGGTACTGTCTGAAATCCATCACAGCACAGAATGATCTGGCTGAGGAAGGTTTGCTAACAGACGGGAGGTTCTCAGTTGGCTATGCGTCTAATAAGACTCCCTCTCATTCCCAGTTATTACAAACAACCAAGGGACACCACATGAGCCTGGTGGTGTTGTCTTGACAAATGACTTGACTAGAAAGCAAATCTACAACAGATGAAAGGGGAGCTTCGAAAGAGAGCAGAAATATTGCGCCAGCACACAGAATTGAGTGGGAGAACCTGATGAAGATCAGTAGCCACCAATTCAGAAATAATAATAATTATAGAACAAAAGGTTACAGCAGTCTGACATTAAAAAAGGGCTTCTGTCACTGTCACATTGTTGCATCATGAAAAGGGTACTTCACTCTTGGGAAGAGAGGGTTATTAGTCATGACGATAAGGAAAAAAGTTGCTACTGTATGAAACATTATTAATTTGCTTTCATTTCCTTTGCTTTTACTATTCTTTTAAAGAGCGTCCATTGTGAGAATGTTCTTTAAATGAATAGTTCAATCAAATCTCCTCATCATGTCATTATAAACCTGTATGACTTTCTTCCATGAAAGTTTAGCAAAATTTTTGCAGCTCTTTTACATGTAATAAAAACATACATTTATTATGGGTTGTCAAGCTTAAGAAGCGTCAGTAAAGCACCCTATATGATTTCTGAAGAACACTTTGTAAAAAAACTAAATTCAGAAACCCTTGTTATTAGCGACACTGGTTGCCTTTAAGTGAACTGCAGCCAGCAACTTATTTGCTCGTGCTTGCACACGTGTACATGCAACGACAGAAGCCGAATGTGATTCTGTGCCCTGATATACTCACGACAAAGTTATTTTTCGTTCTTTTGTCAGAAGTAAAATAAATTGGAAATACTATTAACAAACATCCAGAGGCCGTCCACGCTGCTTAGAGCGACATTTAAATGAACATGTAAATATATGCTGGGTTTTCCAAAATCATCAGTTTTTACAAAATAATCTCACCACAAACGTGATAGCGGTGGGAAAGCAGCAGTTAAGAAAGATTGTGATCATTGCGAAGCAGAAATATTTCACCAGCATCATGTCAACATATAAATTAATTTGATAGTTATGATAGTTTTATTATAAAGTATGTTTGAGATTGTAGATTTGTAGATCTGGCAATATGAGACTATAATTTGAATTATTTGGTATAACACATTAACATTAGGGCACAGAATAACTCTTTAACCTGGACATTCTATCCACCTCATTTTTAACAAGAAGGTAAGCTATTTTCTGTTTTCTTTTGCCATGGTACACTATTAAAAATGCTGTGTTAAATAAAACCCATGTGCTGGGTAAACAGAACACATGCTGGGTTGTTTTCAACCAACAGTTGGGTTAAATGTTTAAACCAAACTTCTGGGCAGTAATCCAATCGCTGGGTTCGTCCATATTTTACCCAGCACTGGGTTGTATTTAACCCAGAATTTTTTAGAGTGTACGGAAATAACGAGATGAATAACAAACGACGTGAGTGTCGTTAGAGTGCAGTAAACTGTAAAACTCTTTGAACTACACTCTAAAAATGCTCGGTTAAAAATAACCCAACTTGGGTTATTTGGCAACCCAGCGCTGCTGGGTAAATATTGGACAGAACACATTTACATTTAGTCATTTTGCAGACACTTTTATCCAAAGCGATGTACAATTGGGGAATACATAAAGCGATTCATCTTTAAGAGGCAAACAGACAAGTGCCCCTAACACCAAGTCTCAGATATTGTTCAAATAAGTACAAGCTAGCAAGGGAAGGAGAGAAAGAATAATAATATATATTTTTTTTTTTAGTTTTTAGTTTAGGATGAAGTCAAGTAGTGTCGAAAGAGATGGGTTTACAGTTGTTGCTTGAAGATTGACAGGGATCCAGCGTTCCGGATAGGGGTGGGAAGATCACATCAAGTTGTGCAGCAAGCTCTGTCAGAAAGGGCCTGATCTTTCTGATGTTGTGTAGTGCAAACCTGCAACATTGAGCAGTCTTTGTAATGTGCTAGAACACATGCTGGGTTATTTTGACCCAGCTGGGGCCTGTTTCATAAAACATGTTTACCAAATAAGCCAGGCTTATTTAATTTAGTCTGACTTATTTTGAACCAAATCAACTGACAATAAGTAAGACTAATGGAAATAAACCTGGCTTATTTGGTAAACTTGTTTTATGAATTAGGCCCCTGGTTAGGTTAAACATTTTTACTCACCATGCTGGGTTGTTTAGTATATTGTTTACAAATTATTATATTGCTGGCCTAAAATGCAATGGCAATAATCAAAAGATGATAATTTATTAAGCAAGAACACCCATGGACAAAATAAAAGACAAATTAAATTGATTTGGGAGAAAACAGCATAGTTTACACTATAACATACATTTAAACTAGTTTAACAAGCATTTTAGAAATAAAAAGCCATATAGAAATAGCATTATAGTTTAAGTGTATTCAACCATTCTCTGTAATACATTTTTACCGAAATAGTGCTAATTTTCGTCCCGGTGTGTTGCTGAAATCTGAGCCGGTAAAGGGCTGCTGTTCGCGGGGAACTGCGAACTTCAGACCGCGGCCTAGCGTTTTACTTGTAGCTGAGATGGTGTGACTGACTCCAAAACCTGCCCCAAAACAAACAGTACTGATATTAGAAAACATATTTTAACATCAAATTAAATTACACAGTATTATAATGATTAAAATCCATTTATGTTATGCAAGGCAAAGGCATTTCCAGTGCGAATTGACTGCTGCTAATGCAGCTGACTGACATCTCGTTCTTATGTTGCGTAAATTAATATGATTTAAACCACATTAAAGACTTTATAAATATAAAAAATATAAATATAAAATGTATACATATTTTTATTTCCCCGAAAGAGTACACCAAATCGTTGGTGGTGGCAGAGGTGGCGCTGAGAACGGCTTTCTCCTCTGGACTTTATACACTTATACACTTATTTATCTAGCACACATAGTTAACCTACACTTCAATTGCACATAATATACCTGTTACATACAAAACTGTCCATTGTTATATACCTGTACATACAATTGTTAATTTGTATATTGTTATTCATTATTTACTTGTTATTTTTTAAATCTTCTTTTTATTATCTGTTTTTTTGTTCTGTCACTGTCATTCTGTTGCACTGCGGTAGCTTCTGTCATGAAAACAAATTCTTTGTATGTGTAAACATACCTGGCAATAAAGCTATTCTTATTCTGGTTGTGATTCCGACTTAAAAAGCCTGTGCTCTCAGTGGCTCTGCTGTTGAGAAGTTTCATCGGAGATGAGCTCAACTCAGCGGGTTGGTAGAAAAAAATAACCCAGCATTAAAATAACCCAAGAAAATGACCCAACAAGCTGAACCCAGCACCTGGGTAAAATAATAATTTAAAATAACCCAATCAAATGACCAACAAGCTGAACCCAGCACCTGGGTAAAATAATAATTTAAAATAACCCAATCAAATGACCAACAAGCTGAACCCAGCACACTGTAAAAAAGAAAAAGTTAGTTCAACTCAAATTTTCAAGGCAACCGACTGCACAGAATTTTTGAGTTGAAGATATCAACTTAATTTTTTAAGTTTTGAAGAACTACAATTATTAAGTTGCGTCAGCCAAGTTTTTCAAGTTCTGACAACTAAGTTTTTCAAGTTCTGACAACTAAGTTTTTCAAGTTCTGACAACTAAGTTTTTCAAGTTCTGACAACTAAGTTTTTCAAGTTCTGACAACTAAGTTTTTCAAGTTCTGACAACTAAGTTTTTCAAGTTCTGACAACTAAGTTTTTCAAGTTCTGACAACTAAGTTTTTTAAGTTCTGACAACTAAGTTTTTCAAGTTCTGACAACTAAGTTTTTTTAATTCAAGTTACTGGAACTTTCAAGTCTGTAAAAGCTTACTATTTTGAGTTCAGATTACCACCCCACATTAAATCATCCACTGACAGTAAACCAGTTAATTTATGCATGTTTATTTGAACGACTTTGGCACAAACAGCTTTACAATTCCACAATGTAAACAAGTAATCTTATGCCCAAAGCAAATACATCAGGTTTCAGAACCGTAATATGGGCAGTTTTTTTTTAACATTCCGACTCTTGTTGAGACCTTACAAATAATGCAATATTGCCAAAGATGACCGAAAAACAGTTGTATTAGAAGTATTAATTCAGAAATGTGTAAATCCCCAGCTGAAAAAGCCAAATTATCTGACCTTTCTGAATTATCTGAACTTTGAAATTAGCCAAAAATGCAAACATGCAGGCTATAACAGTAATGGTGAATGTTTCGTGCTAGTATTTTTGTTCAATTCCCTTTTGTTATTGGTTGCTGTGTTTCTCCCCTCTGCTGTTGGTTTCTTCCTGTTTTCCCGCTCTCTGTTATCTTTAAGTTTGTAGGTGCTGCTATTGGTCGGAGACAACCAATCAACGGCTGTGGTTCGGCATATAAGGCACTCTGAAGAACTGAAGAGGAGGAGCTTGTAGTGTGTTTGTTGGCACGTGACATACTTGAAAAGTTTAAAGTTCAAAGTTCAATAGAAAAGAAAAGTATGTCACGTGACATACTTTCCTTTTCTCCTCTCTCCGAACTGGTACAGATTGGATCAGGTACAAAATCCTCTGCGTAAGCAAACACAAAAACAAGTAAGCGAACCACCACAAAGTCAGTACTCCAACAAAATGGTAGCATAGCCAACAAACACACTCCAAGCTCCTCCTCTTCAGTTCTTTAGAGTGCCTTATATGCCGAACCACAGCCGTTGATTGGTTGTCTCCGACCAATAGCAGCACCTACAAACTTAAAGATAACAGAGAGCGGGAAAACAGGAAGAAACCAACAGCAGAGGGGAGAAACACAGCAACCAATAACAAAAGGGGAGGGAACAAAAATACTAGCACGTAACAGTGAAACACAGCTTGCTTACTGAACAATCAATACCGTAGTCTCTTTCAAATAAAGCACTTGTGTCCAGAGCAAATAAGGCACATGTCAATAAGTTGAAGAAATCAAAAGGAACAACATAAAAACTATAAGGTGGTATATGTGAAGACTTACAAAATATCCAAACATAATAAATGAACAGACATGATAAAAGAAATCTTCCCCATGGAAAATGAATCACTGATTTAACAGCTTGGTCTTGAAGCTCCGGACACGCTGTGAGCAATTGGTGGACATTTCCATGAAAATGTGCTGGACAGTTTCAAAGGTATACCTGATGTCTTTTGGGAACTCCATGTTGAGGGTATAAAGCAAGCCAAAAAGATACGCAAGCGCAGTCGGGGTGTCTGGGATGTCTTTCAGGACAATGGTTTCCTCCAACACAAGGGCAATATTAATGACTGCGTCGTCGTCATCATCATCAAGCACTGTGAGGACCCCCATCTTGATGCCTTTCATCTGTTTGTCATCTGCATCAGTTGCCTGACAAAACAAAAACACCACTGAAATAATGTCCTGTAGAAAACTAGTCAATAAAGAGTGATGTCTATTTGTGTATGGCCTCTTTGTTATACAACACTACTAAAAGCTTAAGGTCTTCCAAGCTGCACTTACCAGGCATCTAGAGAAAAGCTTCTCAGTATTCTCCCGCAGAAATATGGGAAGACCTTCCACAGCTGCCTGTCTGCGATGACTTGTGATGTCAGATGTCTGTTTTGGAAGAATATAAAGACAAACAAATACTTTTGTTTAGCTCTGTGAAATGTACTTGTGCATGTGCACTTGTGCTTGTACTTGTTCCATTTGTATTCCCATCTCTACAATTGTGCATGTAGGCAGATAAAATAATTGCAGGCTCTGTTAGTTTGTTAGTGTTTCTTTTTGTATTTTAAGGACAAGTTCACTATTTTGCACTTTGAGCCCCCTATCTGGGTTATCGTGGATGAAATAGAGTGTTTGACGAACACTCAACGAACACCACTAACCAATCGGTGAGTTGCACATCTTTGAAAATGAACGATTAGGGTTGATTTAAAGACAGGTTTGTGAATGCATGTAACTAGCCATTCTGAAGCATGGCAGGGCTGATTCTATATCAGCCAAAAGCTCAAGACTGGACCAATAGTACAAATTCTGGTGTCAAACACTCTATTTCATAAATATTACTGTATTAAATAGTCAATCAAGATGGAACTCGCTCATCAATGTAGCTGATGCAAAAATAATAATAAGTTTTATTAGATCAAAAGTGCAGAGTGCTAGCTTGGTAGTTCCTTCTTGATTAATGGTTTAAATATTAGTGGACAAACTGAAGAAAGGGCCTTGTAGTCAATATAACAACCTGTTTGTCAAGCATTTCCAAAAGGGTTTCCATCTCTCGACTAAAGGCACCCTTCCTAGCACGATACAATTTCAGCAGACGAGGGGTGAACATCTCAAGGGCAGCTTTAAATGTTCCCATCAGGTCCATGGTGGTCACACGAGTGAACTCTTGACATATCTGAATGAAAAAAATGCAATACAAATACAACAAGCTGATAGTGTGATTTCATTGTTATAATTAATACTGCAAACTCAAAGCCATGATAGAAATTAACCTACATACACTATTATGAAAAAAACATAACACAAATGTAAACAAATGCACCAAGTTCAAGAAAAAAACAGATGCCTTACCTGTTCTTCAAGAAATAGAGCGGGCCACCTCTCCAGAACCTCTGAGACCATGGGCTCCATCTCTACAATCTCCATTCTCCTAAGGGAGAATGTGATGTCCATCTTCTGTCTGATGAACTCCATGTCCTTGTTTTTCTTCTTCATGGCTTCAACCAGGGAAGACCTCAGGTCTTCCAAGTCATCCTCAGTGTAGCTTTCAGGATGATCTGGTACATGGTTGACCTCACCTCGTTTTGTTTTTTTCAAGGAAAACCTTCCCTCCGGACCACCATCCCCATCATCATCATCTCTTCTTCGCCTGTTGACACCATGATCATCCGCCTCCTCCCTTCTTGATCTCCTGTTGACAACAACCTCATTACATCCAGCTTGACGTAGTTTTGATCTGTAGTTCCCCATCTTGTACTTTATGCTGGTTGTCCATCCCGCATATCCAGTACCACCACCAGGCTCTTTGAGGCAGGGATGTTTGTTGACAAGTTCAGCAGCAACAGAATCGAACTCATGTTTTTCAGGGTAGGCTTTCACAGAAAATATTTCTTGTGCCAACTTGTCCAGAATCTCTTTTTTAACATCTCTGGTTACATGTAAACCCTTCCCTAATATTTCAAACGTGTCATTCCCCTTGCGGAGTATCAGTTCAACATCATATGAGAATGCTGGTACTGGGAACGGAGTGGGCCACTGTGAAACATTCCTCCTATATGTCCGCACAACTGAAGATAAGCTGTGGATTGAGTCTGGAGATCCAATGCTGGCTGCGTCAAGGGAAGAGATGGAGGATGACCGAGTTGGTGTTGGAGGTGGTGGTGATGGTGATGGCATGTCCTCATTGCTCCACAGAATATGCAAGACAGCCTTTTCTGAAGGTAACTCTGCTATGTCAATCAGGTTGCAAACTGCCTGGCCAAAGTCTGAGTCTTCATACTGTATACAGAATTCACCCACAAGTTCAAGTTTTTGACGCAGTTCATTGTACAGTTCCTCTAAAGTTTCAGGAGCTTTGGTCAGCCGAATCTTACGGACGAGTTTGGGATTTATGTGGACCAGAAGCAACAAAGCCTGTGAGGACAAAAGAAGAACAGATATTTGCATGACACTTTAAACTGAAGCCATATAGAGTCATGGCCAAAAGTATTGGCGCACCTCAAGAATTGTTGGTTTTTAAGCAAAATTCACACACTTTTGAAGGTTTTTTGATAAAATAACCAAACCAGGATATTTTCAATAGCTCAACACAACTGAAACAACAATTGGTTTCCCCAAATGTAACAGAATATATCACCAAAATACTGCCGGAAGTGAATACTGCATGGTCGAAACTATTGGCACCCTTCACAACAAGTGTCTTTTGCCGTGATAAAAGCACACTTTTAATTGTTAAAATCCAGTGCTAAGGTTATGGGTAGTCAGACGTCAGCTGTGGTAGCACTCTTGAGAAATATCAGCCCATTTCTAATGTACAAAAATCTCCAGCTTACTCACTATACATCTCTGTTGGTTTATACGGACAGTATGAGGTTTTCTTCAAGTAGAATCAAGCTTATTATCCTTTAGAAATGGGCTTATACTTCTCAGGAATGCTACCACAGCTGACGTCTGACTATCCATAACCTTAGCTGTGGATTTTAACAATGAAAAGTGTGCTTGTATCACTACAAAAGACCGTTATTTTGAGTGCCAATACTTTTGACCATACAGTATTCACTGTATTCACTATATTGGTGATATTTTGTGTTGAATTTGAGGAAACCAATTTTTGTTGTTTCAGTTCTGTTGAGCTATTTAAAATATCCTGGTTTGGTTATTACATAAAAACACCTTCAAAAGTTTGTGAGTTTTGCTCGAAAACCAACACATCCGGAGGGGTGCCAATACTTTTGGCCATGACTGTACCTTGAACACTTAAAATCAAGTCATTAACAAATGACAAAATTATGAAAACATACAAACAGAAAGGTGCTTACCATTTCAATTTACTGCAGTAGCCAAGCCCTTGGGGTCACCATCAAAGTTCTAGCAACTTGGTATGCAGCCAATGGGTGATAGTCGTTCAAAGTCTCTGGATCCAGGATCTCTAAATCCGAGTGACAGTTATCAATGAGTTGGTAAGATCGATAATGTTCCATGTACCAAGATGATAACCTTGTGGTGACAAAATATACTTTCCACCACTTGTCCACCAATATGTGTAGTATTCTAAAGAATTCTGGCAGTCCACTGCATTCACCCGCAGACACTATCATGTCCCTCACATACTGGGTCCCATACAAATGTACTTCTTTGGCAAGAGACACATCATCTTCATTTGGGTACTTCTTTTCTAGTACTGTCCTGAGCTTTTCATCTAAAGATGATATTTTCACTCTATCTACACTACCAACATGCAATTTTGGCTTGAACAATTGCTGTGTGTCAAGAAGATATGCCATGAGCTGTTGATGCTTAGTGGAAAGGGTGAGTAGTACATTCTTAAAACAGTGAGCATCATTAATTGCCTGTTTGAAAAAACTATGCTTAGACTCAAATCTAAATGTCCACAGATCCACTAATGGCCCAAAGCACCGTGTGAGATGCACATAGTGATCAATGAAGTGATGCTTTGGTTTCAACTTAAATTCAGGAAAGGTGTCAGTGAGTAACTGTCGATGGTCAGACAATTTATTCCCTAAGTAACATAATGTTCCCTCTGATAACGTAGTAGACACCGTAATCTCCACAATCTCTTTAAGGTCCATTAAAATTTCCCATGACTGCTCTTGTTCAGGTATATAGTTCCCGATCAAGAGAGGTAGCAAACGTAAAAGTGCCCAGTTTTCATGTCCGTTACCGTTTACCTTTCCAGATGCAAGGCTTGTCTTTGTAATTGCCTGTGGCTTGTTGACCAAATCAGAGAATTTGTATGGAAACTGTTTTATGCGGTTATTCAGTCCATCGAATGTAATGAAACCTTTTCTAATCAATTCTTTCAAACACAAACTTAACTCCACTGCGACAACACCTTCAAATAGATCATGCAAAAGATCAGAAATCCAGTAACTGGGTGGAAGAAAGACAACTTACTTAAAGCACAGGATGATTTAACCCCATTCACACATGGCTTAGGCTTATCACTCAACTTGAGTTGTTCCACAAAAGAATCGTGTTGCGTCACAGTTCTCAGTGGAAAGTTCCTTGGCTCACAATTTCCAATTTGGTCTCGACTGATGCAACAAAATCTGCAGAATTTTTCGACATTGAAAGCTTCCTGAAAACCTGCTAAGCTATGTGCACCAAGGTTATCAGCACAGACACAGAACACTGTTCCCTTTACAAACGTATCTAGAGCCTCAATATACACTCCTTTCTTTTCAAGAAATCCAAGATCCTTAATCAAAGGATAAAGAAAGGCATCATACCCAAATTGTCTGACATCGACAGTTTTTCCAAGACAAGCCAGTTGAATTAGGGGGAGAGTAGAGCGAAACTTGCTTGGTAAATTCAACAAAATCCAATAGACAGCAGTAATTTTATGGATTTTTTTTGAGGACCCCAAAGGATTACATAGTTCCAGGTCATCTATGTAAAGTCCTATAGAGATACTTGCATCTTGCACACCCAGAAGACCATTGTCTTTGTAGTACTGTCCGTCTCGAAAAGAGCTAAATTGACCTGGGTTGTCCCCCTGACTAAACACCAACTTCTCCACAAAATCTGTCTGTCTCAACAAAGTTCCAAGAACCTGGATGATTGAAACATAAACAAATGTTTGTTTATGGGTTATTTTATATGTATACTCAGTAGGCTGAATTACAGGGAACTTATCTTTAAAAAAAAGATTTCTCCTGTGATCAGTGGCCAATGCACCCTTTCCTTGAGTGCTTACAATTAATGGATTTGTTTCCAAGACAGCATCATTAATCTTATGGAGAACACTATCATCTAATTCAATGCCGTGTTCTGCAAGCACTGCTTTGATACCTTGTTGAGAGTGGGATTTTGAAAGATGTAAAATGTCATTAAACCCCTCAACTATTTTCTGTACAGCGTGTCTACTAACATGTAATTCAGTTTGCATACGTAGAAAAAATCCACCAGCCCTGTGTTCAAGAGTCTCAGCATCTACATACTCCTCCTTTTCTTGGACATCTGAATTTCCAGAACTACTTGGAAGTGTATCTTCCTCACTACAGATACCTAATGGTTGGTCAGAGGAATCTGTCTCAATGGACACAGGTTCATTTTCTAAGTCTGCTCTTAAACAGGTTCTGATATCACCATGCTTGTGTTTCCTACTTTTGTGTGAACTAATAGTCTTTAGATTGTTTGTTTTAAAACTACATCTCAAGAAGGGGCAACACACAGTCTCATGTTTTTTAAAATGGCGTCCAAGGTGTGTGAAGAAAGACTGCTGTGTGCAGATTTCCCGGAATTCACATAGATCACAAAAAAAGGTGAATTTATCTTGTATTTTGGCTGTCCTACAATGTGATCTGGTCAAATGTGACTTTAAGGCGCCAGGTGTTTTAAAAGTACATACACAGTCACTGTAAACACACGGCCAGTAAGCTCCTCTTCCGTGCCTGAGCCGATGGTGCCTAAGCAGACGCTCTTGACTGGCGCTGGCAAAGCTGCAGAAGCAACACTTCATAGAAAACCTAGCACAAAAATAAGAGGAGAAAATGAACACAGTGACATACTTCGCAACCGTTCACGTTAATGCTGTTGAGCTTCAGGGTTAAAACACACAAAGGTAGGGCTGGGTATTGTTCAAAATCTTTCGATCCGGTGCCAATTTCGATACCTCAGTTTCGATACCAGTTCCTAACGATACTTTTTTCGATACCAATTTTATGAAATCCATTTTAACAAGATTACATAACACATTACCTCAGAAAAACTTTGGTTTTATTTTTTTCAGTTTGACTCATGCTCCTTAGCCAGTGCACAAAGGAACAAAAAATGTTTTATAAAGAGCTCATGCACACCAAAGCTGAATAAAAAAAATAAACAATACAGTAAAACTTGTAATATTGTGAAATAGTATTACAATTTAAAATCTTATTTGAATATATTTCAAAATGTAATTTATTCCTGTGATGTCAAAGCTGAATTTTCAAAATCATTACTTCAGTGTCACATGACCCTTCAGAAATATGAAAACAGTTTGCTGCTTAATATTTTGGAAACTATGATACATTTTTTTCATGATTCTTTGATGAATAAAACATTCAAAAGAACAGCATTTATTTAAAAACGAAATATTTTGTAACATTACACATGTTTTAATGTCACCTTTGATAACTTTAATGCATCCTTACTGAAAAAAAATTCTGACTAACCAACACATTTTTGAACGGCAGTGTACATTCAGTAGGTTATTATTTATTGCAATATAAACACTGTAAGAGTGATCAACAAGGTATCTCTTCATTTACCAGTCGAAGACGGAGCAACTTTCTGCTCTTATGTTTACTCCGTGCACTGTCAATGTCTTCATCATATTTGTCGTGGTACCGGTCTTTGCAGCAATTATTTTACCGCAAATACTGCATCGCGCGCTGTTGGCATCGAGCCTGGAGAAATGTACCCACACTTTTGATCGACTTTTCCACATCTTTAAGGTATTATGTGTGTGTGCTCGCGTCTCATATGAATATGTGCGCGGAGAGTTTGTGTGTGTGTGCTTGCGTCTCATTGAGTATGTGCGCGCTCGCGTCTCATATAAGTATGCGCGTGGAGAGTCTGTGCAAGCGCGCGCGCGCCTCATATGAGTAACGTTATGTGCGCGGAGACTTCCGCGCGTGTATGTGCGTGAGCGACTTTATGTGTGTCGTTGTGCATTTCATATGTATTTGTTTGAGCACTGACTTTGACGAGTTAACTCCTTAGATATCGAAATCTGGAACCGAACAACATGTCATTTTTCGATACTATCGAGGTAATTCGGTCGGTACCTAAAAAGTATCGAACTCGGTACCCAGCCCTACACAAAGGTCGCATGCTAGAAGCTATATCTATCTAGTTAACTACCGTATCAAACCGAAGTTTTGCATCACAGTTTTAGCACGTTAGTTCTACCTTGGTTGCAGCGCATGGTCACGAGCAGCAATGTGAACTAACGTTATAACCACCGCAGGTGCTTCGGTTTCATGTCAATGAGCAAAGCAGACGTGCATAAAACAATGCCATCATTCATCGAGAATAACAAACATAACAGCAACACAAATCTTTCAATTAATATGTGGACAATAATTATATTGAGCTTACCTGTTCAAAATAAGCTAGCTTCTAACCGATTAGCTAGTGGGGGATTTTGTATTGCCATAAACGCCTCGCCTGGTTATGATTGATCGATTTTGTTTCCCGCAATGAAATGTAATACAAATACCAAATCCATATACATATTCATATGATTAACTTACCGGTTAGAAGGAATGTTTCTCTTCGACAAAGACGTCCGCTGGCATCGTGACAAGATGGCGGACGCAAACTTTCAAACTTTCGAAGGGAGCTCCTGTGAAAATCCTTGGAAACCCCGTCGCAGCCGGTTGCCATGACAAATTTCAAATGAGCATGCGCAGATAAGTTGACCTCACTCTAACTGGGTGTCAACTACAACTTCTAAATAAAATCAACTCAATTTATAAAGTAAGATGAACTTTTCCTCAGAAACGTCTGAAAGTGAGTTCAAGTGGCTTACAACAGATAGTTCAAGTTCCAACTAGCAATTTTATTGTCAGTGAATGCAAAAATCTTAGTAAGGTGAACAATTTTGAGTTGTCGTTTTTACAGTGCACCTGGGTAAAAAAATAATTTAAAATAACCCAATCAAATGACCAACAAGCTGAACCCAGCACCTGGGTAAAATAATAATTTAAAATAACCCAATCAAATGACCAACAAGCTGAACCCAGCACCTGGGTAAAATAATAATTTTAAATAACCCAATCAAATGACCAACAAGCTGAACCCAGCACCTGGGTAAAAAAATAATTTAAAATTACCCAATAAAATGGCCCAACAAGCTGAACCCAGCATTTGGGTTAAACAAATAACCCAGCACCTGCATAAAATTATAAAAAATATAACCAAATAAAATGACCCAACAGGCTGAACCCAGCATTTGGGTTAAAAAAATGACCCTGCATTTTTTAAAGTGTACAAACCAGTATGCTCCTAATTCAGATAATACTTTCAAATAATATGGTGAGACACACCATTTTGCAATATCGATCAGCAAAATAAGCACTTTTGTACAGCTAAAAATAGTTGGAAGTGGATGACACCAGAAGCCAGTCCCATAAAATGTACAAATAGCTATTGCCAGACAATAGCCCGCTATTGCCGGAAATATAAGGTGAATAAGCATTAGCATAAGAATTTCATTTTTTAGATTGGTAAAGAGGCTCTCGAGCACCCATAAGCATCATGTCCTTTTGATTTTCCCAGCAAAAACATCCCAAGTCCTTCATATAACAATCAGTCAACAGGCTTTCATAAGAAGTCACAGAAGGTCAATTTTTTTGTAAGTTTCAAGTTGTACACATTTTGGCAATACAAAAGCATTTATTACATGAAATGTCTTACATATAGCACCTTGAAGTCATGAATCACTGACATTTGTGAGCCTGGGCTACAAAACCAGTCTGAAGTCGCACAGGCATGTTTGGGTAGCAATAGGCAAAAATACATTGTATGGATCAGAATTATCACATTTTCTTTTATGCCAAAAATAATTAGGATATTAAGTAAAGATCGTGTTCTATGAAGATATTTTGTAAATTTCCTGCCGTAAAAATATCAAAGCTTACATTTTTATTAGTAATATGCAGTGATTAGAACTTCATTTGGACAATTTTAAAGGAAATTTTCTCAATATTTCGATTTCAGATTCCAGATAACAAATAGTTTTATCTCGGCCAAATATTGTCCTATCCTAACAAACCACATGCTAATGGAAAGCTTATTTATTCAGATTTCAAATGATGTATACATTTATATTAAAAATGTATCCTTATTACTGGGTTTGTGGTCCATGGTCACATTTGTTTTTGCAGTTACACATATTCCAGCTACTAGTGTCAAAATTGATCATCTAAGCCAAGGCATTATACACATTTATGACATTTATGGTTATTTTAAAACAAGTTTCAAACAAAACAAACATGTAAGTAAACGATAGCAGAATGTAATTTTTGTGACCTGACTATTTAAACAATAAGTCTTAAAGAGAGGAATGAACACAAATAGAACGTATTTTCATGAGTGCTGGACAACATTGTATGAATATCTTTCATAATCTTCAAGGTAGGTAAATGATGACAGAATTTTCCATTTTAAGGGGAACTGTTTCTTTAAGAGTACCTGGCAAAACGATTGTGAACTGTGGAGATAATTTACATAACTAATTTACCTGTGTAGAACAAGACGCACAGTACAAATGAATGATGCCCGGGAGCATATGTACAGCCACTGTGAAAATAATGTTATGAAGTGATGAGTGATATACATTTGTAAAAGTATAGAAACAAGCTGTCTTCGGGGTTGCCATGACAATACCTGCTATATAGGAGCATGGCGAGTGGGCAGCCAGCCCACCATTCACCCAGAGCTGTGCTGTCTGTCAAGGCATAAGTGATATTTTCTTTGAGTTGAAGGACCTTTGCTGTAAACTTTTGCTGACCCCATTCATAACGATGGACCTGTGATCCATACAGTCATTCTAAGATAACAGGATTTTCCTTTCTGAAATGACCCTGCCTCAGTGGGTCAGTCAAACACTGATATATGACTGTCAGACTGGCATCCATGTGAATGAATCACTGAAAATGATTAGAGTGCTGAGACTCATCAGACTGAGTTTACATAAACCCTTTATATAACATTCTATTTGTATAAGTATGGGCTTTAAATCAATTAAAACGTTCAATATAGTTAAGCACATGATGGTTAATTAAATCACAATGAATTGCATGTCAGTAATTGCTCATAACAGTCCCCAAGTGAAGATAATTAAAAAAGATTGCATTATTATGGAGGACAAAACACTGAATAGAATTTAGACCCTTAAGCTTTAACCGAAAAGTAATAAAATAAATTGAAATAAATTTAACTCAATTGAATTGAGTTAATTAATGAAATATTGATGCTAATGGTTGCATGCAAATACCAAAATGCATTTTTAAAGTATGGTAGTATGTAGTATAACTACACGCATAGTTCACCTAAAAATTAAAAGCCTATCATCATTTTTGCTCCATAATGTTGTTTTATATGATAAACAGATTTCATTTATTTTATATTGCTCAACAAGACTTGGATTAAACCACTGAATTTATATGGATGCATTTGCACAATGACTTTGGTTACCTTCCAATGGAGGGACAGAAACCTTTTAGGTTTTCAATAAAAATATCTTAATTTGTGTTTCGCAGATGCACTTAATACTTCCGCTCAATTTCAGTTCACTTCTGTACTCAGTCTGATATAGCAAACAGCTCCCAGATTATCTCCGGCACCGCACCAGCCGTCCAACCAACGAACAGAGGTCAGGCTGAGAGCCGTGACATAGACGCTAAGCGGCGAATTTAAGAGTGTAGTTTAGGTTAGGGAAATCTAAAACGACAGTGGACATGGAGACACGGGATGCTTCGCTCTGTTGTGGAGAATATTCCCGGCATTTGCCAACTGAAGCCCGAACAAGAAGAGTGTTTGGTTCACATTTTGAATGGAGGTGATGTTGTGGCCCTACTCCCGACAGGTTTTGGAAAAGTTTAATTTATCAACTGTTACCAATCGTCAGCAAGAAACTGGGGAGGCCAAAGTCCGGCAAGGTGATAATTGTGATTGTGCTGCACAGCTTGGCGTGCACAATGATCGAGGGGAATTTCAGCCTTATTTTTAGTAGCCCGAATCCTGGATTCTCAATCCAAAATGGCAAGCTATGTTGGCATCAACCCTATACCAAGACAACCTCGTCTTCATTGTCATTGACGAGGCACATGTCACATACAAATGGTGAGTTTGCATACAAGGGTTTGGTTATTAACTTCAACAAGTTAATTTATTTTGACATCAGCTCAGTTCAACACTGTCATTTGTTAACTTTTATTGCAAGTTCGAGGCGGCTGAGCCGGCGCATAACATACGTCATAACCAAATGTTATATGATTGGCTTACAGTTACAACAATGATATTAAACTTCAGACAGTCTACGAAGCAAAGCGAAGTAGCAGAGTTTGGTATTACCAGGCTAGCACTTAGAGGTGAGATGTTGGAGTAAATAACACCATTTTCATTTTTTGGTGAACCATCCCTTTAAACATATTCCACTGCAACATCGAATTATCACATCAATAATAAAATTCGCTTGAAAGATAAACAACAACACATTTTTTCTCCAACCCTACACTGAGGCTATTCTATAGGGCACCAGACTAATTTACAGGGGCTCTAGATGAAAATGACTATAAATTAAAAAATTAAAAAATAGTTAATGGCTCCTATTTCTATACTGACCTGAACCCTCCAACAATGAACTGACTGGAGCTGAAAAATGACTGTATTTTCTTGCTACATACAGCTGCTTAGCAGAATTTACCTCATTTTTGAAAGTTGCACCACTTTTTACTGTTGCACTGTTATTTTCCTGTTGTTACTTTCTCTGCTTCAACAACTCCCGGCGGCAGCGTAACAGCTCGTAAATTCATGTTTGTGCAAATGAATGAGACGGAAAAAGTTACCAATGCATGCCATTTCTTAACTCGGCCTTGTACTGCCAGGTTTACAGTGCAAACTAGCTCCCGGGTGGACTTAAAATAAAGCAGAATACAACTCTCTTTCTCTGTTTTAACTGCACGGCTCACAGTGAGAATACGTCACTCCAGCACATTTTTCACTGAACTACTTTACACATAATGCATCTCACTTTTGACTACAACTCCCGTACAGAGCTGTCTTAAAGCGGCAACTCCTATTTCCTCTCTCCCGCAACACTGTTTAATACTGTAAAACTGCTCTTTGTATTACTGTGAATCTCTATTGTATAAACACTATGAAAATAAAGGTGACTGGACTTGAATTGACTAAAAGGAAACATTTATAAGGACTTTGTAGTTATCATATTCAAGACACAATACAGGTTCAGAAGAATGGCATTGCCCATTTTGAGAAGGTATGTAACGTATATCGGCAGGAATTCAACTGTCTACACGTCACCGAAAGAATCAGCGTCTCTCTAAACCCCCCCCCCTCTGGAGAGAGCGAGATGGTTATCTGACCTAGGGTACGGTCTCCTACAGACACTAATGGATTTGGGCTACATTCCTAGAGGATATCTAAAGCCCCTCCTCCGCCTCAGCGCAAAAGCGCGCGTTTTCTTCCTATTATGGAACAAAGGAATGTAGCGACAACGTTTCCTAAAGACATTCGTTCGTTTCATGACTTTCAAAGCATCCACAAAGAAATATATGGATATTAATTGTTGTACTCTTTCTCTCATATGCTTGTGGAATGTGAATTATTAGGAAAACGTGGGCTGATTTCTAATCATACTTTAAGCTGGAATGTTTAGGTTGTGTTTAGACTTTTATGAATGGTTGCAAAATTATATGAATCAATAAGATAACGAATGTGATGTTATAATGTGTAAACCTGATAAGAGTTTTAAAACATGGGTAAAAGTTATTTCTCATCGCATGAAAAATGCCTTGCGAGAGCAGCCGTGCAGGCGGGGCTTCGCCCCGTACCGACGCTCTGATTGGACCAGCCGCCTTGAGGGATGTCCAAAAAAACGGACTGTTTAAAACGACGCGCGAGTGACGCGCCCTCTCTCTTCTCTTCCCTCTTGCAACTCTCGGGTGCTCCCGAACTCGTAACGGCGCGCTCAAACGCGCGCAAGGCTGACCTGGAAGCCGGCCCGCTGGACTCTCACGACGAAACCAACCATCGGAGGGGGTCTAAGACTGTGCCAAAGCCGTAACGGAGCCACGAATTCAACGATTGCGGAGGGAGCTTTCCCGTGACGCCACGCAGCCGTCCTCAAGTCTCCACACGAACAACCGAAGGAGCACGAACCGAACACGTGACATCCGAAACAAAGAACTCACGGGAAAGCGAAACCAGCATCGAGCCTGCTTTAAACCCATCCAAGCAAGTACAAACTGAATTCCTAATCCTGACTAAACCGTTAAAATTCGATCTGAATGCAGTAACAAAACAGATTTGTTCGTGATCTTTTCTGGTTAGTTAAGCTTATGAAGTAGAAAGAATGGTATTCTTTCACAGTATGCCTATGTGTGTATGTCTATGTCTTCTCAGTTAATCCATTTATGTTAGAATAGCAGTATTACGAATAAACCTTTTCCATTTTATAAACAAGTGTCTCTGGAATGTGATTTTAAGTATTTTTATCCTTATTTGCCCTAAAGATAACGCAACCTAGCTCAAACTAGAAATTATTAATCTCGTGTATCGTTACCTGGGGCCACGGGAATGTAAGAGATTTTAATTGAGATTAACAGAATGTACTTTTAGTGATTGCTGGACAAGCACTTAATAAGGTGTAAACTGTAAAGAAATATTAATAGGGCTTAATCAAGCATATTAAATATTTAATAACTAATTCCCGGAGCTGAAACAATAGCTCCATATTAAACTGTGATTTTATTACAAAATGGTGGAGGAAAAAAGCTGGCAATTAAAGACTAAAATCTGAAAATCAAACCAGAGACAACATACATATTTCTCACTTTTATCCGGAAGAATTGAGTAAATATAGAGAAACAAACGGTTATTTGTGGTATTGCATCCTTGTTTGTGAAACACAGTGAGTTTGAATGAAAGAGAGTGTAACTGTTAACTCGAGTTCGAGAAGAAATTAAACTGCAGTAAATAATTAATAAAAGTCGCTCTAAAGCGCATGAGAGGCGAACGAGCGTGTCCCTTGTTGCCCCTCTCTTAAGGCCTTCGTGGTAATGCTTTTGTTAGTGCGTGTTCCACTGCAAACCCAGCCACGTGACTCTCCCGGCTGTAGAATATTAAAGTAGCTATTTAAGTAATTCTCAGCCATTTTTGAGTTCACGAGTGAAATTCAAACGCACGGCGCTCAAAGGAGTGGCCAGTCGCTTTTGAGAAAGGGAGAGATTTTGCAATTGCTTGTTTGTTATGTGTGCTGTCTGAAACAGACAAATATTCACATAATAGCCCGCTGAGGCTTTGTTGGTTTATAAGTAACCCGTAGATAAATTTATCTCGTCCTAAATGAGTGAGATTATATGTGCTATAGAAAATTCAAGTCTGAACCAGGCTCGTTGACTCTGAAGCGTGAAGCACATTTTCCTTCTGCCTACAGGCACTGAGTCGCCATAGCGACCAGTTTAACCACGTGGAGACTTAGCCACGTGTAAATAGCATTAGCGCTAAGCTAACAAAGAAACTGTAGCATTGTAGCTTTAGCCATGCTGGTAGCATTACGGCTAGCGATTAGCACATAGCATTTAAAGCTTGAATGCAGTGTGTTTGTGGGGAAATGTGGTTCACAGCTAACACTAATTCCCTTTCTCTCTCTAGTCTCTCATTTAAAAGACTAACACGTTTTAAGTTGGCTGTGTTAATGTTTCCCAATCATCAGTGTTAACAATTTCACAGGTTGGTTTAATATAACAGCTGATTAAAGTCTTCTTACCTTTTGTGGGACCAGCTTAATAACTGGTGGGTTATTAGAAGATAATTCAGTATTACTTTGATAACATAGTGAGGTTGATTTAGTTCAATTATAATGGCTTTTTATGATTTCATAACACATCAATGGATGAGCGCTATTGTTAGGAATTTTTAATTGTTAATTGAATGTCACAATTGATTACAAATTAATTTTGAATTAATTTAATTTAATAAAATTTTCAATTCCTGCTTCCAACAACAGCATCCATTTATGAACCATAAACGCTTTATAATTTGACCACTACAATAAAACCTTAAGTTATCTAGAGGGCCAGAAATTTTAATTTCATTTACAAGTAGGATACCGATTAATTATTATTATTTTTTTTGATGTTAATGACAATGAGAGAATGCTTAAGTTTGGAAATTATTTTAATTACTATTATGGGAATCCAAAACTAGTGATTTAGAAGCTGTAAATTAATTTAATAATTAATTATGAATTAAATTCTAATTACATTTAATAATTAATTACACTTCCTGTCTACATTTTGCAACAATATTGGTTTGTCAACTCAATTGCAGATTGCATTTGTAAATTCTAATCCTAAGTGAATCCTATTAATTTTAATTATAACATCATAAATTTTAATTAGAAACCAAATTCTAATTTTAATTCTAATTTCAAACTTAAATACAAGTCTGGCTCTATCTGTAGGCCATACTTCATTTCCTTAGGTGATCTGATTAACTCAAATAAAATTTAATAATAATTTAATTAAAATAATTTTATTAAATTAAAATTAGTCCTCTTTACTTAGGCCTGAGAGTATAGTGCTCCCCTAGCGTTGTGTTGGAGAAGTGACAGGGACACCATACAGTCAAAGTCATTTCTCACCAATCTGGAGCATAAACGTAACCTTAGCATAGCGACTCAACAGCACCACCTTGTGCCAACGTATTAGTTTTAAATCTTGGGAATAAATCTTAAATTCTCTTTTCTTTTCTCCCTGTTACTAACTTCTAATTTGACTTGTTTGCTTAAAGCTGACCAGGGAAGATCACGAATAGGCGAAATGTCACAATTGAACAGATATGTATGAAACTTGAGAACCACATTCAAACTGTTTATCATTTACCCTCTATTGTGAAATCCTACCCCTCCCAGTTAAAGCAGGTGCAATGAGAAGATAGACATCGGCAACATTTTTAAACACGCGCGAAACACGCTGACCAGCGTTGCGGTGTAAAATCCTGCCATTAAGGGACAAGCACTGTCATTGCTGTTATTTTCCTCCATCAAGGAGAAAATTGAAATAGCAATAACAGTCTTATTACAAAAAGAAAACTAGCCTACAATCCTCTGATTAGAAGCGTCCTTCTAAATCAGACTTAACAAAGCGAAGAGAGAATCTGCTATTAAAGAGAGATCGGTCTAGTGTTATTGTCCCTGTGTACTCATTCTGTTAGTGTGCTTTTCTTTCTGTTTCCCAACAGTGCTGCCTCTACGTGGGCGCAATTTCTACGCAGAAGCTGCAAATTACACGCACCCCACCACAGAGGACCACAGAAACAGAATCACACTCAACACTAGCATACACTACACTGTGCACATTCACACCCCTGTTGTTTTGTTTGTGTTTTGTTTTGCTTTGTTTCCCATCCAAGGTCTGTGTCAGTTCGGTCCAAGATCCCATCACCGCCAGAACATGTATCACCAGCCAGAACATGTCGGTCACTGGGAAGGACTGGAAATGTGGCTAAGTGCTACAACAAACAGCATCCTCCCTAAAGCTGCTGAAGCACTCCAACATCAGACACAGGACCAACTAGATGACAACATCACAAGCATCATGAGACAAGACCCAAGTCAAAACTACAATCACAAAGAATTAGCCAAGATCACCTCAAGCTTAAGTCACACACTCATCGCCACCCTCAAACTGAGCGACAAGCACGCTGCCGCCAGCAGGAGCTGACAAGCGCACAACGACGCATAGAGCAGCTGGAACGTGAAGCTCAGGTACGACGGGAAGGGACCGATGAGGTGGAGCAAGCGCCGATGAGGAAATCAACAGGCTAAAAGAAACTCTAGAAGCTACCGGCCACGAAATGCAGCAACTCAAAGAGGACTTCGCTGATCGTGCAGACAAGCTACAGTATGCAGAGAAGCTACTAGAGAAGGCAAAGACTGACTTCAGGGACAAAAACAGCAGAATCAAGGCCCTCGAAGCTCATTTGGCTGAATCAAGAAACGAGATCAGCCGCCTAACACAACAGCTCGACTACGTCACAGAGGAGTCTGAAAGTTTCAAGAGGAACTCAAGCACGCTTACGAACTACGCCATGAGCCGTCAAGGACAGGACGTGCACCAACCGCACCCCTGCCAAGCAGGACCAAGTCACCTGTGCCTGGACTGACACGTGAACATAAGACAGAGGGGGTGATGTTAAAACAGTCACCAGCGCCCGTCTGAAGAACTTTATATCACGACAGAACCAGAAGAATCTGCTGCAGCCAGCCGCAGATCGTCGCACAGCTTGGACCTAAAAGACCTTGACAAGCTCGCCCAAACGTTAGCAAATTCAACCCCAGCGTGCCAAACAGCCAAACGGTCCAGGCGTATCTGCAAGATATTGATTTCCATCTGGAAATGCGACCTAACGTTACGGACAAAGATAAACTCTATTTACTCCGAATGCGACATCCAGCCCTGAAGTACGCAGCTTCCTGGACCGGCAGCCTGTTAACACAAAGACTGATTACCAACGGCTGCGAAAGCCCTTATTAAAGAGTTCGCCGACCCTGAGTCCGATCAAGGCTTAGTGGCTGCCCTGGAGACGAGACAAGGACGTCACGACACTCCTCAAGCTTACTATAGTCGACTCAGACAAGCATATTTTGGAACTCGCAATGATTCTGACATGGAAGATGAACTGAACTTTAAAACTCTCTTCCTCAGGAATCTTCATCCTGGCATAAGCCACCATCTTGGCGTTCTCGCATGTCCACGAACGATGAACACTCAACAGTTGCGAGACTTGGTGCAAAAGGCCTACTACAAACAAAAGATGGCCTCAGAAAAGAGCACAAAA
Organism: Gymnocypris eckloni scoliostomus; assembly: GCA_027564155.1. Taxonomy (NCBI): domain Eukaryota; kingdom Metazoa; phylum Chordata; class Actinopteri; order Cypriniformes; family Cyprinidae; genus Gymnocypris; species Gymnocypris eckloni. The sequence continues at coordinate 13,439,078 of CM050428.1, forward strand.
ACCCCAGCAGTTCTTGATTTCAACACGCAACACCATGAACTGGCTCTAGAGGGCACCCAACGCCAAGACAGCGCTAAGCCACCACACAGAGAATGGAATGCACTCCCGTCCAACAGAGAACGAGACCCACACGCTGACACTCGACCTGAACAGAGGTATGACCGATGGGATGAACCGCGTGGACGTCAACGCTCACCTGGACGACACTGGGAGAAGTGGTCTCATGAGAATCAGTGGGAAAAGGAAGACGAACCAGAGTCAGCCTGACTAGCTGTCAGGCGGAACGGCAGTGACAAGCTGAACAAATCAGCCCCAGAAAACAGCACCGCTTCACCTTGCTCTCAGAGGACAGTAAACACCCTAACTTCAGATGGACATGAAACCCCACCTGAAAACCCAGCAACAGAGTTAAACACTAACTCAACACCAATACTCCAAATCACAGCAGCGTCCAACAAACACCTGCTGATGAAACTCCAAGTTCCTGAAAGTGCTGTCTCAGTCACCTGCCATTCCTCCGGAGAACACCAGATCAGGTCTGACATCCAAACGTTTCCTCCCAAACTCCAGCCCCTCAAATGACCAAAACGATGCCCTCACCACAGCAGGTGCATCACATGAAGAGTCCTGGACCTTTCATGCCCTCCCACCCAACCCTACAGTGGCAGCAGTAACCCGCCGCCAGCACGCCACTGGCGAGCACACCCCTGCCCTCCTGCATTACCATACCACCTCAGTTCGCTGCTGACGATCTCCTCACCCTCACATGCGGATTCGTCACTACGAACCATGACAGCTCACATGTCAAAACCATGATAACACATCCTCCGAGCTCCGCAAGCTCCACTCTGTCGACTACATGCTGCATCTGCAAGACGGTGTCCACACGTATGTCCCTGAGCCACTCACTGCGCCACAGCTCGTAGTACCTCACGGCCAGAGGGGGAGTACGCTGACACACGCACACGATGCACCATGATGGGTTGCCAATGCCAACCGGCAAATCCAAACCACCGACAGGAAAAGGGGGAAGATCCGACCCACTGACACAGACCGACAACCATATGCACCACACAAGCATAATTATTGTCATTTTAGGAAAACATATAGCAACCATGCTTAGACACAACCCATATTCTCTCCTCCGCAGCACTGCTAGGACCAATCTAGTAGAGAGGAGTTACTCTCAAAATTTTTTTTTTATCATATAATTTTTTTTTTATAATTTTTTTTTTAATTTTTTTAATTTTTATTTTTAAAATTTATTTTATCGTTTGGTTTCTTTATCGCGTGTCTCACTTTGTGTTTCCTTTCCTCTCTTTCACTTTGAACCCCTTAACCAAACCTTGAATCCAGGTCCTGAAATTGAGATCGACTTCCGTCAGTAAAGTCGCTTGTAATTCGCTGTGAGAACCGCTTGTCGACCGATCGAGGCCACCCGCCAAAATCATGAGCGACATGATACACGATGTAAGTTCCTCGATTGACAACGTAGCCATGAATAGGATTCCGTGCTACACGATACCTCTTAGCCTTGTTCAAGCGTTGTAACCCACTGCGGGCCCGCTAGTCTCATCAAACCCATCTCGCCCCTTTCCGGTAGCGCTATTACCATATCGCAAACCCGAAACAGGTGATTTAGTTGTCTTTTCAGTTTGCCCATTATCGGCGTTAATAATGTTTACGGCTCAAAGGCGTTGTGAATGTGGGATTACGGCAAGGGAAAACCTATGTAAAATCCAAACTCCTAAAGTCGCTGCGTATTACGAGAACAACGAACAGTTGTATCTGGCCCCAAACTCAAAGATGGGCACGCTCACTTGGGACATTCACTCCCCTACCCGAGTAAACTCTGCGTGCGCGATAATACCAAGGGCATCTGCGGTTTAGAATCCATTAAACCCGACACTAGCTGCCCTTGAAGCAACACCACGTTCTCAAGTTGAGGTAGCATAAGCGAAATCATCAGAAACCGATGGCTGGTCAACACCCCAGCACGAACAGCCACCCTCACATGCGATTAACACGACACCACTCACGCGCATTAATTTGCCCAACCAAGCGTTATGGATCACTGTCGAAGGCGCGATCCTCCATATTGACGAGTTAGCATTGTATCACCTCACCGGCGACGAATATCAGGTTGAAATCGAAATCTCTTATTGAATTGACACCGGCTGACAGCGCTAGAAGCTATCGCTCGCCTTCCGCCCGCCGGCCCAATTATTCGGTCCTGGTCTGCCGCTGACACGGCGCTTTGTATCTCTACTATCGTAGGATATGTTATGAATTTGACACTGGCCTTCCTCCTACACAAGCGAGTGAGCGTCGTTCAAGAGTCTCTCAACAAATGCACGTCAGGCGTCCCTCGCCTTTTTCGGCGTGGTAATCCCGACCTAGAACCCGAACCGAGAATTCGACCAACCTGACTGAGATCATGCCTATACCGCCTCGTCGAGCCCCTGACAATTAAAACAGTCAAAAATGACCCAATTGTCAATAATGATAAACAATGCATCCTATGTCTTCTCAAGTTTCTAACCTGTTCCTTCCCAAATTACCCTGCACCAGGCTTTAGTCAGTGATAGGAATGATGTTTGTGTCTTGTATGTGCCTGTTCTTCCTGCCTCTTGTTCCAGGGCCTTGACGAGGTTCCATCAGGGAACAGACACTAATGGATTTGGGCTACATTCCTAGAGGATATCTAAAGCCCCTCCTCCGCCTCAGCCAAAAGCCGCTTTTTCCTATTATGGAACAAAGGAATGTAGCGACAACGTTTCCTAAAGACATTCGTTCGCTTTCATGACTTTCAAAGCATCCACAAAGAAATATATGGATATTAATTGTTGTACTCTTTCTCTCATAGCTTGTGGAATGTGAATTATTAGGAAAACGTGGGCTGATTTCTAATCATACTTTAAGCTGGAATGTTTAGGTTGTGTTTAGACTTTATGAATGGTTGCAAAATTATATGAATCAATAAGATAACGAATGTGGTGATGTTATAAATGTGTAAACCTGATAAGAGTTTTAATACATGGGTAAAAGTTATTTCTCATCGCATGAAAATGCCTTGCAAGAGCAGTTGCAGGCGGGCTCACGCATCGACGCCTGATTGGACCAGCCGCTTTGAGGGATGTCCAAAAACGGACTGTTTAAAACGACGCGCGAGTGACGCGCTCTTCTTCCTCTTGCAACTCTCGGTGCTCTCTTGAACTCGAACGGGAACTGCTCAAGCGCCGCAAGGCTGACCTGGAAGCCGCCGCTGGACTCTCACGACGAAACCAACCATCGGAGGGTCTAAGACTGTGCCAAAGCCGTAACGGAGCCACGAATTCAACGATTGCGGAGGGAGCTTTCCCGGTGACGCCACGCAGCCGTCTCAAGTCTCCACACGAGAACAACCGGAAGGAGCACGAACCAACACGTGACATCCAAACAAAGAACTGAACTCACGCGAAACGAAACCAGCATCGAGCCTGCTTTAAACCCATCCAAGCAAGTACAAACTGAATTCCTAATCCTGACTAAACTGGTAAAATTGATCTGAATGCAGTAACAAAACAGATTTGTTCGTGATCATTTTCTGGTTAAGTTGTTATGAAGTAGAAAGAATGGTATTCTTTCACAGTATCAAAACTCTATATGTGTGTATGTTTGTCTTCTCAGTTAATCCATTTATGTTAGAATAGCAGTATTACGAATAAACCTTTTCCATTTTATAAACAAGTGTCTCTGGAATGTGATTTTAAGTATTTTTATCCTTATTTGCCCTAAAGATAACGCAACCTAGCTCAAAACTAGAAATTATTAATCTCGTGTATCGTACCTGGGGCCACGGGAATGGAGATTTTAATTGAGATTAACAGAATGTACTTTTTAGTGATTGCTGGACAAGCACTTAATAAGGTGTAAACTGTAAAGAAATATTAATAGGGCTTAATCGAGCATATTAAATATTTAATAACTAATTCCCGGAGCTGAAACAATAGCTCCATATTAAACTGTGATTTTATTACAAGGTACTATTGTGCGAATACTATTTTTACTTTTTTTCCCTCATCACTTCTCATAACACCAGCTGACTTTTGCATAATATCATTACTGTGCACACTGAATGTTTTCGAGTGGATCTCTGGGATTGTTATGCTGGTGTATGATGCATGTTGGACATTTTTAGATTAGTGTCTTGATTCATTCTCAGCCAATACGAACTGCACATGCCCTTTTCTGCACTTTAAAATCCCCAGATGTCCTTCATTGATTTCTTCATTGATATCTGTTCTCAGCCCTTTAGTGATTACTATTCTATTGCTCTTGCACACAATCAGAGCATTAACAGACACTTCAGCTCTGCAGTTAAAAAGCTTATGAACATCTGCAACAAGCAAGCTTAGCAGATGGTAAACATCTTATAATGGGAGCCACAGGGCAGCCGTGGCCTACTGGATAAAGCGTTGGACTTGTAACCCGAGGTTGTGGGTTCAAATCTCGACTCGGGCAGGAATTGTCCACGACTGAGGTGAGACCCTTGAGCAAGGCACCGAACCCCCAACTGCTCCCGGGCGCCACAGCGTCAGCTGCCCACTGCTCCAGGTGTGTGTGTACTTGGATTGGTAAAATGTGGAGCACAAATTTCACTGCTGGTTATACTCTGTATAATTGTGTATGTGACAAATAAAAAATTATTATTTTGCTTCTTCTTCTTCATAATGTCATTCTTTGCTATCTTACAACTCATAATAGCTTCACACAAGGGGTGTGACAAGACACTTATCCCACGAGACGAGACACGAGACTGGGTTCACAAGAACGAGACGAGACGAGATTTTTAGACCTTTTTTTAATCCTCAATGATAAAATATATAGGGGAAAATAGTATTTTATTCAACTGAAAACCAAAAAATGCCAAAAAAATTGGCATTTTTAAATGAACTTGTACTTTATGAAATTAAAGTTCTATTTTACTGAATGATATGTAGTATTAACAACATGTTAACTAGAGCTGCATGATTATTGGCCGAAGCTGAAGACGAAACAAAATTTAACTCTGGGCCGAAGACCGAATACCGAACATGGTTTTTCGCAATCCTAATTAAATAGCCAAAAAGTTATTTTTTACTGTTTTGTCCTGATTTTTAAATAAAAAAAATTTTTTTTGCCCAAGCAGATATGTTGTCGAGGAACAATGTCTCTTTTCAGAGGAATGGACGCTCCACCCGCTTGCAGTTCAGAGAATTTGGGAAGTCTTTGGCAGAGCTTGAGTAGACCTCTTGGCCTCAGAAGACAACTCTCACTGCCCAATCTTCTTTACAAAGAGCACGGATGCCCTGGCCCACGAATGGCCCAGCCTTCCGCTCTATGCTTTCACCCCAGCCGCTTTGCTACCGCAGGTACTCAGGCGAGTCAGGGAACAACGGCACAAGCTGATTCTAATAGCTCCCTCTGGAGGAGGTGTCGTGGTGTGTCAGAGTTATTCCAGCTGCTGAAAGCAGCCCTGTGGCCGATCCCCTTGAGACGGGACCTGCTCTCTCAAGCGATACATCCACGGCCAATGGGCCCTGCATGTGGCTACTCGACAGGAGCCTTTCGCCCCCAGAGCGTCCTAAACACTATGGCAGATGCTAGAGGCCCATCTACTAGACACCCCACGCCTGAAATGGTCCATTTTCGGCTGTCAAGACCGCAACTAACTGACCAATGTGTCAGTGGTTCTTTCATTTCTGCAGGAGATGCTGGATAAACAGCAATCCTCATCCACCATCAAAGTTTACCCGGCAGCCATAGCGGCTTTCCATGGCCCTATTGTTGGCCGATCGGTGGACAGAGATAGTGCGGTAATTACATTTTTATGAGGCGCCAGGAGAATTAATCCCCCGCATCCTCGTACAGTTCCACCTTGGGACTTACCAACCGTACGTAAGTCAGAACAGCTTTTTGTTGGCTTCGGTAACCGCGCTAAAGGTGACCCTGTTACGAAGCAGAGCATTTCTAGGTGGTTAGTGGATGCTATTACATTAGCATACTCCTCCTTGGGGTTATAGTGCCCCATCGGAGTCAGAGCCCATTCCACCAGAGGCATCACCTCTTCCTAGGCATGGTCCAGCAGGGTGTCCATTTCAGACATTTATGAGGCAGCCGGCTGGTCCTAGTCAGTCACACCAGGCCAGAGTCCTTTCTGCTTAAGTAGCAATCTTCTGCTCACTTGACCAACATTGTTCAAGCCCTCTTTGCTTTCCATAACTATATGGATGCCAGGTATCATTTAAAAACCCAGGCCACGGATGACCCTCAAGGCTTACCCTGTGCTTGGTGTATTCTATTGACTCTGGGCCTAATCCCACGTGAGTCTAGGTTTCGAGTCGTTCCGTATCATAGCACGGCGTGATTGGACTAGTTCCCATACAAGCTTCGATACTCGATGCAGTATGAGTGAAATATTGAAAGAATGTACTCATGCTATGAGCTGCACACCTCGGTTGCTTCCTTCGAAGAAATCTGAGATGCAGTGGCAGGGCAGCTGATTATATAGCTAGACGCCCCTCTCATTTTGGCGGTCTATGACGGGCTGCATAGCCATTGTCTCGCTCGCCACCGCCATGCATTGGTTCATTTTTAAATCCTACACGAACCAATCGACATGCAGTTATAACTGCGTGATTGAAATAGGCTTCAGTTGAAGAGGAAAAAAATAGTTTTTTTCCATACAAACTTCGATACTCGACGCAGTACTTGTTCCCATATCTCAGGGAACCGAGGTTACGATAGTAACCGAGTACGTTTTTCTCATCAGCCGTAAATCAAAATAGCCTATTTCATAAGTTTAGTCAATGACACCCAATATTTCCTTTACCTGAAATAGTCCATGAGACTCATTCTATTCAGAAAAATGTGAATGTTAAATTGGCAGAACATCTAAACTGGCAGAACAACTAAATATCTCTCACACAATAATTGCCAAATCCACATAGCAAAACAGAATGCGATTTGTGTTATTCCCTTTGGGCATTGCCACATTGGAGTGGTTATGTACTGCAAGAAATCTCAGCAAGCCTTCATTCATTTTGATCTCAGTTGGTTTTTCATTATGGTCCTTTGAGAGATTGATGTGTTTGAACAGGCTCAGCTGATCTGCCTTTGCCTTGTGCTTTGTCCTTTATTAAAGAATAGCATCAGTAAGTTAAAAAAGTCAACCAGCAATTAATTTTACTGCATGTTAAAAATAATGTAGTTCTGTGCAGAAACATCTACCCTTTACATCAAAAGCACCGTGTGAGAGAAGACTTTGGGTACTGGATTATCAGGTAAAGTGTGGAGATTCTGACATTTTCAGAGGCTGCTGGTGTGATAGTGATGCACATTGGCGTCACTGCCACTGGGCAGGATCAAGGGGGCTTGACCCAGAAAGACTGGGAACTGACTGCATTGCATACAATTTTGTAATACAAAACATTCAGTGAGCGGCAGTTCTCTCTGGGCAAAAACACCTTGTTAGCGAGAGAGGTCAGAGATGAATGGGAAAATTGGTTCAAGCTAACTGTAAAAGGACTAAAATAACCACATGTTACAACAAAGCTGTGAAGAAAAACATCTTTGAACACACCAAACCTTAATGTGTATGACCTATACAGCAGCAGATGAGCACACCTGAGGCTACAGAAACTCTACAAAACTGGACAGAAGCCTAACTGGTCCTAATTTCAGCTTGACATAAACCATGATGCCTAGCTTAGTCTGGCAGTATTGGAAAGCTTATTTCTGATTCTGACACACACACAAAAATGACTTTTTATCTCACAATTCTAACATGTTGTTTTGCAATTTTGAGAAAAGCAAGTCAGAATTGTAAGATGTAAATAGCTTGAGCATTATAAAAATATTAAAAAACCCTGCCTGATTCTGATTCTTGCTGACAATGTACCTTTATGGCAACTCAACTCAATGATGATTTCAGTATATTTCAGTTTTACTTAGTCGTTGGCATGTGGCTAAATATTTAAAGCGTAAATGTACAACCAACCCAACTACTGAAACTGAACTGTAGGTTTGTCAGTTAAACTCACTTGAAAGTTGATTTTTTTTATAGAATAACCATTAGTTTATGTTACAGTGCTTAAGAACCATAATTTGTTAATTGCAAATTTTACAGTTTTTTACAATTTTTTTCAATACTTTTAACAATTTTCCTAAACTCGTAACACAGTTAGCACAACATCTGTCTGTGTAGGCTATACAATTACAGTTATTTTTCAATTGCTAACAAGCGTTTACCAATAATTAAAGTACTTTTTCTAATCTCTTAACACAGCAACACACCTACATCACACAATTAGCCAAATAGTTAAGTTGCTGGCCAAAACCACACTTTGGTTTAAAATACAAATAAATACAAACTCAATTTCAAATTTCAAAATTCTGAATACCTTTTTCTACATATACTAACTCTTATCAAAACACAGCAAACCCGATTCAAAATAGAGTCATTCATTAAAAACATTAGTACTAGCTTCTATCCGACAGAAACATATAGTCCATTATAGTGCATAGACTGTCAAAATGATAACAATTAATGGCATTACAAAAACTGCATTACTTGTCATGTTTCAGTTCTACCTGCAAATAATAGACAATATAAAAATCCATATGTTTTTTTGTAATTTAGCCTTCGGTTTACCTTCAACTGAAACCCATTTTACATAAGTGTTGCATATGTTCATTCTTGGCAACATACTATCTAAAATTGAATGAGTCATTACTTTATAAAATGTACAATAGAAAAAATAGGGTCCCTATGTAGAAATTCAACTGGAACCTTGATTGAAATTGCTTTTCAGTTGGTGAGTGTTGGATGTGGATGGTGCCCCCATATAGCTGATGCCAGTGATCAACAAAAATTGCAACACACATGGCCTTTGGTTACTATGCAAGCTTGTTTCCATGACAGAACAAAAAAGTAAAAACCATATGTGTGACCTTTTTATCTCACAATTCGGACTTCTATATTGGAATTGCAAGTTTAAATCTTGCAATTCAGACTTTATCAGAATTGTGAGATACTGTAAATTCACAATTGCAAGAAGAAATAAAATCTGAGATAAAGTCACAATTACCCTTTACCCTTTATATTCCATGGCAGAAATACGTTTCCTATGGTTCCACTTTGTGTAAAGGAAAAAAACAAACAAACATAAAAAATGCCCAGTCCAACGCACACTCACTCCTTTCTCTAACCTCTTCTTAAAATAATTTGTTCTCTCTTTCTCTAATTCTTTTGTTCTGCATCCACAAAACCAATTCAAAGAGGTCTTTTTCACTCCATGTTGTTGATGTAATGGAAAGAGCTTCAACACCTGAAAATCCCTCCAACTGAGACTGGAATCAGTTGTTTCTAAATATTTCAGTGATCTGTTACTTAAAAATGCTTATCAGTTGTTACAATATGTTATTTTAAGACTATAAAAATCCATGATTTTGGTTTTGAGTAAGCTTGTATGAAAATAAAATGTACACATATATTTATATATACAGTGCTCAGCGTAAATGAGTACACCCCCTTTGACAAGTAAAATTTTAAACAATATCTCAATGAACACAAAAAACATTTCCAAAATGTTGACAAGACTAAGTTTAATATAACATCTGTTTAACTTATAACATGAAAGTAAGGTTAATAATATAACTTAGATTACACATTTTCAGTTTTACTCAAATTAGTGATGCAAAATGAGTACACCCCACAACAAAAACTACTAAATCTAGTACTTTGTATGGCCTCCATGATTTTTAATGACAGGACCAAGTCTTCTAGGCATGGAATGAACAAGTTGGCGACATTTTGCCAGATCTATCTTTTTCCATTTTTCAAGAATGACCTCTTTAGAGATTGGATGCTGGATGGAGAGTGATGCTCAACTTGTCTCTTCAGAATGCCCCATAGGTTTTAATTGGGTTCAGATCAGGAGACATACTTGGCCACTGAATCACTTTCACCCTGTTCTTCTTCAGAAATCCAACAGTGGCCTTAGATGAGGATCATTGTCATGTTGGAAAAGTGCACACCACCAAGGGCAGGATGGTAGCATCTTCTCTTCAGTATAGAGCAGTACATTTGTGAATTCATGATGCCATCAATGAAATGCAGCTCCCGACACCAGCAGCACTCATGCAGCCCCATAAGGACACTGCCACCACCATGTTTCACTGTAGGCACCATGCATTTTCTTTGTATTCCTCACCTATGACGCCATACAGTTTGAAGCCATCAGTTCCAAAACATTTATCTTGGTCTCATCACTCCAGAGTATAGAGTCCCAGTAGTCTTCATCTTTGTCAGCATGGGCCCTGGCAAACTCTAGGTGGGCTTTTCTGTGCCTGGGCTTTAGGAGAGACTTTTTTAGCACCCATGCATGCCATTCCTCTGCAGTGTGCTGTGTCACGGAAAATAGTTACCCAGTTTGGCTTTCTACTTCTTTAGATAACTGCAGTGAACTTGCATGTAGATTTTCTTCAACTGTTTTATCAATGTCAACGGTTTCTTCAACCGTTCTTTCTTCTGGCTCGGAGGCGGTCGCTTTCTCCCGTCCTCACCCTTATCTTCCCTGCTTTCCCTTGTCTCGTGAGAGACTCTCTGCACTGCTCTCCAAACTAAAATATTATGGATTAACTGGTCTCTTAATGCAATTGACACCATCGAAACTTGGGTTTCGGGAACCTGACTGCCCTGACGGAACTCGAGCCGGCTATACGATGGCGTGGGAGAGGTGGCGAATCGTGTCTTGCGGCTCTTTCCGTGGAGGACATTGATATCTACCTTTTCGCACCATGATAACAGGTATTTTGTTGATTGGATTAGGCTCTGCCCTGGGTCAAGAATTCAGAAAACGGGAACAGCTGTCCAAAGCCCCACAAGGCTGCCCGTATGATTGAAGCTGTGGAAGAGCGGTCAGCATTGAGACTGAACTATAATCGCAATATGGATTCTACCAAGGAGAAGTTCACAGCTTTACAAAGGAAAATTGATTAAAATGAGACCAAAATGGACAAAATGGACAGAGTAGCCTGCAAAACTTGGAATGTTTACCGCCCAAAGACAAAACAATCTTATCTTTTCTGGCTCCCCTACAGTGGCCTTGGCAAGGCTGTTGCAGGAAACCCCAGAAGTGCAATGCAGTGAGACACTCGCTCCTCCCCACCCTACAGACATTACAGACATTGCCCCCCCACCATTCGCCTCTGTTCGCCTATCCGCTGGCCTGGTCAAGCGGGTCTGACCAGCGCCGGATCAGTGGCTGCGGATCAGATGGCTGCTTGCTGGGCCGGATTCACTTCCCCTGTGGCTATGTCGTGTATGTGCTTTTGTGTTGCTGAGGTGTTTTCCTGTTCTCACACTGTACTCCCCAGCATAGTCTGGGATAATTTTTTCTCCTCCCTTTCCTCATGTAAATGCTGTATTTTTCTTCAATTCTACTTGCATTTCACTACTGATTATACTTGTATGATTGTGTATGTGACGAATAATAAAGAACCTTGAACCTTGAACCTTATCAGCAGACGCTCCTGACGAGGTGTTAACTTCCGTGGACGACCTGGACATCTCTGTGAGATGGTTGCAGTTCCATCTTTTTTAAATGTTTGTACCACTTTTGCTACAGTATTCTGACTAATAAGTAAAGCTTTGCTGATCTTCTTGTAGCCTTCACCTTTCTTGTGTTATTAAATTATTTTCTTTCTCAGGTCTTGTGACATTTCTCTTCCATGTGGTGCCATTGCTGACAGCATGAAATGGGAAGGGGTTTTCTTTAAGTAACACCCTTTTATAGTCAACTGTCACCTGTGTAATGAATGATTAGACTCACCTGTGGTTGAATTCTTGTTAAATTAGACATTTGTAGTCTAAAATTTTGCTTTGCTCCAGAGACTTTCAGTGGGGTGTACTCCTTTTTGCATCATCCTAATTTGAGTAAAACTGAACATTTTGTTCTCTAAGTTATATTATTAATCTTACTTTCATGTTATAAGTTAAACAGATGTTATATAAAACTTAGTCTTGTCAACATTTTGGAAAATGTTTTTGTGTTCATTGAGATATTGTATATATATATATAGAATATAGTATATATAGTATATAGAATATAGTATAGAATATTTATTCTGAAACTTAATAATAATTATTCCAAACACAAATAAATGCAATTTCAGCTGAAAGCCAAGCCAAATGTTCTATTTTCTTCTTCTTCATCATATTTCTTTCTTTCTTTCTTTCTTTTTGACTATCTTTTGATAAATGGATGGCTTTGAAATAATTTAGTTTTGACACATTGGAGGGTGGGAGTGGCAGAGAGAGGGAGGACTAGAACCCTCACAATACTGAACATCCATCCATTTTAACCATCCATTTTCCCTAGTGCTTGTCCTATGTAGGGTCATGAGTCTGGAGCCTTTCCTGGGTCATGAGCAGGAAAACCCCTAGACGGATGGCCAGTCCATCACACACATTCATATTCACACTCTCTACAGTCTCCAGTTCACCTGTACGTCTTTGGATTGTAGGAGAAGCCCAGAGGAAACCGACATCAACACAGAGAGAACATACTAACTCCACACTAAAAGGTCTTCTGGGACTCAATACTAAGCAATACTGCTTCTCATTATACTAAACTGATTATGTTTTTTGTTTGTTTGAGTTTTTTTGTAATTATTGCTCCATCATTTTTTTATTATATATTTTTATTTAACTTTTTATATGTATTTTTATTTATTTTAATATTTCACAAGTACATTTTGTAAATGTAAAATGGGTTTTGTTTTTGGTATATGAAGAAATATGGTGGAAATGCTGCTTTTCACATTAATTATTTGTGCTGTAATACAGTTAGTAAAATGAAAATATTTTATTTTTATCCTGTAGTTAAATACTTATGTGATAAATCATTCAAGCTTCAAAGATAAAATGTCATTTATGTAATGGTCCCTGTTTTTAGTATTTTTTTAGATCAGTGTGTTATGAATGAAATGTGTTTTGAATTGATGAAATGAAAATGAAATTAATGAGTGCTATACTGAAACAAGCTTGTTTTGAGACCTATATGAAGTGTTTTGTTGGTCTGGGTGAGTTTTTGGAGGTGAGATCAACTGTTTGGCCATGATTCATGTTGGTAATGCGAACAGTTTTGAAAATGTGGTTTCAGTATTCAACAATGCTTGTTAGCAATTTAAAAACTGTAATGTCAGACTGTACGACAGACAGAGTTAAAAACGGGTGCGTGCAATAAAACGTGTCCAGAGTTTTACATTATCAACCCATACATGTCCAGTGACTGCGAACTGCATTGCACGCGGGACCGAAATGTTGGCTATCATGAAAAGTATATGAACAGTGGCAATACCGGCGTATTTACTGTAAGAAGTATAGTGTATGCAGCTCTACACACCCACATGAAAACAGCGGCGCAACCAGTGTTTATATAGAAAAGACAACATATTAGATTAATTCTGTGAGCGGATGACGGGAGCGCTTGCGTTTTTGGCTGATAGAATAACTATCTAGCCTTAATTCTGCTCATAGCTTTTCTTGAAAAACGAAGACAGTTTTAGTTTCATCGTAGGAGATGTCACACTCCAAGACTGTGTGCCAAATCTTCTGACACTGACAGAATTTTGTCGGAGGTGAAATTTGATCGCAACAGCCATTAATCGGCTGTCGGTGAACATGTCAACCCAGCGATCAAAGACTACAGATTTTAGCCTAGGATTATAGGAATCTTTTAGGATTTTCACATTTTGTCTCAGGCAACCAAATTGTGGCCAAAATCGCACAGTGTGAGCCGGGCTTAAGGCATACCAAAAATATTCTTCCCAAGATGCCTTGCCAGAGAGGATATATCAGGTGTGATGTGGATCAGACAATGTGGCCAAATGCAAAAGACCAGGTAGATTACATTACATTTTATTCTTCTGTGGCTTTTTCTGTTTGTATATTTTGCATTTTCCCATTAATTAAACTATATTCAGTTACTTCTTAAAGTACCATTTAAACATATTCACAATAACTGTCTTCTATAAATGGCTAGGATCTAACTGTCTACTCTGTGGAGTAATGTTTTGTAAAAACACAAATCCAAATTGCTTCAGAGCCAACTGTTCATAAATAAACCATGATGTGCTTAGACCCTAACAGAATATGTAATTTTCACATCAGACACACCTGCACCAAATCCCTTTATATTCAGCCGCTCATGAATCAATCATGGATTTTTCTGAAGTGTGGTTTTTACAGTATGTGCAACGTTTTCAATCCAGTCACACTTGTGTTCAAGAGACTCAGGCAAAATGCACCATATCATGGTCATGTTCTCGTATAGATCCCAAGGCACACCGCACGGCATAAAAACAGTTTTGAAGCACAAACAAGTTGAACGCATGCTTGAGGACTCCTGCTGCGCTGGTTTTGATGTTGTGTGAATTCCATTGTATTTGAGGTAGCTTGTATCAAACCGTATCACTGAGTGAAATGGAAAAACAGTGTGCCGTAAATTTGATTTAAGCTCATAAACGCATGAGAAGCTAAAAGCGTAAGGTTTTTTAAGCAATAGAAGAGCTTTTGTTGGGCAGATTAGAACATCAGTGCTGAATTTCCTCTGTTGTGACACCTGAGGACAATGTACATAGACTGTTTGATAAGACACTTGGTGCCTTATGTTTGCAAAAACATTTTTTAAAATAAATTAACAAATTTAGGCTAAATCAGATTATGAAGGACTATACTGTAAAGGTCAAGGTTAAAAGAATAGTTCACCCAAAAAGGAAAATTTGCTGAACATTTACTTATCCTCAAGACATCCAAAATATGCGTGTTACTTCATCGCAACAGATTTGGAGAAATTTTGCATTCCATCACTTGCTCACTAGTGGATCCTCTGCAGTGAATGGGTGCCGTCAGATTGAGAGCCCAGTTGATAAAAACAGAACAATAATCCACAAGTAATCCACATGTCTCCAGTCCATCAATTAACATCTTATGAAGCAAAAGGCTGCATATTTGTAAAAAACAAAACTATCATTAGGACATTTTAACTTCAAACTTTCACTTGTATTTCAGAATAGGAGTGTGTATTATCCATTATATGCCCTTCTTCCAAAGAAAATGTATATCCCCTTTTGTCTTCTCACATCAAAATCCACCAACATTTTTTATTTAGAACTGTTTTTGCTTGTAAACAGCAGCGCTCCATCGATGCATATTTCTCTCCCGATCCAGACAAGACAACTTTTTTATTCTTCTATTTTAACTGAAAGCAATGACTTTCATTCGTCTTAATGATGTTCTTGTTTATTTAAAACACAGCGTTTCACTTCACAAGACACTCATTGATGGACTTGATGTGGATTACATGTAGATTATGTTTTTATCAGCTATTTGGATTAATTCTGATGGCACCCATTCACTGCAGAGGATCCATTGGTGAGTTGGTGATAATGCTAAACTTCTCCAAATCTGTCCCACAAAATGAATAAACTCTTCTACATCTTGGATGGTTTGAGGGTGAGTACATTTTCAACCAATTATTATTTTTAGGTGATCTAATCCTTTAACTAGAGACTAACAATTTCAGCCACTGGCAATTTTCAGCCTAATAATGAAAGAAACTCCAAATGAAATGCCATTTTTAGTTTTCTGATTGAAGAAAAATTACCATGAATTTTGAAGAGGTAAGTTGAACGGAAAACATTACATTAAAACATTACCATGGAGAAAAGCAGTGGGCATAAAATGATCCTATTTGAATTCATGTTTAATGCATAACAACACTCTGTATTTTGTCTGAGAGTCTCTAACTGTACATTAGTTAGGTATTGGTACAACATCAATAACGGTATTGATATGCTTGCACAGACTACACACAGTTTGTACTATTCCCCATGCAATACTGTATATATGAAATAGTAATACAGCAATGACAATGGGTTTGATTCCCAGGGGAAGCATGAACTGGAAGGTACACCTTCAATTGTAAGTTGCTTTAGATGGGAATGTCTGTCAGATGCATACATGTAAATGTATATTATATCATATTTTTAAAAGCAGTTGGAGACTAAATAGTTTTTTAGTAGCAGCATAGTGTAATATTTTTTTTTAAAGACAGTACATTTCTTAATATATTTTTACAGCACTTAGGTGTTTGGGAGTAAAAGTCAGAATTAATTAAAGTCATAATAAAAGTAGAAAATTAAAAGTTGAAAATGTTATTACAAAGTGATTAGAAATGTATTTGCATACTTTGAAAAATGTGTCACACTGTCTTGAAATGAGGAGCTAAAGCCACAAGTACAGTACATAACAATAAATAGCTTTTGATCAGTGAAGTTTTGTTTGTTGCAATAAAATCACACAACACAAAGTGTAATCATAAAATAATTCATGAGTAATTATGTTTTGACACCAGTGATTATTATTCTAAATGAGCTTATTAGAATAAATTATCTTCTGCATTGAATCCAGAATGTAAATAAAAATTACAATAAATCGTACCACTACACACAGCGGAATATTATACACTTGAAACAAGCAATGAAGCACAGAGCAAGCACACACACACTCACACACAGAGAGAGAGAGAGTCATACAATGCTAAATAAAAGGATCATCAGTATTGAGTTTTTCACGTCATCCTAATAAAACTAAAACCAAAACACTTGTTCCATGCATAAATATTACCTTTCAGCAAAGAAATCTCAAGCTGCATTATTGTATCAGTTGTTATACAGTACATCTCAGTACAAGAAGCTCATTAATCACTTAGAAAGAGGTCCATCATTATATTTACATTTACTTTTAGTAATTTTGCAGACGCTTTTATTCAAAGCGACTTACAATTGGGGAATACATAAAGCGATTAATATTGAAGAGGCATTTAGACAGAGCTTGTAACACCAAGTCTCAGGCATTGTTCAAATAAATACAAGCTAGCAAGGGAAGGAGAGAAAGATACAAATTACATGTTTCTATTTTTATTTTATTTTTAGTTCATTCCACCCGCCAGGAACGGTGAAAGTGAATGTTCTGGAGAGTGATTTTGAGCCTCTCTGTGATGGTACCACGAGGCGTCACACACAAGCAGATCTCAGACTTCTGGAGGGGATGTAGATTCGTAATAGTGAGTGGAAGTAGGTGGGTGCTGAGCCTGTGATTGTTCTATATGCAAGCATCAGTGTCTTGAACTGGATGCGAGCTGCAACTGGTAGCCAGTGCAAGGAGACAAAGAGAGATGTAACATGGGCTCTTTTGGGCTCGTTGAAGACCAGTCATGCCACTGTATTCTGAATCATTTGTAAAGGTTTGATTGTGTTTGATGGAAGTCCATCCAGAAGAGCATTGCAGTAGTCCAGTCTAGAAATGACAAGGGCCTGGACAAGAAGTTGTGCAGCATGCTCTGTCAGAAAAGACCTGTTCTCTCTGATGTTGTGTAGTGCAAAGCTGCAAGATCGAGCAGTCTTTGCAATGTGCTCTTTGAAGGTCAGCTGGTCATCAAAGATTACACCAAGATTTCTGACCGAAGTTGATGGGGTAGTTGTTGATGGACCTAACTGAATCGTGAAGTCATGCTGTAGAGTTTTAGAGTTGTAGAGTCATTAGGCTGCTGTCAGGCTGTAAAATTCCCAGTGTTCTCTCCCTGGCCTGGGTTTCTGTCAGTGATCACTGTGTGTGTGTCTCTCACTCTCTGCCTGTGGGTAGGTTTAAACATTGGTATGCACGGAGAGCAGTGGAGAGTCGTTCTGCTCGTATCTGCTGCATGTGCGGAAAGATGTGCGGTGTAGACGAAAGAAAATTATGAGAGGAACAGAGTGTAGAAAACGGCAGGCATTACTGAGCTCACATTTGTAATTACAGGCTTTATGCTATTGATTCCATTGTCTAACTTCTCCTTTCCATTTCAAGTCCTCCAGACAAAAAGATTTGCTCAAGCCACACAGAGCTGCTAAGATGACCAATCAGTGATTGGGGTCTGAAGCCAAGGGTCTGAATACATTTGATTAAACAGCGGGTCAACATAAACAAAATCTATCTATCTATCTATCTATCTATCTATCTATCTATCTATCTATCTATCTATCTATCTATCTATCTATCTATCTATCTATCTATCTATCTATCTATTTTACGTCTTATCTGTCTATCCCTCTCTTTATCTATGTGTTTGTTCATCTGTCCCTCCATCATTCAGTCCATCACTGCTTCCATCCATCTGACTGTTCATCTACAGACAGTGTTGGCCAAAATTATTAGAACACCTAAAAGATCTGCAAATACTGACCTTTTTTACCCTCAAAATATGATTTAATTTCATAATGTTCATGAAACATACAGATGGTTGCTCTGAGCACAACAAATATCAGATAATATCAGTCAAATATCAAATATCAGTCGTACTGTTTTTATCCACTTTTAACGATCACTTTTTATCTATCTATCTACAGATAAAAGCACCAAAATAAAAATGCAAATGAAATAGTACATATTTACGGTATATACAATAAACATTTAATATGTAAATATTTTATGTTGCACAGTGAAAAGTGAACAAAGGGAACTTTGCACTCTCTGCACTGAGATCACTCTTCTTGTTCACCCATCTCTCTGTCTCTTGCAAGACTGATTTAATGCTTAACCCTGCAGGAACAGAGTTATTATGGAGAAAATATGAATTATGCTGCAGCTGATGGAGGTGGAAAGTTGCAGTTCAAGATAGACAGAGACAGATGGAAAGAGAGAATACACAAAGTTATATCTTTATAATAGACCTTGACGTGAAACACATTGTCCAGAGCTCGGGTTAATTCATATGAACCCTGGCAATGGAAGATGATTTAGGGAGCATCAGTATTACATATGAATGCTTTTGTATAGGCCTACCATCCATCTGAGCTGAGGTCTGCTCCATATTATATAATACAAGTGGAGGGATAAGGCGACGTCTGGCAAGCCCTTCATCAAGACCACCAGTTACAATAATGAATGAACTGCAGCCATCTGTTGTCAAACTTAGCTTGATGTTGTGCTGGTTGGAGAAACCTGTGCTCCTTTGTGTCCATATTACTCCAGACAATAATCTCTAAAGCTGCACTTGAGCTCAGGATTCAAATCAGGATTTAAAATCTTTACAATCCAAAAGTCGTAATGACATGACTCAAGTCGCCATGTGGGACAATTTTAGAGTTTAGATTTGTTTCATGAATATAAAAGAAGTTCTCAAATTAAATTAACAAATTGTTAGTGAGAATAATTTGTATATTTTTGGCATCACACACCACAGGTGTGTTGTAGATCACAGCTGTATTTTTTCAGCACTGAGCTGCACAGAAAAATAAACCTTGAGATAATTTCATAAATATATGACTCTTATGAATTGTGAATCGGTTTATTGAATGAATTATTCAAAAGACTCACAAACTAAAGACTTGCCAGTTTAAATACATTTGATAAATCCTCCACTAGATAAGCTAATACATTAATCACAGTGGCTAGTGAATCAACACTGAACTGTAACTTACTCCAATATAGCCATTAGGCTACTATTACTTGCTAGGCCAAAAAAAAGAAGCTTTTTCTCATTATTTATTCGATTGATGTTTACTTCACATTCATGCATTTATGTATGTTTATCTTAATTTTATAGATTAAAGCACTCACACTTAGTCAATTAAATTGATGAGCAGACCTACCCAATGTAATACTGTGACAAAGAAAATAAAAACACTTACTGAAAAATAGAACAAATGCATTATTTCCTCATGTTTTACTTTTATTTTCAGTGGGCCCCAGGCCCTGTACTTTCAAGCATCAGCTCTGTGACTGTATAAACATTAATACATTAATGTTTTCTTTTATTTGTCTGTATTCAAGACAAGGCTATTGAACAAACACTGCACTGCAGACTCTGATCTGAAGTTTATGAATAATTCTGAACTAGACAAGAGTTGTCTTCTATTGTATATGGATTCCTTTTGAATACACTATAGATGGAGTTCATCTCTATAAAACTAAATCTTACTAATGAATTCACTGAAACATTAGCTCTGATCCAGAACCTATTGAGCTGTTTCACTGTCTGTCCTTACTCTGACTCTACATTACCAGGAACTTCATACAACAAGCACTCACCCTCCTTAAAGAAAGCAGAGACTCAACTCACAACTGAATTCAATACAGATCAGAGGAACTTTTATTAAGCATAAAAACATAGCATGTACAATTTATTTTTACATTATAAAAAAATATATTGTATATTTATCTACCTCCTTCCAGTCTTTAATGAATTAAGAGAATAAAAGAGATAAGAGAATGCCTCTATTTCAATGCCTCTGTTTTTAATGTTACAGAATGATATTATAAAGCAGTATTTATTTTCGTTTTGTATAATAACACAATACTTGTTGGATTGCACTAGTCAGATGAAGTACAGAGCAAAGTTCAGACCAAGTCTGGACAAAGTTCAGACAAAGTAGGGATGAAGAAACATTCAAAGATAAGATTGTTCAATACAAACTGTTCATTTCTTATTATCACTTTGTCTTCAGCTTCTTATTTCAGAACTCTGCTGACTGTTTTGGATACCAGACAATCTGACAGGATCTGGTTAAAAAAGACTATCAATATTCCTGGTGTGGAGATTTGATCTAACATTTTTGGTCGACAGGATGTCAGCACGATCTAACACTACTTTTGGAACAGGCTTGTTGTTGGAAGCGTGCCTGTGATACCTCAATGCTGTCTTCAGAAGCAGATAACTAGGTTATTGACAGAGCTAATCTCCGCTCAACAGAACTAACATGTTTTGCGGTGATGCATCATGAAGAGTGGGCTTGCATCTACTGAATCATTCTCATCTTGTCTGTTAAGGGCAAAGAGACTGCAGTTTTTTCCAGACTATCGTGAAAATGTTGAACATATCTCCCCAGCAGAGACGCGCTGGCATAAAAGGAAATTACAGAAGCCTTACTCTACTTTTCTACATGCATGTTATCGCCCACCTGCACAAACAGGAAATGAGGCATGCTGAAGATACAACTTCCATTATGGCATCACAGATGAGCATTCATGTGGAGACAGGGACGCTCACAAACTTGACTCACCCTCACCATGGAAAAAAACCTTACTTCCTGTTTCCATCAGCATAATTGCCATGGAATTCTGATAACCTGCCATAGAGCATGATGGGATTAATTACAGCAAAACAGAGACTTGTTTGTTACTGTTACCCTTTCATTGTCCTGCTCATTTACCTCCATTCACCCTCTCAAAGTCAGTGCAGTCGTCAAAGAATGGCACTCTGCCAAACAACACTCCATCACTCAGACTAGGACTGAACCTGAAGGTCCAGAGAGAGAGAAATTATTCATGCACTAAGCTCATGTTCAACCACAGCCAAATCTATTGAGAACCATAGAGTAAAGGCCAGTGTTTCATGTACAAAAAACTGTTGGGAATCTCCTGAATAATGATCACAGAGCTTAAAAAAGTCAGAGTAGAGTTAAGCTTTAGATTTCAGGTAGTGAAAGTTGTTTCTGACATTTTGGCCTAAAGTATTCTCAACTTCCCTTTTCCTCAAGCCTCCCTAATGGCGTCTGAGTGCAACAAATCATCATTAATTGGTTACAAGCCTCAGAGTTGGTAAACAACCATAGGCAGGCTAAATATTCATCTGCCTCTCATTTGCTTTGCACTTAGGGGAAAGTCTAAAGAATGTGTCTGTCAAAGGACGCTGCAGGAGAGAAAGAAGCTCCATTCTCAGTCGCCACCAGAAGGCTGATATAAACAATAGCATCCAAATAAGGCTCATCTAAGATAGCAGCCTATTCCATCTGAACTTTGTGGATAAAGCATTTGGAGAATGCACGAACATAGGCATAAATGCAAGCACATTCAGTACTAAAAATCCTCAACAAAACAGCCTGAATAAAATGTTTGTGTGCTATTCCTTTGTGTGAATAGAGGCTAGTACACCAAATCCTAACAAATGTTAACCATATAGGTAATTGTTGAGTAAGTGAACATGAGACTTGTGTTTCTCAATATTCTATATCCAAAATCCAACTTTAAAACGATTGAACTGTTGATATTTGTTTGGCCCATTTGGGTGAGCATCAGAGTCATTTATTAGCTTAGCAATCAGCTAGCGCGAGAATCTGTTGAAAAAAATGGTAAAGACTCTTAGTAAACAATAGTTTGCCAAGTCCCTCAAAATTTGAGGAAGTGACTTGGTACCAGTGTAAAATAGTTTTTTTTATGCAGAAAATAAACTGGTGTTGGAAAGCTTCAACTGTAGCTTGTCAAGCTATACTCATAATTTAAAGTAGTTAAACCATCAAGATACACTTTTGATATAAGTATAACCATTTATAATTATGGTGAATATTATAAAATTATTTTGTATTCTCTGCAGGGACTCAACTGAAATCTGTTAATCTTTTTTTATTGGCATAAATTTCACATGAATCGATTCACTGAATTGAATCGAACTTCATATTAAAGAGAATGGATATCATAGAAGTGCACATTTATTTCATGTGTGTTCATAAATGTTGCATAAATAGTAATGCATCTGCACTGGCCCTGCTGAAAAATAAATGTAGTCAGCTTAAACAGAGGTTCTCAACTCTGGCCCAACTCTGGAGTTTAGCTCCAACCTTGATCAAACTGACCTGCCTGTAACATTCTAGTAGTTGTGAAGATTGGCTTGTTAACCAGTGTTTGATTAGGGTTTGAGGACAGGGCCAGAGTTGAGAATGCCTGCCTTAAAATCTCCCAGGTCTCGCAAACTTGCAGGTTTGAAAGGGTTTTCTGGCACCTTTTAGCTCGTCAGTTCAAGAAACCATCTGGCCAAAACCAGTTAATACCACTTTACACCAGCTAAGCTAGTAACATTGCTACTTTTAGATAGTTGCTTGACAGCATAGGATTTAGAATTTGGGATTTGGAGGTTGTGTATTTACTCAACATGTCGCAGTAAACATACTGAATCATGCCTATAAAGGGACTCAATATATTTGTGTGTCCTGGCTGGTTATAATTTCTGTTTATAGGTCAAATACCACACTCCACACTTCCAATCTTCTGTCTGCTTCTTATCTCTTTCGAAAGGCTGGCCATTGCTTCAACCTGAACTCCATAGCTTGCTGCACAACTCAGATTAGGCCAGACAGCCATTTAATCTCAGAGCCCGAGAGCTCTATCGGCCAAAAGCCAATGAACATGTGATGGAACTCAAAATGACAGAAGAGAGAAAGAAGGGAATGGTGAATTGGAGAAAGGAACTGAATAAACAGGATACCAAGAAAAAAGGGGAGATGGACAATGAGACAGCAGGATGGAAACCCAAATGACAGAGGGATAAGAACTTTAAGAGCCCAGAAACGGAGAGAAATCCATTCCACTATTTCCACTCCAACTGTGATCAAAACAACCTGGAGATATAGACGACCACCAACACAACTACAACCCCCAGGTTGACAGCCATCCCATATAACACAACATTGTCCCATAATCGAAAGCAAAGAAAATGGGTTCTGTATTAAATCAACCATCAAAATACCTAAATCAAACTTTAAAATACACTGAACTGCACTGATCTCTCTGCCAAAATGACTAACAGGCTGAACAGGAAAATTGGCAATTTTTTAACTGCATACATAACAGCAGAAGTGTGATTGACATTCTTTATAGTATGTGTTTGGTTTGTAAATGTCAGGTGAATTTAAAACTTGATGCTCTTGGTAGTCATACAAAATACTTTTTTATCGGTTTTGCCATCAGCACAAACCATGTGTATTATTGGTGCAAGTGAACATATTGATTTAAGGCCTATTCACACCAAGGATAAAAATGTTTATTCTTTAAATGCTTGTTATAGCAGAAATTATTTTGATTGGGTGTCAATTTTTTAATTGTTCATCAGCTAGAAAAAATGGTTCTGAATATCTGTGCCTTTATCAGTTTAGCTATAGTGTGGACTCTGCCATTCTTTAATATTGAGAACGATTTTTAGAGCTATATATTATCTTTATCGTTATCTTTATATTTCTCAGCCTTGGTGTGAACAGGCCTTAAGAGTGGATCAACAAAACTGCCATTTTGAAAGTCAAGATTTAGATCAAGATTTTTGAGATTTATTTAGCAATAATTACCTTACTACATGGCTACTTATCAAATTAATGAATATGTGGACATGAAATATTGATTTAGATTGCCATATAACTAAGAAAATACGCAAATATGTGACAAACACTGAGAAGTTCATATTATTATTATATATATTTTTTTTATATATTTTCACGTTTTTTTTCTACTTCTACAAAATGATGAATAAAACAAATGTGCATCAGGCCTGTCTGTGCTTTTTTTATTCAATTTATGAAGGATATTTAAATAGAACTGGTATTCAATCATAATTGTTCAATACAATTACATTTACCACAAGAGCTGTATTCACTTGCACCACCATATTTTTCTCATAGACACACCTCATCCTCAACTCATGAAAATGAAGAGTTCCCCACTTGTAATGGCATTGTGGTGGCATTCATGTTTGTTCAACATGAATATGATATTTGCATCGTGTCTTGAACACTCTATGGTTCTAAAGTCCTCTGATGTTATTTTCATTACAAGCTGAGCAAACTGAGATGGTACCAGTTGTGTATATGACAGAGAGTGTGAGTCCCAGGTGATCGGATATAGGAGACATATATAAATGCTGAGTATAGCGGTCAAGAAATCATACTTATCAGAATCAGAAATATCTTAGACGCAGCGGCTGACCAATCAGAATCAAGTATTCCAGTGTGTTGTATAATAAGCCTATTTATTTAGCTATCCTACCTATACATGTTATTATTTGCATAGGGTCGATAATCCCTGCTGTCATAGCAAGCCAGCACACCTGTGTTTTCTCAGGAAAGAGCTATCATTTTTATCTCTTCTGAGCTCAAACTGAGCAGAATACAACAATAAACCTTCGCTTCTCTCTTTCTCTCTCTCTTTTAGGTCTTCACTGTGAAAGGTGTATAAAGATGGAGTCCTAGAAGAGTGAGTAAGACATACACGCACACCTTCCTTCTTGGGAGTCCAGGGGATTGATGCTTGACAGTTCTTACCGAGTAAAGAAGAGGAGCTGCCATAACGTTTAAAAGACTGATGTCACGCTCATTGTGATGAGCTCCTGCCAGATCTGAACCCTTAACCAGAACGAGGGAAAGCCTGACCTCTGTGACACTGCTGTCAGCATGGAGGAAATAAAGCTGTCCAGCACTCATCTCACAGTCAGGGGTTACATGGACTGCTGAGTTTTACATGATGTCGCGTGTGTGAAAACAGTAGCTGGTTTACTTTTAAAGCCTCAGGTACTGCGGAAATACAACACACACCGCTCAGCTTTCTTTCATGACTTGTTGAAATAGCTGTGGCCTCTATAACTATGTCTACTGGTCAGTAATGTGCCACAACTCTTGGAACGAGAATATGAATGTAACTCCATGCCCTAAGCAGGCATTTTTTTATACATTCTACAAAATGATGAATAAACATGAATGTACAAAACAGGCCTGTCTGTGCTTTTTATTCAATTTATGAAGGATATTTAAACAGAACTGGTATTCAATCATAATTGTTCAATACAATTACATTTACCACAAGAGCTGTATTCACTTGCACCATTCATATTTTCTCATAGACACACCTCATCCTCAACTCATGAAATGAAGAGTTCCTACTTGTAATCACATTAAGTGGCATTCATGTTTGTTCAACATGAAATTAAACTCAAAGTGTAAAAGTTCTGAACACTCAGCCAATCTTTGATGTTATTTTCATTACAAGCTGAGCAAACTGAGATGGTACCAGTTGTGTTTGTATGAAACGAGAGAGAGTGTGAGTCCGCAGTGTGATCGGATATAGGAGACATTATAATAGCGCCAGTTTCAACGGTCAAGCAAAATCATACTTATCAGAATCAGAAATATCTTAGTGATGTAGATTTAAACTACAATCAGAATCAAGTATTCCAGTGTGTTGTATAATAAGGTTGTATTAAATTTAGCTATCCAAAAGTAACAGTAAATACATTTGCATAGGGTCAAACAAATAATCCCTGCTGTCTTCTTTAAAACAACACACCTGTATCTTCTCAGGAAAGAGCTGTTCTTTTGAACTTTCTGAGCTCAAACTGGATCCTGAATAAACAATTAAACCAGCAGCTTCTCTTCTCTTTTTAGGTCTTCACTGTGAAAGGTGTATAAAGATGGAGTCCTAGAAGAGTGAGTAAGACACACACGCACACCTTCCTTCTTGGGAGTCCAGGGGATTGATGCTTGACAGTTCTTACCAGAAAAGAAGAGGAGCTGCCATAATTACATTGTTAAAGACTGATGTCACGTTGTGATGAGCTTTTGCCAGATCTGTAATATCTTAACCAGAACGAGGGAAAGCCTGACCTCTGTGACACTGCTGTCAGCATGGAGGAAATAAAGCTGTCCAGCACTCATCTCACAGTCAGGGGTTACATGGACTGCTGAGAGTTTTACATGATGTGTACGTGTGTGTGAAAACAGTATTAATAGACTCGGGTCAAAGCCTCAGGTACTGCGGAAATACAACACACACCGCTCAGCATTCTTTCATGACTTACCAAAGGTAGCTGTGGCCTCTATAACTATGTCTACTGGTCAGTAGGGATGTGCCACAGAGGCTCTTGGGTACGAGAATATGAATGTAACTCCATGCCCTAAGCAGGCATGATACATTTCCAGTGACAAGTAATTTATCCATGCACACCGAGTACAAAACTACTGCATGACACAAAGTACTTTACATATACAGTTATAATCAAGCTGCAGTGGGTTTTGCATAGTTAAGTTTCATATGCTTGTCTAAATATACGTTGCAATGCATAATTCAATATTTGAAAAATTAAATACACATTGTGCACAAAATATTGCATCGGGCTAGAATGATTTCAGTCCTACTAAAGCGCTTACATCACATTAAAGAGTAATTGCTTTAGTTTGACTGAAATTAAACTCAAAGTGTAAAAGTTCTGACACTCACAGCCAATCTGAATTTATTTGATGTTTAATGTATAATAAGGAGCAGGATTTTGAACAAATTAAATGTATAGCTGGTGGGGCTTCTCAGCATGACATCATGGAAATAGAAAGCTATTAACTGGTAAAATGTCCTGGCTTGCGTTGTTTGTCGTAGCCGTGGCAACTTAGGACATAAAGATGTATAGTGATGTAGATTTAAACTACAGTTTGTGAAAGAAAGCTATACTTTTATTCAGCAAGGTTGTATTAAATTAACCAAAAGTGACAGTAAATACATTTATAATGTCAAACAAATATTACTTTTTTCTTCTTTAAAACAAAAGCATCTTTAAAAAGAAATGCTGTTCTTTTGAACTTTCTATTCATCAAAGGATCCTGAAAAAAGTAATTAAGCAGCAGTTTCCTGTTTTTAAAATTGATAATAAAGAGATTGTTTCTTGATCACCAAATCAGCATGTTACAATTATTTTTGATGGATCATGTGACACTGAAGACTGGAGTAATGGCTGCTGAAAATTCAGCTTTGCCAGGAATTAATTACATTTTTAAAATATATTAAAATAGTTATATAGTTATAGCAAATAGTTATTTAAATTGTAATATCTTATATAATAAAACAAAAAATAGTTATTTTAAATTGTAATAATATTACTGTTTTTCTTGATCAAATAAATGTAACTTTATTTTATTATTATTTCTTTTTTTTCTTTTAACAAAACATAAAATAAATAAAATCTTACTGACTCCAAAACGACGACTGGTACTATGAAAGAAATGTTATCAATTTATCACTTGTTGCATTTTCCGACTATTTGGATATGGCGAGGGTACAAACTAAACATTAATTGTCCAGATTATGAAAAAGTTGTATTATTTAGCAAGAAAGCGACTGTCCTGTATTTTCTGTTATAGAACCTGCCAGAGGGCAAAGCTGCTGATGTTCACACCATTATACAGGTGTGTACAATGATCCCATTAAAACTTAATAGAGCAACAAAACAAAAGAACACTGCATACATTTTTTAAGTGTAGGGAGGAAAAAATGTTTATGTAATAAAAAGGAGTAGGGGGCAATACACCTGCTACCCACAGAAAAACAGTTGGACAGCTCTTCGGGCTCATGTAAACAGACACTGGTGGGTTCATCAAAAGCTCTGGGCTGAAAATGCTTTAAAGGGATTGTTCACCCAAAAATAACAATTCTGTCATCATTTACTCACCCTCATGTCACTCCAAACTTGTGAATGTCTTTCTTGTTTTGAAGAGTATGCTGGTCACTCTTTTCAGTATAATGAAAGTCAACGAGCACTGGAACCGTCAAATTTCAAAATAACAAAAAGGCACCATAAAAATGTTATACAATATTTCAAAACTTCAAAGGTGACTATTCCTTGAAAATCATTCACGAGAGAATAGCACAGTATGACTTGTGCATTCATTCTTTGAATCAGATCTTTTCAGTGAATCGTTTTCATCCAGTTTACAAAAGCATTATGATTTCAGAATCTACAGTAATTCTTAAGTTCAACTCAATGACTCAATGATCCGGTTTCAGCAATTAACAGCCCACCGTAGGGAAAGATTATTGAACAACAACTTATTTCAAAACTATGATGTTTCTTATGAACACAAATTATTTGCTTGGACCACCTTTTTTATGAAAGTCTTATGAGCCTTTTGTGCCCTTTTTGAAGTCTCCATTCATTGGAGTCTCATAGAACGGCGCCCAACATATCACTCAAAATGTCCAAAGAAGGAAGTCATGAAAGTGAATAACTCTTTTATTTTGGGTGAACAAATCCCTCAAATACTACTTTCCCCTCAATGCCAACTGATGTGGTTTCACAGTATCATACATTTCACATAATGTCACAGCATTTCTCTCTTTGCTGTCGCTTCCAATAGCACTCCAGTCATTCTCCACAATGCAACAACATGCCAACTGCTCCGTCAGTCCAATGGGATTGTTTGAGAGTGAGACAGCCTTAGGGGTGGTGGGCAGAGGAAGACAGAGTGTGTGAAGGGAAATGTCATCTGCTCAGCTCTGAGCGGATGTGGCAGTGTGAAACAGCGCTTTCCCGTTCAGCGTTTCCATGCTGCACAGCATCAAACACTGCCACATAAATATAAAACTACACTTATGAGGCTCAGCAATACATGAGAGGTATATCAATTGCTAAATGTGGAAAGACGAGCGAATATAATCAAGGTATTTGCATCAGATAAGAAAAATCCCAAATGAGACATCTGTAATATCTCAATTGTTTCTCCTAGACAGCAATGACATCAAAAGGAGGACAAAATAAGAGCGACTTGAAATAGTCCAACCAAATTATATCATCATTTGTCACCATCATGTTATTCAAACCCATATGCTGTTATTTTTTCTGTAGAGCAAGAGACATTTGGCTCTTGTCCACAAGTACAATTCATCTACAATTGTCATGCTCTAAAAAGGACCCAAAAGGCCATACAACAACACCTTGTAGAGTGTGCGAAGCTGTGATGCACAAATAAAGATTCAGCCAATGAAGGAAGACCTTTGGCCAATTTCTACACAATCTTCTTGTTATCTTGTATACATGCTATCGTAACACACTTATTGAGGGACGCTATAGAAAGAAAGACAGCGTCAGAGTGGGAGATAAATATCAGTCATGTAGTAGATTAAAAGCAGTGTGAACGAGAGATAAACACACATCACATAGTCATTGCATTGGCACAGATATAGATTTTCTAATTAAAGATTTCAACTTGTAAATTGGCTTTCAACAATAGAGATTTCCACAAAGCAGCTTAGGATGTCAACTCTTAGCCCCCCGGGGACCAAGAACAAGGTCACTGCAATAAAAAGTCTAGAAGGGCCAGAAAGAAACCCTGGGAGCAATGGGCCAAAGTTGACAAATATAAAACAATTTTAACCCCCGAAGCGAAGCTGTCTGTCCAGAATGATTAACACTCTGAACTGCAGTAATATTTGGGTCTGAAAAAGAAACAAAAAACTACATTTATGACATTGCATCATATACCAATGTATTCACTAAATAATAATCAGTATTACCAATGCATTTCTAATGCAACTTTATTTTTGCTTCAAGTTCCACTGACTAAAATAATATGAAAATATCACACCTGTAAATTAGCTTATTTGTATAGCTTATTTTCAAATAATAATTAATACATTAACATTTCATAATATTTATAACATGAAATGTCACCAGATAGACAAGAGGACACAGAGGTAAGCTCAAAACAAAGCAGGTTTATTGAATGATATACAGAGGATTATGAGCAAGGCAACGAGTCTGGTTGAGTATCACTTGATATGGCAGATTACTGGGTCTTAAAACTGAATGATGATTACTTTCTTTCTTTCCAGGTGAAGCGGAGATGATGGAGCAGAAGAGTACTGGAGGTAATCACAGGAGCAACGGGCAAGTAAGCTGAAAGAGGTGAGAGTCAGGTAAGTGCACATAGAAAGTTCAATACCAGACAGTGACTGTGCGGGAGCAGTGCGTTGATGTGGAGTGGTGACAGGTGGCGGTGATTAGTACTCAGGTGACTGGATCTGGTGAGCGTGGTTGACGGTGACTGTGACTCCCAAAATATAACAAACAAATTGAATATGTTTATATTATTTAGTATTTAAATGCATTATATTAAAATAATATAGTAATATTAATACTTTTAAATAACCTATTTCCAAGGATAGTGAAGGTTCAGAAGGAATTGTTTGCAAAAGCACATTTACAACTCTTGGTGGCTTCATTTGTACTGTGGCCTGACTGATACCATGACATGAATTTTTATGCACATGATTATCAGTACAAACAGAAAAAAGTAAAGCGGAGTACATCATGAAAACACCTTATAAATAGTTCCATACTAAATCTACTGTCTTACAGATTTGATAAGTGCATAAAAACGGCACAAAATCTCAAGAGGCCTGCCACAAAAACAGACAAAGTCACGAGGCAACCTAGAAACCACAATGGCCTGAATCCCAAACTCAGCCAGCAAGTTTATGTCTATATCGGAGACAGTGAGGTGACATGAAGAAGCTAAATTTATCCATGCAGACTCCTAACTAACACCCTGCTTTGCATAGAGTCAGCCCATCTTTCTGGCTCTATGTGACATGAAAGAAAAAGAATGCAAACACAACGATCAGTCCCTTATTTTAGAACAAACTTTTGTGTCCCTCAGTCATGGAATGAGGGGTAACCGTTGGGTTCTTACAGGATCCAAAATAAAGATGTCAATTCTCATTACAGTCACACAGAGCAATGCAGCAAAGCACTTCCTCAAATCTGTTGTGTAGGTTTACTTACAGATTCACTCGGGAGAAATACATTTATTCAAATCAAGTAACTCAACATACAAACCCGAGGCCAATTCAAATAATTGAATTTAGGGCCACTGCAGCACTGTAAAAGCGTTTCTGTGATGCTCTCTGAATCTGTCCGACAGGGTGTTGTAAAACGCATGAATTGGGCCCTACTTTAAATCAATATTAATTTTAAACACACACACACACATATACACGGTCGACTGGCTGAATATAACTCAAACTTTCCTCTGCATTTGGGTGGCTGATGAAGTCAGAGCAAGCCAGTTATCAAGCACACCAAATGAGACCACAATTACAGCGATTAGCACTGAACTGCCAGCCATTTACTTCCAATTAGAGGCAAATCAGGGTTTAATGAGAGAGACAATGTAGAAAGATGATACAAATCGGGAATGTTAATGCAAATTTAAGACTGTATCCAGACCTGCATAAAGTGGCGCCTGAGGACAAGACTCTCAATCTTTCTTATTCCCACTGCTTAAAACTGATCATCCCTCTCCCAGTTTAAGCCTATATTTCTTATCCATCACATCTCTTCCAGATCAAGTTCATAAATGTATGTGTACTTCATAAACTTTGTCATAATGTCTCACAATTAAGAAACTTCTGTTCAGTTTATAATAATTTTGGGGCATTTATAATGTTTTATGACATTATGGAAAATGTCTCTCCCAAAGGGACGACCAGAGAGAGTTATTTTCCGAATGAAGGTGACCAGAGGATCTGAGGAGGACCAGAGTCCACTTGTGTGGGAATCTTTTTCTAATTAACGTCAAGATTGATGATCACTTGAAAAATGTAGCTGCAGGGTGCAGTTCTCAGACATTTCATTTCATATTAATGGAAACCCATTTAAGAGGAATCTTTAAATACTTCAGGGTATTGTGCGTATTTTAGAGTATTTGTCATTTTGAAATTCACTTTAACTCTGATTGTCCTTTTGAAGCTAAAAAGCAGCATTGAACATGCAAATTAATCTGACTGGAATGTCACAATATCTAATCCAATTCATGAATAACATGAGCTTTATTTACTCCACATTTTCGGTTATAATTATATTAAATATGCATGAAATGCAAATAATTTATCAAGCTCAACCCACAGTTAAAACAGGAAGGCAATTTATACAACCTTTTTTTATTTTAAGCATGCACTGCCATTCAAAAGTTTGTATAAGGCTGCATTTGTTTGATCTAAAATACAATAAAAACATAGTGAAAATGATAGAAAAACATAGAAAAAATATGGTGAAATATTACTAAAATTTCAACTTTAATATATTGTAAAATTAGGTTTATCCTTTAAAAATCATAATTATTATAAATTATCAAAAATGTATTAACATATCAATTATTTAATACATATGTTTTTATGAAAATTGTAAGATCCTTTGTTGGAAAGAAAGTTAAAACAGCATTTAGTTTAAATAGATTTGTCAGCTTTGATAAATTATTTATATGTAACACAATGTAGAGATGTTTATGATTTTTTTTTAAACCTTCCAAGGATCTCAGTATTTTGATCAGTTTTGCTTGTTAAGAATATCTTGTTTTACAAATAAAGAGTTCAGATGCAAAAGCCTCTATAGTGCCATTTGAAATATTCTTCTAAAATGGGCATTTTTATCAGGCTCCTATGTGTAGGTACAGTTATTTCACTTTAATTGCAATGAATAGGTTAATTTCACTGCCATTAAACTGAAATGACTGAGCATAAACATGGGAGGCTGAAAACAATACTAATTTTACAAGAACATTTCAGAAGGCGCTTAGAGGCTTTTGCATCTGAACTCTTCAGATTGAAAAACAAGACACATAAACAAGACAGATAAGTTTATTTCTGACAGTCCTGTCAATACCCACATCTTCAGACAAGTGTTGTTGCTTCTCTCTATCTGAAATCCATCATTGTTAAAAAACAAGTAAAAAGGAGCAAGCTGTTATCTGTGTGGAACTGATGGGTGCTTCCAGACTCCCAGACCATCACTGGATTCATCTGCTCATGTCTATTTTGCATAAAATGCCTGCAGTCACGTTGGCTGTCTAATTGTTCAACATTCTGCATTCTGTGATGCAGAATCCACACTAAAAGCCCTCTCTAAAAGTCACAGGCATCACAAACGCTTCCCATCACCTCAGAAACCATAACATGGGTTCATAATTGCTTGATAATGTGGAATCAATCTATTATTAGAGCCTGAGTGAAGTTGTGCACTCATTTAAATAAAGGAGTTGTCGCAGTACGGTGTGCTTGAATTCATTAGAATATACGTTTGTTTATCAACACTAAATGTACACTTTCCTCCACTCACTTCCAGCATCAATACCACCGACCTGCGCTAATGCAGTCCTGGTGAGTCAGTAAAGATTCGACTCTTCACTTTCATTTAAGTTGTCCGCTCTACCTCGCTCGGTAATAAAACCCGTTCGTACTTGTTACAGCCGTGAAACAGGTCATTGCATACAGGAATCAGGATCTGTCGTTATGGCAACACTTATCACTTAAATAATAACACAGTGGTTTGCATTATTGGTCGAGGTCCGACAAATGAAATGGCTATGGAGAGCAAAACAAAATATGGAGCTCTCCAGAAGGGTGGAACCAGTGGGATAATGTCTTCTAAATATCCGTTCTGTTCATAAAGATCCTCGCTCTCCAGAATAAAAACAATAAAACACCCACACATGAACCATTATCACTTACACTTATAATGCAATGCCTATATTAAGAAAAGAGAGAGGAAGAAATGAAAGAGAGAGACCCACCTCTGGCCTTGTTGTTATTTTTTGCTCTCTCCTCTCAGCTTTTCCAATATCAGGCCTGCTTCAACCTTCTGAAAGAACAGGAAATGAAGGCACCCATATCACAGGCTAATAATACAAAAACAGTGATAGCAGCCCGGCCAAAACAGTCGGTGTAGACGGTACAGAGTCATCATGGGGAGAACCACTCTCACACTAAACACATACACATCCTGCGTACCTCACATACAAACCTACAACCGGGCAAAGTGAGGCTTTCAGTCCTTCTACTGAGCTTTATGAATACAGCCATCTTGTAATTTAAAATGGTTAATTACACAGTTAAGATAGGCTATTTAAACAACAGTTACAAGTTTATAAAGAAGTGTAAAAGAAGTGAGACATGGAAGTAGCATATCTTTGCAGCAGGTGTACTAACACATAACCTTGACCCAACTATGCCACCTAGTGCACATACAGCAGTGTTACGAATCTCATTTACTTCTTTATAATTTAGCAGCTATAAATCAAAATCCATTTACAGTTCTCTTACTCAATACTGTTCCAAGGTTTGAGTTCAGTAAGATAAAAAAAAGAAATCAATACTTTTATTCAGAAAAGATGCATTAAATTGATCAAGTGTGGGAGTAAAGAATTTTAGACAATTACAAAACATTTCTATTTCAAATAAATACAGTGCTTTTGAATATTCTATTCATCAAACAATCCTGAAAAAAATTAAATGATGGTTTCCACAAAATATTAAGCAGCACAACTGTTTTTAACATTGATAATAATAAATGTTTCTCAAGCACCGGCATATTAACATGATTTCTGAAGAATCATGTGACAGAAAACATAAAAGCTGGATTTTCAGTAGCCTTAAAATGTAATATT
This sequence comes from Gymnocypris eckloni scoliostomus, assembly GCA_027564155.1. NCBI lineage: Eukaryota > Metazoa > Chordata > Actinopteri > Cypriniformes > Cyprinidae > Gymnocypris > Gymnocypris eckloni. Next base: position 13,474,163 of record CM050428.1, read on the forward strand.
TTACAGTAAGACATTTTTCACTGTATTATGTATCATGTAAATACAGCAATGATGAGCATAAGAGAGCTAAGATTCATTAACCGATTACCAACCCAAAACTTATTTTAGGGAGTGTAGTTTCTTTCCGAAGCAGCCTAATGTTAAATGATGTATACGAAGGTGATGGGTTTCAGTAATTCACTAATACTTCATTTGAATTAATCACAAATCTTGATTATGCCATCTTTACTTGCCAAACCCATGTGCAGACAATAGCCTTTTTTATTTTAAGTTGCATGAAAAATCAGGTCCAGTCCAGACAATCAAAAGTTGTACATTTTTATATAAAGTTAAATCTATGAGCAGATTTAATCTGAATAACGTTCTATCCTCACTCTTCAAACATTTGACTTCAAAAGACACTGAACCAGAGTGCAGAATTAGAGCTAAACTCTGCACAGAATACTGCTCCCAAATAAGATCTGCTTCACTAACAGGGATCAATATCACAGATGCGTGTGAAGAAAGTCAAGATTCACCCTTCACTTTCATTTAACTTGCCCAGTACAAATGGCACTGTAAAAGCACACCATTTCCCTTGCTTGGAATTAAAATCTTTCATGCTTGAAACAAAAGCTCACAACAAAAATGTTATATTATAAAACAGCATTTTAAGTTTATTACAGAAAATATTCAAGCAGCAATACATTTTAATTCTCAATATATTAAACTAAACATACACAAAGCTGTAACCAAGCTATGCATCTGATAGGTAGATATGGCACCTGAGACCGTCTCTGTCCATATATCTGCTAAACATTTCCCGATTAGTCAAGATATCTAAGTTTTAAGCATATTTAAAGACCATTATTCGCTTTGTTTTATCTGTGTTGTTCAGAAAATAGAAGTAACTGCCAATTAATATTTTATACCTGAGATAGTCAAAGTAGAATAAAATAAACCTGTAACATTCCCTGAATTATGACCTCTGATAATCATTTTAATCTTCAGATTCTAAGACATTTGAACAAACTCGTAGAATATTAGCCTAATAGTTATTCCCCTTAAGCTTAAGGCATATCTTGTGTTCTTTTAGTAAACAAATAATCCTGGTTTAAAATAAATAAATGACCTGAAGGTAAAACTTTCTAGCATGTGAATGCTAAATGATTGATTTAGACCATGATGTTTTTGTCCATCTTTTCTTTCTTGTTTTTAAGATGCATGTACAATGTGGTCTTTATAAGCACAGCCACCTTACATTTTCATGCATCATCATCTGAGAATTTGAATTTGGCATAAACTATTAGCATAACCACTGACATGACCACACACAATGAGCCAACTACTAAATAAGCAATGCCCAAGAAGTCGTTCTTCCCTCCCATCCAAGACACGTTGCTGAAGACCACCTTCTTACGTCCATCAAAACTCAGTACTGGGTAGTCTGGAAATTATGTGGTTAAGGAACAAACATGCTGCATATGTATACAAAAAAATACTTCTGAAACAACAAGTGCTTCTAAAAACTTTGCCTTAAAGGTGCACTTCATGGTGTGTTTACATTGCACAGGCAGTCATTTTGGATAACATTTGTCAGTGTTTTCAGTCACTAATACCATTGTAGAAATCCTCTATTCATAAATATCCATAAATAATTTATTCCACGGCAAATGGCAATAACAAGAGGGTTACAACGATAAAGGAAGATTTCAGCTGTCATGTGGTCCCTTTTTAAATAAATTAATACTTCACTCAGCAAGTATTAATTATAATTGATCAAAAGTGGTAGTACAAATGTTACAAAAGACCTTTAGAAAATGGTTCTTTTGAACTTTAGTTTTTTAATTCATCAAAGAATCTTGGAGAAAAAAAACATTATCATAAAAACATTAAGCTGCTCAACTGTTTTCTACATTGATAAGAGTTGTTGCACCAAATCAGTATATCAGAATGATTTCTGAACGGTCATGTGACACTGAAGACTGGAGTAATGGCTGCTGAAAATTCTGCCATTTGCCATCACAGTAATACACCTCGCTTTAAAATATATTAACTTAGAAAAGAGTTACTCTATACTGTAATTTTGTAACTCACAATGTTACTGTTTTTACTGTATTTTTCATTAAATAATTGCCTTGGTATGCATAAAAACTACTCATAAAAACATTTTAAAGAATCTTACAAACCCAAACTTTTTCAGGGTCGTTTACATTTAAGTTCCTTTTAACTTGTGTAAAAGTTGGAAAAAATTACAAAAGTGCACCTTTAAGACACATTCCATCTGCTCTTTTGACTGTCATGCCTTTTCATCAATATACATATTCAAAACCCTCTGTTTGTTGCTTCTGCTCTGGACCAGCTAAAAGCCACACCCAACCTGCAAAACCTGTTGCTCTGGATCACAGGCAAACATGCTCAAAAGCCATCTGCGAAACAGGACTGACGCCATATGCGGTCTTACGTCTAAAACATCTGAAGACTTCCTAATTGAAAGCATGATGAGGCTTTAAGTCCTACAAACTTCAGAACATGGTAAAATGAATAAAACATTAAAATTGTATTATTAATCCCTGTCTTGAGTGGGTTTTGACTTTCATGAGAAGGATACTGTAATGGACGATCAGAGAGTAGTTTCCAGCAGGGAGCCCCGCAGCATAATCCCCCTCTGTGATTCGCCGGTACAGCTTCCTGAACTGAGGAAGTGCAGATCTCCTCATCCACACTAGAAAGTCCTGGTTCAGGAAACCATTGTTGTTTGGGTCTGTAAGGTCCAGCTCATATGCTGCCTTAGGCCAGTTTATGGGCTTCACTGTACCTGTTAATCAGCATTCAGAAAGAATTTAAGTTCTATTCCAAGTCTCAAATCCTATAGCTACTATTACATTACAACGATAAGGCAAATTACCATCAAATGCGCTTGCAAAGGAGCCATTCACAGACGAAGGGTTCCTGTACTTTATGTTGTAATCAGTCCACCAGGAGATTCCTTTACCATCTAATGAAACCTTCTTATTCGTTCCATTGATTATTTGGTAGAGCTCAAATGTGTCTGCACAAGACACAAATAAATTATTAGTAGTCCATTCCGGAGCTTAATACATATACATACATGCATGCATACATAAAGTTAATCTACAAATCTGAAATGATACCATTGAACATGCTATTCGCTATAGCTCCACAAGGGACAATGGGGTTTTTTTGGGAGTCGTACGAATATGGAGCGCAAACATCTTGTGGACTCTGAAAAGTCAGATGAAAATAAAAACAAAGACAGTGGGATTCAATACATAAAATGAAAGATCCAAAAGTTGAAACAATATTTAAAAGATTGTTCATGCCAAATGCAAACCTTGAAATACTGCGTATCGCCAGTGAGCTGAAAATAGTCTTTTGACACACCATATTTTCTGAAGTTCTGGTAGTAATTAGACAGGCCATAATAAAAGAAGACAGGACCCTGAAAGCACCACAGATGTTATTAGTCACTTTCTAACATTGAGGGAGAAATATCAGGCTTCAAAACAGAGTTAAACTCAAAGACTTTACCGTAAACAATGTGCTAAGGGAGAATGTGACATCACAGGTGCAGTTTTGGAGACTTGGGATCGTACAGCGGAAACAGGGTGAATCCTTCTCAACGCCCGTGTAATCCATCTGTGACATGGTGAGAAAAGAGAGCATTAATGTTTAATTAATGTCTCTCACCTTGCACAAAACACCACAGTATGTCAACACCTCCAAACTAACTAATCTCAACTACTACGTGGTAATGTGGAGTCAGGTGTTCATTAACTCTAAAACAGACTTGAATGTTTAAATAGAGTTGTCTATCCTTTAACAAACAAGCAATAACTGACCTCAGTACATTTGTTTAAACTTTTAGATATGCTACTTAACCAAAGGATGAACAAACTCTACTGTAAAATGCCATGTCATCCACCGAGTGAAGTTTTTTCTATTGTTGTCCCGCAGTAAACACTTACCTCCAGCACTTGGATGGTCTGTGAGGTCAAAAAGAGGCCAATTCCGATGCCTATGAAAGCCAAACCAATGATTAGGAAGCCAGGAATGACGATGCCAGCGGAGAGTATGGGCTGCCATGCTGGGAGCCGTTGCTGCGTGAATGCCGTGTTGTCAGGCCTTTCAGTCGCCTCTCCCTCGTTCTTCATCCTGATGTCCTCTGAAAGAAAGGACAAGCTTACTGTGTGTAACTCAATTTCATGGATAAAATAAGCAATACTAAGAAGCCCAATGGAAAAGAGATCAGAGTGCAGTGCAACAAATAAGACATCAGACACTGGATCTTTCATCAACTTTGAGAACTTTTATAACCCAGGAGTTTATACAGATTTTACCCTTTACCTTTTGTTATGTGAAGGTTATTTAAAGAAGCATTCACATTTTTTACTATGCCTTCAACATTGATGACTTTTCAAATAACATTTTATGTATAGATTTTATTTTTTCCCAACATCAAGAATCTTAAAATAGGAAAATTCATCATAAAAAGATGAATTAATGTTAACTATCTACTACAATAAACAATTTTCATATTTATTGCGTGAACATTATTTATATAAATTTATTGTTGTGACATAATTTCCACTCCACAGAACAATAAAAGTTAACAGCATGCTTGAGATAAAATATGACACGTAATGTATGATGAAAAAATAAAATATATATATACAAAAGTAAACATAAATTTACATATATTAAGCATAATTTCTAATCAAGATGTTTGCAAAATTATGGAAAAGAGTACAAAAAGGCTAAATAAAGCATGACACTTTAGTTTACCATTTTATTCCAAACATTTAAAATGCCTTTCCATCACATAATAGTATTAAATGGATGATTTATACATGATTTGAGATGTGGTGAAAATGATTTCAAAATGAATTATTCTGTGATGTATGTTTAATAATAATGTTTATTAACTATAAAATTAAAACAAATACATAATCTAGAGACATTAAAAAGTGTTTTAACAAATTAGACAAACTAATGGAATTAGGCCGAAATTTACTGACCGTAATAAATCTGTTAACGGCCATGGTTATAAACAGCTCAAAAGTTTGGCTAGCATGATAAAGACTGAATATTATTTTTGTAAGAATAACCTGTTCTACAACAACAGGTGACGAGGCAGGAAAACAGAACCTTTCTTCAAGAATCTCGATCAACAATCAATCACTTACTCTGAGAGCGGAGACTTTAAAGCTTTATAAACAGATCAAAACTCACCTTTAGAAAAATATCAGCGCGCTCAGTTTAGCCTAATATAGGTGCATAGTTTATCAAATCGGGAAGATTTGTACATCGACACGGACACACCTTCACACAGTCCCGAACCTGTTTTACCTGTCGCGTACCACAGCTCTTCCGCTTTGCGTTCGCTCCTCCCACCGCGCCTAGGTCACAAACCTGACTCCTCCCAGTTCCACTTCAGTCCGGTGGAATAAATCAATACGATTGTTATTTCTTAATGATTTTGTATCAATTACAAAATGTTACGGTTTATTGGAATGCCTTTGTCTCTGATGTTGCCTGTAGGAAATTATGGCTGATTCCAAATAGATACTTAATTACTAATAAGATAAAATACATTTCCTTTCGAATCTTCCATCGTATATATCCTGTATATATATAATATAATATATATATGTGTGTGTGTGTGTGTGTGTGTGTGTGTGTGTGTGTGTGTGTGTGTGAGTGTGATTTGAGGAGTGTGAGTGTGTGTGAGTGTGTGTGTGTGTGTGTGTGTGTGTGTGTGTGTGTGTGTGTGTGTGTGTGTGTGTGTGTGTGTGTGTGTATATATATATGGATACAAGCTGTTTTATTTATGTATGTATTTGTATATGTATTGATTGATTGATTGCAACAGCACCGAGAGACTATAGTGCATTTATTTTGGCACTGCTATTACTCTAAAGGTTGTGGAAAGACCTCTCCTTTTTTTGTTATTGAGAATATTGATAAAGGTTTTTCTTTACTTTGGGAAAATGTTTTGTTTGGATTTGTTCATTCAAAAAAGTGAATTTACAGAAAAATGTATTGTACTTAATCTCCTTATTAACAAAATATTGTATACACAAATGTAAATTCTCATGTCAGAAGCCACTGTTTTAAGGTTTGCTTGAGGAAATACAGCATTACTTTGGGACCATTTCTAACTCATGTAATAAGAAGGCTTTAAAAACAGTTTAATCTATTTGAATGTTTTCGCCCATGTTGCACTTATATATTGTTTAGCAGATTTAACATATTAATTGTCGAATTATGTCAATATAAAGACCTTTATTGTAAACAACTTCAAGATAATCTGTGTCTCCCTTGCAAATTGACCGAGGTCCTCCTGAGGGCCCCTGATTCAGTTGAGTCAATTTAAGGTATGGGGCCTTTTATGTCATTGATTTGGGACATGAATTTTGCATACAGGTGAACGTTGTATAACAAATTTGCATAAAATGAACCTGACTTTATGTAACATTTGACAGACCGCTCTTATACCCAATTAAAACACTGGACAATTTAGATCCCGCCTTCTGTTCTCTCGTCGTCTACCCGGATTGGTTGAGAGATCCCGGTAGGGACAGGCGTCTGTTTCTTTGTGCTAGACTCTCCACAGCCGCGAGAAGGTAAATAGGAATACTGTTTTTATAAACACAGCAGAATACGGTGAATGAGAAGTATGCATGCAAATTATACATGTTTAATACTTTGTCATAACTACAATGAATAAAGTGTAATAAAGAATTGCTGTTTTCCTGGAGTTTGATAAGCAGAGAAAACAGCTCGTGTCGCTAGCAATAGCATATTAGCTAACCAGTGCATTAGCTAACCAGTTATTTTCAAAATATTTGTAAACGTTTTGATAAAATATATTCTTTAACATCTTGGTCCACATTCAGAAATGCGATTTGGTGTGGTGATCTAAACGTTAAATGTGTGCGGTATAACGTTAGCGTTTATCTGCTAACGTCAGCTCTCTTAACACAGTTAACATTAAACTTGTAAATTATATTCATGCCGCTTAACGTTATTTATTTGGTGTCTGATTACAAGAGTCGGTTTGCTTCAAATACACTTTTAAATAGGCTCAGTACTGCTGAATTTGTGATCATGTGAAAACAGTGTTTTCACGTTCTGTTGAGCAGAGAAATTATGCCAAAATGTCGTAAGTTTAGCAAGCTTTAAAGTGAAAATAGATACACAAGATTTACCCTCATCTCTAATCTCCTCTCATACCCGAAAAACTTGTGTATTTCCAGCATTGCCTGTTTGGTCAGAGCAGGTGCACAAGTGCGACATTAAACTTCTGCGATCCTCATGTTGTTTTGAGCTTTTACAGCCATTGGTTCATATGGTCTGTGTTAGAAAACAGTACATTAATTATGTTGAGTATAGGACCAAACTGTGGAAGGAATCTAAGATATTTATGTAGATGTATATATAGACAGCATGTTGTATTGTCTCTGTTTATATGTTCTGGTCACCCTATTATTGGTACACCTACGTTCAGCTCTTGTTTCTTCATTTTAGGAAAGGCTTCTTTCATCTGTAATGCTGTCCAGTAAGAAGTTAGACCCAGGTTCCTCCTCTTCCTCAGGGGGTAACGGCGGAGACCGTGCTCCTGAAACCCTCTCTGCTCCTCAGGCGGGTCCAGCCGGTCCCTCTGGCCCAGGTTTAGCAGATGTGAAAAAGAAAGAGAGAGCCTCTCCAAGTGGAGAACCAGGTGGACCTCCTCTCTTACACCCTCCTGGACCCGGAGGGGTTGATCAAGACACTGCAGAAGGACGCAGGACCAGTCGCCGTAAGAGAGCAAAGGTAAATATCTCTGTTAACTTTTCCTGTTCTTTGAACAGGAATAATTGAGCCAGGCCTATATTTTTAGCAGAGTCGAACTGAGACTCAAAATAATTTATTGGGACAAAAATGATGCAACTTTTTATTGCTCTGAAACTTTAAGTCGCTCTAATTACTAATCTAAATATGTATTATATAGTAATTGTATATTTTAAAAATCCATCATAAAATCTTAAAGTATATTCTGGATAGACCATTACTATAAAAAAACAGTTGTGATGTTTTGTCTTAGTAGGGAATAATTGTCATGTTTCACCCCAGGGGAAGCAGAACAAGGTTTTAATGAAGCTTTTATTGTGCCTCCTGCTGCAGGTGGAGTACAGGGAGATGGATGAGAGCCTTGCTAATCTGTCGGAGGATGAGTATTACTCGGAGGAAGAAAGGAACGCTAAAGCTGAGAAAGAAAGGAAGCAGGTGATTCCTCCACCACCCCCACCAATAGAGGAGGAGATTGACAGTGAACCTGATGAACCATCAGGTATGGAAAGAGGTTGGATTAATCAAATAATTTTCATCTTTTACAGAATTTTAAATTAAAAAAATATATTTCAGGATGCTTTTGGTCATGAATGTTATGACTTCTCAGGTGTAGAGGGGGCCGCCTTCCAGAGCCGTCTCCCACATGACCGTATGACATCACAGGAAGCTGCATGCTTCACTGACATTATTGGTGGACCACAGCATACTCAGAAAGTGTTCTTATATATCCGTAACCGAACGGTGAGTTCACATCTGTAGACATTTTATGATAATTAAAGCATTTGAACTTAGTTTTTTAAAGCTGATAAGCAGGAGCCAATAAACAATACTCTTCTAGAAGTTTTATTGACTAATAAATACACTGTTCTAAAGTTTGAGGTCAATACGTTTTCTTTTTTATGAATACTTTCATTTAGCAAGACTGCATAAAATTTATCAAAAGTTACAGTAACATGTTACAAAAGTTTTCTATTTCAAATAAATTCTGTTCTTTTGAACTTTCAATGTATCAATGATGGTGAAAAAATGTCTCATGTCAAGCAGCACAACAGACACTCATTATGTGTCTTGAAAAACGCATGAGCTTGTTAGAATGATTTCTGAAGGATCATGTGACACTGAAGACTCGAGTAAGGACTGCTGAAAACATCACAGAACTTTGATATCACAGAAATAAATGACATTGTAAAAATTAAAATAGAAAGCAGTTTTAAATTAATAATATTTCACAAAATTTGTGTTTTTAATGTATTTTTGATCAAACAAATCAAAGGGGTCTTGGTGAGCATAAGACACTTTTTTTCAGAAGCTTTAGACCAGGGGTCTCCAAGCTCGGTCCTGTAGGGCCAATGTCCTGCCGAGTTTAGCTTTAACCCTAATTAAACACACTAGAACCAGCTAATGAAGGTCTTACTAGGTGTTCTAGAAACTTCCAGGCTGGTGTGTTGAGGAAAGTTGGAGCTAAACTCTGCAGGACACCAGCCCTCCAGGACAGAGTTTGGAGACCCTGCAGAAAGTTACTGACCCCAAACTTTTAAATGATAGTATATTCAAAGTTGATCCAACTGAAGCGTTGCGTTTCAACAAGAATCATGCATTTTCCAGTCAGTTGTGAAAATGTCTTTTCTCGAATGTTCAGCTTCAACTATGGCTGGACAACCCCAAAATCCAGCTGACCTTTGAGGCCACTGTGCAGCAGCTAGAAGCGCCATACAACAGTGAGTCCATTTCACCTTTCATTGCTCTGATTCCAAAATCCTTTCTCTGAGAATTCTGATGTTATTACACTTCACCAAATATATAGATTATATTGTGTGTTTTAGTATTTCTGTGTATCTTTTTAACTTGTCTTTGGTTTTTCTCTGCAGGTGATGCTGTCCTGGTGCACCGGATACACAGCTACCTGGAGAGACATGGGTTCATCAACTTTGGAATCTACAAGAGAGTAAAGCCTCTGCCAAGTAATTGAGACACTCGATGTTACAACAGAGCAGATCTAGATATATTAATGTCCAAACAAACAGAATGACAACAGTGCAAGTCTTTTTCCACAATCACATTTAATTTACCTGTTGTAGAGAACAATTGACAGCTTGTTTGCAGCAGGCATTTAAACAGACGAATTGTACTAATACAAAGACAGAAAGGGTAACAAACCACAACACAGAAAGCACTCTGTTCTCAAGTGTTTTAATTATACTCTCTTCTGTTCTTGTAGCAAAGAAAACTGGAAAAGTCATAGTGATTGGAGGTGGAGTGTCAGGGCTGGCAGCAGCAAGACAACTGCAGAGTTTTGGCATGGATGTGACTGTTCTGGAATCAAGAGTAAGTGCATGCTACTTTGCAACTCTACAGCTGAGACACGTTTTTTTATTTTACAAACCTTAATTGTTCTTGGTAGGATCGTGTAGGAGGGAGAGTGGCCACTTTCAGGAAAGGGAATTATGTAGCTGACTTGGGTGCCATGGTGGTGACTGGACTGGGTAAGAATGATCAAATACTCTTCTCTCCAGGAGGTGGCTCTGTTGACCATGTAAAAGACTCATATGTTCAGGCAGATATCTCTGAGGGTTTTGTAATAGTTTTAAATGGAAATGCACTTCTCTTTTAGGTGGAAACCCTATGGCTGTAGTCAGCAAACAGGTCAACATGGAGCTGGCCAAGATTAAGCAGAAGTGTCCGCTCTATGAGGCTAATGGACAAGCTGTGAGTGCTTTTGAAACAAAAAAATACACACATCATATTAGGGTTCATACATTTTTATAATATTACATATGTGCTAATGTTCTGATCTTAGAAAGTATGAAGTAATATAATAAAAGTAATTATTAAAATAAGGATATAATGTGAAAACACACAATTTGATGTACGTCATCCCTAAGACCTCAGTGCTTTGACAGTTTTATAGTGCAGTTGTTTTTCAGACTAGTTCAAATTGTTTAAGTCAAAAATGAAAAGTCAGTTCTCTTCTGATAGGCATCTTAATTATGTTTAAAGTCAAGCACTCAGACTAAAGAAGAACAATCTAACTGTCTCTTTCTCTCTCTCACCCTGCCCCCTCTTAACCCCTGGACATTTTCTCTTTGCTACATCCCATCCTTTTGTTTTTATCTCTCACTCACTTTCACTCCATTTTTCATTTCTTAAACGGATGGATTGCCCTGGTTATACAGGGAGAGCGCTGCACAAGTGTAAGTATTTCTGTTTATAATACCATACGACATATGCAATTAGAGGAACTGTTCTAATGGAATTATTTGCACATTTAGAAACCGCACCCAGTGATAACTGCATATTCAATACAGGTTTATGACTTATGTAAACTTGATGGAAATGAACACCTGTTTAATAGCAGATATCCTGCTTTCATAATGCTTACTGATCCTGAAAATGCGTAAAGTTAATTATTTAGTGATACAACTGAAATTATGAATTATTAAGCTCTGTGTGTCAGTTAAGGTCAGTGTAATACCTCAGAGAAAACGGGTCTCCATTAATACAATTTGTATAGAAATTTGTTTCTATACAAATCCAAACAACATTGCTTCAAATGTTTTTCTTATTTTTGTATAAATATTTTGTGTGTGTTTAGCACATGAATATAACACACCGATATATATATATCATATATAAAAAATATGACAATATATTTGTGCATAGATTATCCTCCATAATGTCAAGTGTTTTGAGTTTGATTGATGCTCATTTAATGGTTGTAATTGCTCAAGGTCCCTAAAGAGAAGGATGAGATGGTAGAGCAAGAGTTCAATCGCCTGTTAGAGGCGACATCATACCTTAGCCACCAGCTTGACTTCAACTTTCTTAACAACAAACCTGTGTCTCTGGGACAAGCACTGGAAGTAGTCATACAGTGAGTGAACTGTTTATTTGCTTCATATTTTGTTTCTGAGAGTTGAGAATCAAGCCTCGGAGTAAAAGCAATTCTTGTCATTAAAAGTGAAAAGATAATAGCATGCCATTGACGTTGCTCATCTCTGTTCAGGCTGCAGGAGAAGCATGTGAAAGATGAACAGATTGAACACTGGAAGAAGATTGTGAAGACTCAAGAGGAGCTTAAAGACCTTCTGAACAAGGTCTCTTCATGCATGTACTACCTCCCTCTGTTACAGCTTAGTCGTCGCACACAATTAATTGAATTGTGCCTGCTCTTGTTCAGATGGTGACTACTAAGGAGAAAGTGAAGGAGCTGCATCAGCAGTATAAAGAGGCCAGTGAGGTGAAGCCACCTAGAGACATCACAGCTGAGTTCCTGGTGAAGAGCAAACACAGAGACCTCACAGCACTTTGCAAGGTAGTAGACCAAACTCGCCACATTAACCGAATCCACAAGCCTCACCCCACACTGACCATATAAACATTGTGCACGCTTACACATATAGAAACTCACATAGGAAACCACGTCAATGACCAAATCAGATTCTGGCTTGGTTAATTTCCCAATTCCATTCCAGTAGCCAATACAATTGTAAAAATGGTTTGTGAAAACTGTATTTCTGTTCATTTCATCTTATCCTTGTTTTGTCAAATTAAAGCTGAAGTTTAATTTAAACAAAAGTCTGAAGCCTTAAACTCATTAGTTGTTCTATAAACTGACTAACTTGCCAGCAATGCTGATTGCACATTCAACAGCCAAGTATCTCACCATGTCTCCTCGGGTAGCAACTGCCGACACGGATTCGTCATGCTTAATCTTAATATCTTTTTACTGCACAGCAGTGTTTTCCAGCCATGCCAAACACCTCTGTGCTTGGTAATAGAGCATAATACCATTTCAGCCTGCTGTTTCAGTTGGGTTGTTTTAGTACTTTTTCCAAACCACAGTCTAACACTGCCGTACTCCCTTTAGCGCCCACAGAGCCGAAAGTTAAATTCGTAAACGTAAACGGTCTTAACTGGTGAAATTTTAGAATGTTAATTCACATAATCACTCTCAATTGTAGCCCATTAGAAGCGTTCAGACCATTTACGGTTGAAACATGAATTTCGACGCCTGCTCGCTCGCGCAAGAATTTGGCTTAATTTGAAACTTTTGAGATACTTTTAGTGCATGACTCATGTAGATATGGCGATAAACCTTTCAGATGAGCAACAATTGTTATGGTTTTATTTACACTGTCATATACTCAAATCAAAACATGTCTTTAGAAGGCAATATTACCATTTACAAATCAATATATGTAGATTAAGTCTTAAAGTAAAAAACTAATATTTTACATATGCACTACTGTTAAAATGTTTGGGGTTGTAAGATTAAAAAAAAATAAAGTCTCTTACAAGGCTGTACTTATTTGATTAAAAAAATATAAAATAATGTTAATTATATTAATATTAAATATTAATTTGATAAAAAATAAAGGTTACACTTTCTTATAATGTGTCCTTATTACAGTGTAATTTATACATTTAAGTACTGAATAATATTGATTAACTACATGTGTACTTACTGTATAGTTAGGATTAGGGTTTGACTTAGGGTTACTTGCATGTAACCAAAATATATTTATATTGTAACAAATGTTTTTGGAATATTATTACAATCTAAAATAACGGTTTTGAATTTTAATCAATTTTCTGATGTAATTTATTCTTGAGTTGGCAAAGTTAAATTTTCAGCACTTATTACTGCAGTCAGTCTAATATGCAGATTTGGTGATCATTTATTATCAACTTTATAAACCATTGTGCCACATTGTTTAAAATAACAGCATTTATTTAAAAAAAGTTTTTTTGTAATGTTATGTCTTTACTATCACTTTTGATCAAATGAATACATCCTTGTTAAATATGTTTTCACCTTGTGTGGAGAATAATACCATAGAGTGTGCTTGTCTGACAGATAGAGAAACTATAGCAGGATATTTCAGAATTGTATGATTTGGTTTTGGGGGAGAGTTTTCTTTTAAATGGCCATTTGCTGGTCAGATGGGTGAACGGCTGGCCCGCTCAGAGAGGGATGACACTGCCCTCTGAGAGGAAACCACTGCCCTCAGCCGCACAGCAATGTACACCCCCGAAAACCTCACACTCGGGTGCTGTGGAGAGAGGAAGGTCTTATTTTGAACTGTTCCATGTTCATTGTTAAGAAATAAACTTCTGGTCATACAAATTTTGTGACTAATGTAAATTTCTGTTTTATTTATTTTTTTACTGTGTAAAAAGTGTGATTTGATTCCCCAATGCTGCATCACACATGCTTTCAAGGTATCACCATCTTTCATTTAAAAACCCACGTGTGCTGATTTGTGATCCTGTCCTATTGCTGCAGGAGTATGATGAGCTGGTGGAGATGCAGGTAAAATTAGAGGAGAGACTGCAAGAGCTGGAGGCTAACCCACCCAGGTAATCAAATACAACCCATGCAAGTAAAAAGACCCACTGAGGTCACGTTAATGGTGCTTTTCCACTGCATGGTAAGGTTCGGTGCGGCTCACTTTTGGGATTTTTTTCCACTGGGTACAGTACCTGGTACTTTTTTTTTTTTTTACCACCTCGGGTGAGGTTCCAAGCATACCGTTACCGAAACATGATGTGTATACTCAGTTGATCGCTGATTGGCCTGAGAAAATCGTCACTGCCTGCGTCATTTAACTTGCGGCAAGAGACACAACAGACCCGCTAGATTTAAATCAGTACAGCCAGCAAAGGATGGAACCCAGCTGCTTTGAATGAGTGCACCTCTTTTGTTTCATTGTCTGTTGAGGAAGTAGAGACGCTCCTCTCATTCAGAGCCGAGGAGCGGATCCAGCGAGAACTCGATGGAGCGATGCGGAATTAAAAAATTCAGGAGTCACGGCAGTAAAGGCGGTGCGACTATAATGACATGCAAATAATCCCGCCCTAAAGCGGTACTAAACTGCAGTGGAAACACAAACCGAGCCGTGCCGTACTGAGCTGGGCCGAGCCGAGTCATACCACGCAGTAGAAAAGCTCCATAACATACCTGTCTATCCTTCCAAATGGAGTCCAAGTAATGTCCTTCTGGATCTCTATTTCAGTGATGTTTATCTGTCTTCGAGAGACCGACAGATTCTTGACTGGCACTTTGCAAACCTTGAGTTTGCCAACGCTACACCTCTTTCAACACTTTCACTCAAACACTGGGATCAGGTACAGCATGGCCACTTATTTTTTTTGCAAAGCATCTTTCATGTCTTAATATTGTTTGTTTAACTCAACTTGTGAGAATTTTGCTCAATATGGAAATGTCATGGGTAGGGATGGGTATCGTTAAGGTTTTAACGGTATTACTACTCTTATCGATACTGCTTATCGGTCCGGTACTTTAACGGTATTCTTATCGGTACTTTTTGTTATTTATATATATACATACATATATACATACATACATACACATATATATATATATATATATATATATATATGAAATATATATTTCTACGATAGATTAGCAGTTTAATTAACATGGCTTTATATTCTGAAATGTTAAATAAATATTTCATTAAATAAATATAAAACATCAATTTGTAAATGCAGCAGTGTGCAGGCATTTTTAGTGTTTTATATACATATGATAAGAGAGTAAGAACATGAACAAAGAAACAAAGTTAAATAAACTGACAAATATACCATTTGTTATACCATAAAACAAATGTACAAATGTTAAAAAAAACAGTGCTTTCATTTATCTATTATGGTCTACTAACATTAATGTTCAGATAAGTAATAGCTACAAAATAAATCTAAAAGTGATCAAATATAAATTAACACTGCATAGTTTTCACTGTATATATTGATAGATTAATGCTTATTAAAGCTATTACTTTATTCAGATTAAGAGCTGTGAGTGATTTTGTCTTTGTATTTTGTTCTTTGATTAACATTGAAGAAGCTCCAATCTGTCACTGAGACAAAATATTGACACACAATTTTCTATGTTCTCGTTCACTTTAAGATATAAACTGTTTTAAGTGAATACTCTCCAAGCCGTCCGTTTTTACATATTGTGTGTATATTTGATCGTTTGGACGCGACCGAAGCTCAAAGTGTACTTTGCTTGTCAGTTTTGGAGCGCGCCGCGTACACACACACGCGCGCGCAAACACACCTACACACACACGCGCGCAAACACACACGCACACACACTTCAGCCTGAGGAACAGCGTCTCTCGTGCGGATTGTACTTTCAGCGTTTTATTATCAAACATGTCCAGCAATTTAGTAACTGTAAAGACGGCATTTTACAACAATCGACAGATGATTGATCTGATTCTGACGTTAAGTTTTGGTCAGGGAGGAACTAATGCGCGCCGCTGTGAAGGGAAGGAAGTTGTTCTACAAACAACGCGGCTATAATCTTTAGAAGCTAAAAAAAACATTAAATAAACTCAGTTTAATATAACAGCCACAGGCCTAAAGTGTAAGCATGTTTTAATTGTTAGTTCTCTCTTCTATCATAAACAGGGCTTTCATGTTGCGCATGCTGAACTCATCCACGTGAGCGCGATCTGAATTGCGAATAGCAAAAATGCATCATAGACAAGAGTTTGAATATTATTGCATATAAAAACAGCTGGTGACTCTGGCGGGATAGAATTTGCAAGACAATGTGTGTATATATATATATATATATATAGCAATAATAAATGTATGTGTGTTTTCATAATTTCTCCAGTACCGATAACAGAACCGTTAACGTCAGAGCTTATCGATACTCCGGTATTTCATAATTTAGCCCCGAGACCGATTAAATACCGGGTTTCGGTACCCATCCCTAGTCATGGGTTTGATTCACAGTCAAATCCGAATCAGAATTTAAAGAAATCAAACCTGTCCCTTTTCCTTCTGTGTTTGAGTAGGACGACGATTTTGAGTTCACGGGCAGTCACCTAACGGTGCGAAATGGATACTCATGCGTCCCAGTGGCACTTGCAGAGGGTTTGGATATCAAACTCAACACTGCAGTGAGACAGGTCCGATACACATCATCTGGTGAGTCAGTCAGTCCAGCTCCTGCTGTTTGGGACTATATTTTGGTTCTGATTGTGGTTTTACATTTATGACCATAATTTCCTCCATGTCTCAGGTTGTGAGGTGATTGCGGTGAATACCCGCTCCACTACACAGACGTTCATTTATAAGTGTGACGCCGTGTTGTGTACTCTTCCTTTGGGAGTGCTGAAGCAGCAGCCGCCAGCCGTGCAGTTTGTGCCGCCTCTGCCAGAATGGAAGACGGCTGCCATCCAGAGAATGGGCTTTGGGAACCTTAACAAGGTGTGAATAATTCCTGTTTATTCTTTTACAGACGGAGGGTGTTGATGTAATGACAATGCTGGCCTGTATCAGCAAGATACATTTTATGTGCATATCTAACTAATCTACTTTGGCTAAAACAGAGTGAAGCTTAGGGTTGGGCTGATTAGGTCAAGTCATTTTAATATGATAGATATAGGTGTGTATTCAGTGAGTACTTAATGAATTTACCCCCTCACATATTGAGTGTCCAAGATGCGTCATCCTCCTCTGCACTCTCTCTCCCCTCACTTCATCTCCTAGTTCAGCTGCAGCAGAAAAATACTGCAGTATTATGCAATTGTCCCGCTCCATTTCTCTGTTTTTGTCACAAGAGGGCACAGTGTGGTACCGGATTCATTCACAGTTCTGCTATATCAGAAACAGCTGTCTGCATACACCGCAGGATGTCAGAAATGTTCACTGAAATGTTTTTTCATTGACTCAAGCATATTTTAAGACTGTATGTGCTTTTTTATTTTTATCATTTTGTATGCAATCTCTCAGTAGTAGCTTTAGACTTCTTTGAGGCATTTTGCATGGCATTGTAAGTTGTTTTGCTTCGTTAACATCTGCTAAAATGTGATTCAAATAAATTGCATTATGGTGGTGGTGTAATTCAAAGAGTGGCACATAAGTGGATTTGAATACATTTGAGTTATGTTAATACAGCATTGGACTGCTAGTGCATGAATGGGGTTTAATTAAAGGGTTAGTTTACCCCTAAAATGAAAATTGTCATTTCTTCACCCTCGTGCTATTCCAAACCTGTATGAAAACAGTAACCAAACAGTTTTGGTGCTCATTGACTTCCATTGTATAGGCAAAAAAGAAGGAAATTAGCACAGGCAAATCTTATGTTCCACAGAAGAAAGTCAGTCAGCTGCATTTTAAAAAGGCCCATTCTGTCCTAATCTTTGTTGTCCTTGTCCTAGGTGGTGTTGTGTTTTGATAGAGTATTTTGGGACCCCAGTGTTAACCTCTTTGGACATGTGGGAAGTACCACGGCCAGTCGAGGGGAACTGTTTCTCTTCTGGAATCTCTACAAAGGTAATCATCCTTCAGTTTAGGGATGCTTCAGCATTAAAAATGTGTTAACATTTTTGTGGTGGTTGTATTTGTTATTTCTTTACTATTCCTAGACATATGATTATTATCATTATTGGCTGTTGATGTATTAGTTAAATTAGATAAAACCATTTACATTGGTTAGAATTTGTTGTCTGATCCCTCATTTATGTTGTGGCTTTAAACGAGCGGGTCATAACATAGAATTGGGGGATCGTCCAGGATAGCTACATTGATGGTAGAAATGAGCCTTCACAATGAAGTTTCCAATATTGACCAAATATCAGTAAAAATCTTGGTTGAAAAACTCTCTTTGATCATTTTAGTTACATAATTATGTAATTTAGAGCTCACTTTAAATCTGGCCTTTTGTGTCTTCTCAGCTCCCATACTGCTGGCTCTGATGGCGGGAGAGGCTGCAGGCATTATGGAGAACATCAGTGATGATGTCATCGTTGGCCGTTGTCTGGCAATTCTCAAGGGCATCTTTGGAAGCAGTGCAGTACCTCAGGTGAGCTCGGATGTCCCAGAATATCTTACTTAATTTGTAGTTCTTTACTGTGCAACAAAAGCTTGTGTGAATAACAGTCATTAGAGGAAACACCAACCTAAATCTCATGAAAAGAGTTCAGTTCTCTAATATATAGCATACTGAGACTCTGCGGCTCTTTCCCTTGGTATGGAGCATCTGGCTCTGCTCCAACAACAACAAACCGACTGTGTGTTCTGTGTCTGTTGTCATGGCAGCCAAAGGAGACGGTGGTGAGTCGCTGGCGTGCCGACCCTTGGGCCCGTGGGTCTTACTCGTACGTGGCAGCCGGTTCATCTGGTAATGACTATGATCTCATGGCCCAGCCTATCACACCTGGTCCGGCCATACCTGGAGCCTCACAGGTGAGTGTCATAACTTATTGCTCATTTCCTCTGAGATGCTCTTGTCAGCAGAAGCAGATGTCATGCCGATTGTGTGCATTTTGCAGCCTGTTCCACGTCTGTTCTTCGGGGGTGAACACACGATCAGAAACTACCCTGCCACAGTCCATGGTGCTCTGCTGAGTGGGCTGAGGGAGGCAGGAAGGATCGCTGATCAGTTCCTGGGAGCCATGTACACTATGCCACGCCAGGCCACTGCCAATCCAAACCCACAGCCGTCCCCCAGCATCCAATAAACATCTATACACACACATGATGCGCAAAGAGAGAAAATGTGAGTTGGGGATTAGCAGCACAAGAATGTCTTGCTAGATAAAGAGCGGCCAGGCCAAGTAAGGACACCGGGTGACTCCTTAGACTGGGAATGTGTGTGTGTGTGTGTGTGTTTATGGGAGAGTTGGTCTGCATGTTAGAACATGCCTTGAGGGAAATCATTCACTTATCTAGGAGCTGGAGATTTAAAGCAACCCTTCACTCATTTACTTTCTGCTGCTGTAGCTTTTCTGGATAACTTCTATGACATCTAAAAGAACAGATGGATGGTTCCAGAAGAATTCCCAGTGAAATTTCGGAATTTACCTGGAGTGGTTTGTTCCCCACTGAGGCATATATAACAGGGACCGTTATTCACACGTAACGCAACACACGTGTAGTCCTCGATCACAAAGTATCAAATGTTTCAAGGCAGAGCATTAAAATTAAATTTGTAAAAAACAGATTGGAGATGGATGTGGATGCATTAGTTGAAATCCAGCTGCCTACCCAACCTATTCCTTTTTATTTTTTCAGAATATTAAAAAAAGAAAATGAAAAGCAAATGTCCCTCACTTTGTAGCTTGAATGTTTTTGTTTGGAAAATGTGCTTATTAGCTGGAATGCACATAAAGTGTTGCTAATAGGTCTGTTTCTGTCAGAATATCAGTTATAGCTTTGTAACTTTCTTGATTAGCTCATGTTTTGCTTAAGTTTTGTTATTAAGTTGGCTTGTGAAAGCCAACTTACTGAAATCCTATTTAAACTTATTATTATTATTCTTCTGAGACTAAATTTCTGACTGCTACTCCTCCTAGAGCTTTAACTCTACAGACTCCAAACTCAGCCCAAATCTTCAGACTGATCTCGCGGGTGTGCTATATCTTTTCTAGCGATCGGGTTTATGCTAATCGTACAATTAGCGAAAAACCGCGCCTTGTCGACAATGCATTGCGGCAAACTTGACGGGTTGTAGCGCAGGGCGAGAATTTCGAATCACAACATTTGAAGAGGCTATCAAGCTGAGCGAGAACATACCCCGCAGTGGGGTATAAGTTTTACCCCTGGGGCGCAAGAGCCCCCCAAAAATGTCCCATAGACTTACATGGTGAGGGGACGGCCCATGAAATAGCATATACGTTTAAACTACAATGGTAATTTACATAGGAAATGATCTATTGACTCTTTATATCTACTGACTCTATCTATCTATCTATCTAAAATCATGCTAGCAACATGCTAGCAACATGCTAATCATGCTAAAATCATGCTAGCAACATGCTAATCATGCTAGCAACATGCTAGTCACATGCTAATCATGCTAGCAACATGCTAATCACGCTAGCAACATGCTAAAATCATGCTAGCAATATGCTAGCAACATACTAATAATGCTAGCAACATGCTAGCAACATGCTAATCATGCTAAAATCATGCTAACAACAATGCTAATCATGCTAAAATCATCTTTAGCGACATCACGCTAGCAACATGCTAGCAACATGCTAATCATGCTAGCAACATGCTAACAACATCTTAATCAAGCTAGAAACATCAAGCAACATGCTAATCACGCAGCAACATGTTAAGCAACATCTTAATCACGCTAGAAACATCTTAGCAACATGCTAATCATGCTTCAGCAAAATGCTTTAACAAACATGCTAGTCACATGCTAATCATCTAACAACATGATAACAACATGCTAATCATGCTAAAATCATGCTTAACGACATGCTAGCAACATGTTAATCATCTTAGCAACATGCTAGCAACATGCTAATCATGCTAACAACATCTTTAAGCAAACATCTTAATCATCTAAAATCATGCTTAGCAACATGCTAATCATCTTAACAACATGCTGCAACATCTTGTAGAAAATGCTAATCATGCTAACAACATGCTAATCATGCTAAAATCATGCAAGAACATGCTTAATCATGCTAAAATCATGCTAGCAACATGCTAGCAACATGTTAATGATGCTAGCAACATGCTGCTAGTCACATGCTAATCATGTTAACATGCTAATCACGCTAAAGCAACATCTTAAAATCATCTTGCAACATCTGCTAAAATCATCTTGTAAGAACATGCTAATCATGCTAGAACATGCTAGTCACATGCTTAATCACGTTAGCAACATGCTAGTCACATGCTAATCACGTTAGCAACATGCTAATCACGCTAGCAACATGCTAAAATCATGCTATCAACATGCTAATCACACTAGCAACATGCTAATCATGCTAGCAACATGCTAGCAACATGCTAATCATGCTAACAACATGCTAAAAACATGCTAATCACGCTAGCAACATGCTAGCAACATGCTAATCACGCTAGCAACATGCTAAAACCATGTTACCAACATGCAAGCAACATCTTAATCATCTTTAGCAACATGCTGCCAATCTTAATCATGCAAGAACATGCTAGCAACATGCTTAATCATACTAGCAACATGCTAACAACATGCTAATCATCATGTTAAAATCATGCTAGCAACATGCTGGCAACATCTCTTAATCATCAAGCAACATGCCAAGAACATGCTAATAATCTTTAAAATCATCTTGAGCAACATCTTAATCATCTAGCGACATAGCAAGAACATCTTAATCAAGCTAGCAACATGCTAATCATCTTTAAAATCATGCAAGCAACATGCCAAGAACATGCTAATCATGCTAAAATCGTACAAGAACATGCTAATAATGCTAGCAACATGCTAAAACATAATCACGCTAAGAACATGCCAAGAATCTAATCATGCTAGCAACATGCTAAAGAACATGCTAATCATCTTGCAACATGCTAAAACATCTTAATCACGCTTGCAACATGCTAAGAAATGCTAATCACGTTAGCAACATGCTAATCATACAAGCAACATGCTAACAACATGCTAATCAAGCTAGAAACATGCTAGAACATGCTAATCACGCCAGAACATGTTAGCAACATGCTAATCACGCTAGAAACATCTTAGAACATGCTAACATCTTAATCATCTTTGCGACATGCCAAAGAACATGCTAATCAAGCTAAGCAACATGCTAATCAGGTTAAAATCATGCAGCAACATGCTAGAACATCTTAATCATCTTGGCAACATGCTAGCAACATGCTAATCATGCTAAAATCATGCTAACAACATGCTAATAATGCTAAGCAACATCTAAAAACATGCTTAATCACGCCAGCAACATGCTAGCAACTTCTAATCATGCTAGCAACATGCTAAGCAACATGCTAATCATCTTTGAAATCATGCTAGCAACATGCTGCCAACATCTTAATCATGCTTTAGCGACATCTTGGCGACATCTTGCCAAGAACATGCTAATCATGTTAAAATCATGCTAGCAACATGCTAATCAAGCTAGCAACATGCTAATCATGCTAAAATCATGTTAGCAACATGCTAGCAACATGCTAATCATGCTAGCGACATGCTAGCGAAATGTTAACAACATGCTAAAATCATGCTAGCAACATGCTAATCAAGCTAAAATCATGCTAGCAAAATGCTAAAATCATGCTAGCAACATGCTAATCATGCTACCAACATGCTAACAACATGCTAATCACGCTAGCAACATGCTAGCAACATGCTAATCATGCTAGCAACATGTTAATCACGTTAGCAAAATGCTAAAATCATGCTAGCAACATACTAGCAACATGCTAATCATGCTAGCAAACATGCTAGTCACATGCTAATCACGTTAGCAACATGCTAATCACGCCAAGAACGCTTAAAATCATGCTAGCAACATGCAGCAACATGCCAATCACGCCGAGCAACATGCTAATCATACTAAAATAATCTTAACAACATGTTAAGAACATGCAAATCATCATGTTAGCAACATGCTAATAATGCTAACAACACGCTAGCAACATGCTAATCATGCTAGCAACATGCTAACATCATGCTAATCATGCTAAAAACATGCTAGCAACATGCTATCAACATGCTAGCAACATGTTATCAACATGCTAATAATGCTAGCAAAACATTCTAATCATGCTAGCCTAACTTATTCGCTACTTTTAAAACTTTTAAAACTATTAAAATAAACTTTTAAAACTATTAAAACTTAAACTTTTAAAACGTATAAAACTTATAAAACTTTTAAAACTTTTAAAACTTTTTAAAACTTTCCAAACTTTTTAAAACTTTCTGGTCCGGCTTTCGCAAGCCAACTTAAAGTTTGTTCACAAACTTTTTTATCTAGTTTGTTAATTGTCATTGCAGTCTTTTTCATATTTGTGTGTTTTTGGTAGGAAAAATAAATATGAAGTCTGCTTCATACCCCCAGCTTTCTGGTAGTTTATGGTTCTTTGGGGATTTTTTTATATTTATTCTTTTCAGTATCAGGTTTTCCGTTAATAAAGAGCTGGTGTAGAATGAATGCATACTTTGTGTTCCACTGTGATGCTTTTTTATGTAAAAGTTAAATGTAAATTTTTCACATTCTCCTTTAAACATGTTGAGAAACTTCTGTTTTTTTTCCATTTTTCAGTGCTGTATCTCACATTATCTGTGAACAACCTCACAAGTTTGCCGCCTTAGGTTAATTTCATTCCTAACACGTTTATGCATTCTACCGTTACGGCAAGTCATGTTAAAGTTGGTGTAAAATAAATATTCTAAATGAATGTTCTTGATCTTGCTGTAAATTATTCATCTATGTATGTTTCATTTTTTTTACCGTTTTTAATCAAAAAGTAATAACTGGATCTTCAGGTAAAATGACCGCCTTTCTGGCGATGTATGCTGGACAAAAACTCCAATCATTCTCCAACATTAAAAAGTAAACAAAAAAATGCATCCCAACCCTGCACTCCTTTCTGTTCCTTGTGGTGAATTCCATTTACCATTGTTTTGTGAAATTTTGTGTGCTTAATCCATAATTTCTATAGGAATCCACAATATTTTGGTCAAACATTTCTTTAGCCCCTTTTCATGGTCTCATTTTTCTTCTTTTGGTTATGGTCATTTCCTTCCCATTTCTGCCTGCTTTGCTTTTTTATTCTTAGTTTATCCAGTCTCTTCACATGTTATGCTGCCCAAAGGGCTTTTTTGGCCTCTCTTTTGGCTCTCTCTGTTCTTGCTATAACCCCTCCAGGCCTCTGGCCTCAGCCCCAGTTTGTGTGGTGTGGGCCCTGGCAGCTGCACTGCATTGTGGGAGTCTGAGGGACCTGAGCTGATATTGGCCCCAGCAGTTTGGTTCATGATTAGAGCCTTGAGCAGCCTGCACCATGTTGCCACAACCGTACTTTAATTCATAATACTGCAGTCGTCCAGTGGTTTTGATAATGTGAGTACATTCGGCTCATTGACCGCAGAGCCAAATCGCCCTCAAATCATGTCTATTAGATATCACGATGTTTTGTGGATGCTTTTATGTTAGACTGTTAACTGCATTCAACTTCAAGACCAGTCCCTCTAGATTTATTGACTTTTCTAGAGCCACAAAATAAGCTGGTAGCAGGAAATTATGCACGAGTTGCACCACCTCAGGACACTCCATAGCCATAATCTGGTTGCATAACATTAAAATTGATTGACAATTCAACTCGTATTCTAACACCTTTGATGTACTGCAATATTCTCAAAGACACCTGGATGGCCTCTGGTATCTCTGATCAATATTTCATTGTGTTAGACTCGGAGGATATCTGTTTTTGAATGTGATTTCTGATGCACGGGCATTGCAGTAATGGGTACACGAGCATGTCAGAACTCAAACCTGACTCATCCTGTTCACTGGCAGTTGCTACTTTTAATCACCCACACACTACAACATCTTCACAATGTGCCCTTCAACACAGAAACCCCTACACACCCTGCAGCCCAGAGTGCAGAAACATACTTCCCATGGACTAAAATACTCATGCAAACGCACAGACACTCATACAACACTTTCACACTCAGATAGGCTGTCTAATGTTTCATTTTTTTTAATCACCTAGTCGGTTTCATATTAACGCTCCATTAAAATGCTTTTAAACTCTTCTTCGGTAATGCTGATGAATGTTCTACACTGGAAGAAAAGGCAGGAACAAGACAGACTTCACTGTCTAGACTTTTCTAACTTATCCATTTTGAATGTCTTTCAAAAAACTGTCCCATTAGGCTGATAATTCTCAGAAAAGGATTAAAGCTTTAAGAACCGATTCAAGGACTTGGACAAACAATATTATGAGGCTGAGTGAACTCTGAAGTCTGGTTTTAGAGTTCTTTGCAGAATCCTGCAAGAAGGTATCTTTCCCTCTAAATAGTCTGTCACTATATTAACTCACTGAAATAGACAATATTAATTATCAGTTCCAAGCCATAAAATGCAGAAGATAACGTTTACTTTACTGTGTACTGATGCCTTAAAAAGGAACAGTTCACAAATCATTTACTAGCTCTCGTGGTGTTCCAAACTATTCACACCAAAAACAACTATATTAGAGTTCACACCAGCAGATGATATATTCTATTAAGTGTACGGGTGCAATTATGTCATCAACCTCTAAAAAATGCTCACTTTCTTTAACGTTGTCTGGATTCTGATTGGCTGTTAATGTTTTAATCATTTATCAGCTGGAGAATAAAATGTTCTGAAAGGGATTCCAGTTATAATGCTGTTGTCATTATCAGTACATTTGTGGTGTGGACTTAACTATTCTCATTATAGGCTACATATCGTTCTTGAATTAAATGGGCCTTCAAATTCCCAGTGAATTTTTGAATAATATCCAGGATATTATTTTCTTATAAAATGTGAATCAGGCTCTCAAGCTTCAAAATGACAGAAATACATTGGTAAACCCTTCATTTTTAGGCAAACACCTAATCTTTACTGTCATGACTGGAATATAGTGTTGCTTATTCTTCACTGAGGAGTTGTATTTAGATTAATCTATCTGGCACCACACAAAGAATATGTTCTGCCAACTGAAACAAAGGGGTGTGACAGTCAAATATACTGAACGTCTATCAAATTCCTTTGGTTTATTGTGTTTTTATTGCACTGTTATCACCAAAATATGTATTAAATGACGTCAGAGCTACATTCAGTCCGTCATGTCCAGTAACCGTCTGTCAGCAGATGAACTGGGAAAAGACACTAGACAAAAATCTGTTACAAACAAGTTGCTTTTATTATATTAGCTGGAATATATATAGTCTGCAGTTCAGCCTAAAGAGATGTCTATCTCCATGCACAATGCTGAAACATGTTAAGTTGAAACATGCACAAATATTACAGTACAAATGTAAGACTGAAACAGAGCGTGTTATTGCTGATATTGAGAAGCTGAATAAAATGAGCATGTTCACCTGTGTCCTCACCGCAGGTTCACGCTATACCAACATCTGCTTGATAACCATTCTGTCTCCCTTCTTTAACGATGCAGGCCTGTATTTATATGTGCAGTGTCTTTGAGACGGTGTAAGCAAATATCAGTGAACTTTAATTCAGTTACTGTGTGTATTACAGCATGCTTGCGTATGTGTGCTTAAGGCCTGAAATCTGTCTTTGGCAGCGCTTTTAATACGGCACAGGAGATGAATGAACCCTGAATGAACAGAAGGGAAACCCACAGTCTGACGGTTAATAAAAGACGAGAACAGTACAGAACTGAACCATACTGAGCCTGTGGCTCAACATATCCATCTTACTTTACATAAACGCTTCCCTTAGAATGAAAGGAAAAAAGCACTGTTTGAAAAGCTGGTGAATTAACACTTTTAACAGAGTCTGCTAATTTTTAATAGTTCATACAAATTTTAATAAACAGTATTGAAATTATCAACAACAAAAAAAAACTCTCCAGGAGCCCAATAAGGTACACATCTACACAATGAACAAAAAAAGTGGGTGGGGGTTAAACATATCTTAAACATGGCTCACTTTACAAAATACTTTTAAATAAAACCTATCCGATTGTAGTTTGAGGGGGGGAAAGCAGATAAAGAAAGTAACTATTGACAACAGAAATATTTACCCCTTTAATGTCAATAACGCTTAAGAAGCTGTTCGTTTCCTTGTAAACTACCAAAAATATCTTGGAATTATTTTTGCCACATTACGTGTCAACTGAAACAGCTGATACAGAGCACTTGGCCATACTGAAAAAAAAGTGAAAATAAAACACTTTGCAGTCAATACAAATAATGTGGACAATCCATTTGTCAACCCCAAAAATAGAAGATCTGTCTCACAGTTGCTGCAGGTGAACTTATTTTTTTAATTTTGGCCAGTGCACAAACACGTACATATATACACATCTTTGATGGCTGTACATTCAATTAATTACGAGGAAGTGAGTTAGGGGAAAAACGGGCACATTAGAAAATTAAATCCATGAAGGTTAAAAGAGTTATTTACGTTAAGTGCTGGTTAAGTGCAGATTCTAGAGTGATATTTCATGACACCGTGACTTATTTTTGACCTTTCAGGACCAATGCCGGTTCACAATGCGGGTATAACACAGCCTTTAAAATGTATCTTCTGTACATTCAATATTACTTTATTGCTTATAAATGACATTTAGAAAAAAAAAAATCAACCACTCTCCTCAATAAGGTTTAGAAAATGGTCACAAAAAATCATTCCGAGTCTTCAACTGTCAGAAGCTAAACAGGTTATGCTTGCTGACTGGTGTCATAACTGGGTTAAGATTGACCTAATAAATGTACACAAAAGTGATGTAGATGGGAAAACCTTGATGTAGGGAGATATATTTTGATGATTTCGTTCTTTTAAATGAACAGTATGTGAAACTATATAACCTTTGATCTGTTCTGAGACGTGTAATCGAAGCTCACAGCCATTATTTCCACAGAGAGCTAAAGACAGAAGTGGAGGAATGAAAATCAGAGACATGTGTTAGATGACTTCTGAGGGCGAACGGCACACTGACACAGTAAATGGGGTTGAGAAATGAGGAAGAATTCCTTGAGAATTGTGGTTTCAGTCGGCCTCTTTAAAAAGACCTCTTTCAGAAACTTTGGACTGTCTTGTGAGCACATAAAAACTACGGTTTCCGACAGCTGCGGTTGCGCGTTGAAGCCACAGAGCAGCCGAGAGACCTTTGCCTGGCCGGGGGGTTGGGAGGGAAGAGTCTGCTGGCATTTCCAGTATAGACTCGCACTATATCATCACATCCATTTGGGTCATGTTGCAGTTTTTGGATCATGTTTGCAAGCTTTGAGCTGCACAATTTTATTATAGAGGGATTTACAGTTCATAATGCCTCAAACTATTTGTGGAAGTTGGCTAAAACTCTACAGAATCCCTCCTGGTTCTTCTTGGTACCACACATGGACACATCCCAAAGAGTTGGCCATTCACCCTTTCTGCTTCCTCTTTAGTTTTTTTTTGCTGCCAGCTGGTCTCACTTCCTCCCTTCACAAGTTATACGCCCATCAAATGCAGCACTGACCTCCGACCTGCAACCAACCTGGGGGTCGTATATCAGGCCTGCTGCCACTGCTTTAGCCAGCTAATAAAATGGCTTTAGGGACCGGCAGCTTGGATTACAGCAGCCCAAAGTACTAAGGTATTCTGGGAAAGCAAGGGCATGAGATACAGGAACCAGCATGTTCGCTTCAGCCCAAGACCCCTGAACAGGAAGTAGAGGTGAAGTCTGGGGAATGCATTTGGAAAAATGCATGCTTGGTTTTACTGCGTAGAACAAAGCAGAAACCAAAATTTGTGAAGTACAAAGCCATACCACCACCTGATGAGTCTAATGAGTTATTGAAAAACTTTCAGAAATATAAAAATATAAACTATAAATGCTGTATGGTGTGGAAAATTAAGTCTTAGTTTTATGTTGGGTGGTAAAATCATTACATTATTCGTTACACTTTTTGCTGCGAAGCCACATTAATTATGTGTAGCGTCTCCATTTCTGAGGCATAATCCGAACCAAAACTGTAAAAACATTATTTATACACCAGAAATGACTGATTTTCAGAAGGATCTAGTCTGTTTTTGTACTTTATAAAACTGTTTTAATGATTTAAGTGCAATTACAAATTCATTAGAATGACTTAAATAAAATAGATCAATCGATAGACAAAAATAAATTTCCACTCGTGTTTCAAAGACTCCATCCAGCCCAAGCAGAGGGATGAATACAGGACACAGAAACACATGAAACCAGAACGAAGCAATACGGACCATGATGGTGAGGCGTGGATCTTTTTAAAGCTGTAATAACCAAGTGAGATGCTGCCAAAGCAAACTGCTCACCTGAACATCAACTCCCAGAACTTTACATGTACAACATTAGATTAAACAAACAGAAAAATAAAACATCCCACATTCCAGTGACATTGGAGACTGAGATCATCTGGCAGGCCGAGGGATAATTGACCCTTCGTCGTCATCGTCGGATTCAATCGAGACATGGTATTGTATAAAAGTGATATTAATACACATAAACACTTTAGAGTATTCAAGGACGAGAGGAATCTGAGCCTGAATGAGAAAATAAATCATTGATGGCACTAGAGTTTAAAACCTAACAGAAACAGAACAAGACTGCAGCAGCTCTTTTCAATAACATTTCCGCATGAGGACAGAGTGATGGGCATTCCAATGGTGAGGTCGTTTATCCAGGCACAGGCATTCCTAACTTAAGCATTCTGGATCCTCTATGGTGTCATGCTAGCCACCTTCAAGGCTCAACAAGCTTTACAGCTGAAATAACTGAAAACACGACCCATCTAGGTTTTTTTTTGTTGACTTTTCTCGGACCAGCAGAATCCTTAACGCTGGTTTACTGTGACACACTGAGAATTAGGATCAATGTTTTCTGTGCAAAGTTTGCGAGTAGAGTCACAGAGCGGCTGTGATGAGTACGCTCTGAAAATCCTCCATAAATGTCCAGCATTTGGGTTAATCCCGGGTTAGCTACCCAGATGGACGAGGTCCCATCCAGATGAGCTCTAGATGATTGGATTCTTCTCAAGCTGGTTTGGAATCCAAAGCCAACATCCCTTCAGAGCTACTGAGATGGGGAAGAGTCAACATGCAGATGCGTTTCCCAGCTTTTTAGTGTTGGTGGTCCTGTGCATTCGCTATGCTGGTTGTGAGACCATCAAATCCAGTTAAAGAAATGAAGATGAAGGAATTAAACAAACTAGTAAAACAATACAGATCAATAGACAAGATCAGATACAAGGAGCAAATTACAAATGAGATCAAATAAACTTGGGCACAGGCATGAAAAACTTGGTATATGTACATTAATGCACACTAAAGACCAGCATGTGGTTGACTACTGGCTCCATGTGTGAACGCCTGGATAATCAATTCATTTTAGCTGTTTGCAATGATCCCAATGAATTCCTGAATTAAACACCATCCAGAAAAAAAGTGAGATAGTCAAAATATTTAAAAAGCCACAATCTGTAGCTTGCTCCTTGTGAAAACACATGAAACTCAAGTTTGGACCTGTGGCACCAGAGAGGACTTTGTGGGGCTCTCAAAATGCTGATCCAAAGCCCCTTTCACATCATCCAAACACCAAGACAGTCACATGTCTGCACCTCTCCCTTGTCACATCTGAAGACTTTAATACACTACGAGGAGCAGAAGAGGATTCATCGCTGTAGGAACATGTGACTTCTGTTCCCAAACGACAGCTGAAAGATGGTGAATAATACAGGTGTTGTTGATGTAAGAGCA
Source organism: Gymnocypris eckloni scoliostomus (assembly GCA_027564155.1). Lineage (NCBI taxonomy): Eukaryota > Metazoa > Chordata > Actinopteri > Cypriniformes > Cyprinidae > Gymnocypris > Gymnocypris eckloni. The sequence goes on from CM050428.1 coordinate 13,505,227, forward strand.
CGATGAGGAGGTTCCCAGGGGTCACTGCCTGGAAATCTGTTCATATGATGGTCTTTAAAGATATGGTATAACTGAAGAGATGAGATGTGCTTCATTCCATGCGCACAAGAGCCGCTTTGAGATGCAAGAACTGAGGCAATAAAACACACGAGGATACTTTAGGTCAAGACTCATTAACATGTGAGTAATTAGCTTCTAGCTTGCTTTATTTAAGTATAACCCAGAATCCTCTATGATATCTAGATTTGGATAAGTTTAACTGAATAAATGCATAAGAAAAAGACCTCTATTTGGAAATGTGGGTAATCTGGGTCAGTTGTCCAGATGGCGATTTGACCACGAACGGCTTCCTTCAGCTGTGCGGTTTCTGCTAGACCGCGCTCCACGACTCCCAGACCTATCGTACAGGTCCACGTCACCTGCGGGCCGCCTTCTCCATGAGGATGGAGCAGTTTCTCGATCGTCTGCAGACTGGGAAGAGAACAAACATGCAACAAATGTGATAAAGCATATTAATGATTTCAATTGTTTTATGTAGCCACCAAATTCGGTCATGTTCTAAAGGGATATAGGCCAGTCACAATCACCTGACTGTGAAACCGGCAATCTAAAGCAAATAAAGAAATGCCATGAAATGCTATTTTTATTTCTCTCTTATATATTATACAATATTACTTTTCCACTCAATTGTGATTATTGTATAAGATTCATTAAAAAGTAAATTTCAGACAGAGAGAGCATTGAAGAATGTAAAGACCATCGACTCTACCGTACGACTCCACCGGGCAGGGACACTGCCAAAGGATATAAGTATCGCTTTTTATTTCTCTTCTTTCTTACTGCTTGTTTCACTTCTGTTTTAGTTTTTATAACCAATTCTTACTATGAGTAAGTTGTTGTTTGTTAGCATGTGTGTTTGGCAGTGTTCTTTTTTTAGGATTACTGATAAACTACTGCCGTTTGATTTGTTATCTATTTTAATTTTAGATAAATTATGTATGAATTTGTTATGTCTTTATAGGTATTTTCTTTAGTTTTAATACATTTTATTTATTTTAGTAACGTTACTTCAACATACTACATGGAAATGAAATAACATATATATATATATATATATATGGGTGTTTGGCTTAGTGTCATGTTAGAATAATTTTTATACTCATACCTTTTGTTGTTTTAATATTTTTAATTGTTTTTAGCTTTATTTTTTGTTTTCATTTAAATGTTTAGTTTTGAAATGTTGTATGCATTTGTCATTTTATTTAATTTCTCAATTTTCTTAAATGTGTATAATTAGTATTTATAAAGTTTTAACTTATAGTTTTAGTTACTTTTTCTTATTTGTAAGTCGCTTTGAATAAAAGCATCTGCTAAATGACTAAAAAGTAAAGAGAGCATTTTCTAATGAATATAATACATTTGTAGAAATTTTGAAGACTTTCCGTGACTTTTATATATTGTCAATTTCCACAAATTTTCCAGGCTGATATTTACAAGTTTTACAAAACTGAAGGAACGTGTATATATGTGACCCTGGAGCACAAAACCAGTCTTAAGTAGCACAGGTATATTTCTAGCAATAGCCAACAATACATTGTATGGGTCAAAATGATCAACTTTTCTTTTATGCCAAAAATCATTCATCTTAAGTAAAGGTCATGTTCCACGAAGATATTTTGTACATTTTCTACTGTAATTATACAAACATTTGTGATTAGTAATATGCATTGCTAAGGACTTTATTTGGACCATTTTATAGGCGATTTCTTTTTGCACACACAGATTCCAGATATTTAAATAGCTATATTTCGGCAAAATATTGTACAAACCAAATCTTAACCATACATCAATGGAAGGCTTGTCAGCTTTCACATGATGTATAGATTTCCATTTTAAAAATTGACCCTTATGACCAGTTTTGTGGTCCAGAGACATATATAAGATTGGGTTCCAAAATGTAAAAAGAAAGAAACGGTGTGAACAACCGAGCAAGGACCTAAAGATAACTATTTTAAACATTACATTTAAAATCCTAGATGTTTAATTAAAATCTTTATTGTCAATTCCAACAAAGGTATAAGTATTAGACCAAACATTTATTAGACACGTCAGAGGAGAAAAATTGCTCAGACCGCAGAACAAGTCCTAATATAGAAGGACTATTGTCTCTTTCCTTTACCATGAAGGTGGAGACTTTACACAACCAACCAAATGGTTTATGACGTCATTTATAAAAAGTTCCCAAATGAGGCAGCAGGATATGCCACACACTGCTGTGGAATTTCGTACACGGCACACAGATGCTAATTGTCCATAATAGGGCTTGAGGCCTGCTGGGATATGAGAAGTGGGTGTACAGGAAACCAGTTACGATGCATCGGCTGCCAAATGGGCAGGCACAACCTTGCAACTTCCTGTGTCACTCAGGAAGGGGCAGCGGGTGGAAACGACCCGAGCACAATCTTACAGAAAGATGTCATGACGGAATGGGTTTCATGTAAATGCTGTAAAAATACAGGAAAGCATTATGTGAATAATGTGAATTAAAGCTTTTTCTTTTTTAATTAATAATTGGCTAAAACAGATCAAGCGTTTATGTATTCCATAACAAGAGCAGAACATGTGGCCTGTTTCAAAATATTTTGAAATTCTATCTTTAAAAAAAGCTAATTAAATAAATTCCATTATTTTATATCCAGTGAAATGTATGTGATTCAAGTATGTATGCGATTATGTGAGTTAAGTATCCTTTTAAAAGTATTTCTTTAAAATAATCTAAAATTCAGTTTTAACTAATTTAGTTATATATAAAAATAATAAACTAGGTAATTTTAAAATACAATGAAAAAAAAGGTAACAATAACATGGTATTCTTTTAATGTCTAACATTATCATTCAAAACCATGGCATACTGCACAATAAAGCACTACAGTATTACCTTCTGATATACTTACTGTACGCATTTACTTTGTGTATGCACTATTTTATGAACACTACAATTGATTAAAAATGAATAGCCAATTCTATTTAGTGCTACTTTTTCTTCACTTAGTTGGAAGTGTATTTTTTAAGAAATATTAAACAAGATAGAAGCACACCCGAAGTGAAGGAATTACGAATTAAAATGCAAAAATTCTGTCCAAGCTGTTAAAATATATATATTTTTTTTATAACACTACACAGATGCCAGTAACCAAAGTGTTATTATATTATGTAAGAAAAGTGTTATATTAATAAGTAGCCAATGTTTGCCTGCCTAAGCACAACGGTCCCATATTAATTTCCAGTAAAAGAAAAACAAAAAAAACAAACCTGTGATCAAAATTCCTCCATAAATCCCTCCAGATTTGTGTATTTTTATACGCAGGGATGAAAAGTCATTCCAGCTCTAAACATAACACGACATCTGGCCAACCAGGATTACTTGACTTTATACTGCTCTCCACGCAGCAGGAGTATTAATGACTTTAGCACATATATTTAACTTTCGTAGGCTTTGTGTCAGAGACATGAAACAGATGACCTTGATCTGTGAGGACAGTCCTGGACAAGTGCCTTCATTAATAATGGAGGAGATAATGCCTCTGCCCATCAGCACAACGACACCACATCATTGATGGACAGATTGAATCTCCCTCTAATCACTGTGGTATTGATCTTATATAAGACACAGTCTGGAAATCCGTCTGAATGTTTAAATAAAGATATCCAAGGTAAAACTATTCCACTGTAGATATACTGAGATAAAAAGAGCCATGCGATGTGATACAAGTCCAGAGAAATAAATATAAATAATGAAATCAACAATTCAATACTGCATTCACAGCTGTGACCACAATTTACTTAGCAGATCTGTTTTACTAGCTGAAGTCTGAGAAGTTGTACAATGCAACTCAATTATCTACAAACAGCTAAAAAAGGAACAGATTCTCAGTTTATGGGGTTTCTTTATTTAAACATTGATCATGTTGTGTGTAACAATCATAGTGATAACCCTGAGTGAGGTATTACTAGTGCTGTGTATCACCAGCAAAGTCACAATATGGGACTGCACTGAATTTTACCTCAGAAGAATTTAGTAAAACAGCTGTTTATTAAACACTGCATGCTTTAGGGCCGTTGCTATCTATAGGCAGAGCAGGCAGTTGACTTCTGCATTATGAAGGGCCTCCATAACTGTTCCACAGTACAATATAGGTAATAGCATATGTTGCATATGCACTTCCCACCAGGTAACATATTCTGATTGTTCGCATCTTGTTTTTAAGCCCATAAATAATAAGGTACTCGTTCTAATAAATTTATGTTGTAATGTACTCATATTAATATCTAAAAATCATCTTAATATTGCTGGTATGTTATTATTGCACAAATGAACGCACTCTTTACGAGAGAGAGAGAGTTGCCAGGTTGACAAAGATAAGTATCACACTTAGCAGATATTCTGTATTTTGCAAGTGGGAAGCTCTGCTTCGGGGATTACGTCTCTTTATATCAGGCAACCCAGTAGTGTTACTCTGCGGCCAGATTAAACATTGGTGTTAAACATTTTAAACTCTGTTCTTGTATTCAAATGAAGTGTGGTCCACTGCTGCACACGTGCCACAATATCGATACTCGTATCGTCAAACACAGCATTAGTATTTACGGAGATGATTAGTATACATTGAGAGTAAAAACAAAAAGGAAAATCACATGAGTTGGAGATACAGTTGAATGCATGCCTGACCATGGCTGATTAGATAAATCCTTCCTAAGGGATTCCAGATTGAGTGGGAATGGATAAAGACTGCTTTCAGTCAGTTGCTAGACTGAGAATATGTAGTTGCTTCTTTGACTATCGACATTTTTATGTCCTAGGAGTTGACTTATATTCAAACTAAACATTTTATTTTTTGCCTATAGCTATATTTATGCTACTTTTCAATTTAATTTGTAGATTTTATTGTTTTAGACTTCACCCAGACTTTCAATCTTAAACTATGCAAATCCATTATAAAACATTTTTTTATTATTTAAAATACTATTCATCTAAACAAAGAGTGATACTTGTGTAAAAAAAAACAAAGTGTCACTCTTTACACAACAAAGTATGAAAATATTATTCCGAATTTAGTATACATATACAAATTCTAGCTACAAAACTAGCATTATCAAGACAAAGGAGGGAGTTATTTTATTTTAAAAAAAAAATGTCATTCACTATTAAAAATGTGCCATCATCATGGCAAAAATTACACTGTAGTGGAAATGAAAACGGCTGAACTCACAGAATTCTTCTGTGACGTAGAAGTAAACACTGTTGGATGTAGTAGAAAAATAAAACAAACTCCCGAGAGAGTCTTTTGATGGATTTGAATTTTTACCACAAGGCAAAAAATGCACACAGTTGAATAAAGGGCCATGTATACGTATTTTTATCAATTTTTTCCCCCCTTTCAGTTTTAAAGGTTTATGGTACAAATCACATTTACTTCTACAATGGAAAGACGCTTTAAAGCCTAAAGAGAAAAAAGATTAATGACAGAGAATCCACAACAGAGAGAAATAAGAGTGAATGAATGATTGTGTGATCACAATAACAGTATATTCACTTACAGCTGCAATGACAGCATGAAGAACCATCTGTAGTACAAAGAAAACTAACCTTCACTGAGTGATAGAGAGAAGAGAGTAAGACAAATGATCTGACCTCTGGTTATGCAAGTGCTAGAATTCACTTGTGCATTAATCTTTCGGCTTTCTCAGATAACAAACATTTACCATTCACCAGAGAAAAAAAAAAAACCTTGGCATGAAATAGAAAGTTTGAAAGAGAGATTGAAGAAAAAGGGGCAGTTTTTGTATTTGAAGTCGTGTGCCAGGAAGGGGCCATGTTTGAAGGCCATCTCAGTGATTTAATTACGTCTTTGTGGGTAAATTTGTGGGCTGGGCTGTTTGAGATGTTTAATGAGAGGATGATGGTAATTGGTGCGCTGATAGGATGCAGCTCTATTCTCTTACTTGTATTCTCAGTAAGTGAAAAAGGCTGAAAGCTAGTGAAAAGGGCCTGCTTTCCCTGTTTTGTTTTGACTGCTGGGGTGACGCCAGTCTCAAATTGGTTTAGCTGAAGAGACAAACACTGCCCGTTGACCTGACTAACAGTTTTGCTGAAAACAAAGGCATGGCCTCTGACCTGTCCTGCATTAGCTTTCAACACTCTTTACATGTATCAATATCTTACAAAGAAATATTACTTCCAAAAAAGGAAAACAGCTTTATTCATATAGGCCTAAATATAAAAAAAATGTGTAGGGACCTACATAAAACTGGCTGAACCCATTAATTAGGAGGTGTCCACATAATTTTCGCCATTCATGTGGAGTATTATACCACTTTAAAAGGAAGCAAAAATATTAACTTGAAGACTTCAACCTGATCATAAAGTTCCATACACCGCAAATAGCGAAGTCAAGGAAAAAGGGGGAAGAAAGCAGGTTTAAACTACTAATTAAAACAATAAGAGCCTAGTTTATTAATTCATAGTACTTCATGTACATGGCCTATATGAATAAAGCTGTTTTCCTTTTTTCTACTTCAGTTTAGTCTTGCATGTACTTAGAATGTATTCAAATGACTGAAGACATAGATTGGCTACAACTGGAAAACACAGTTTCCTGGTTAGGATTCCATATGAAGAAAAACAGAAGTGAAAAGTTACCTGAAGGGCCTATTTTTCTCTTTCAGCAGACAGAGTGTGATCTAAAAATGCATGCTTACAAATTATCTGTTCTCTTCACCTTCCAGATGCAGAGGATTACAAGAAAAACTTCCAAATCAAACACAATAAAAAAGTGTGTTACATTCCATGGCTAAATATTAAAAATCATTAATTATATGAATAATAATAATGAAAATGGTGGCTATAAATGTGCGCACAGACCTGGGGTGGGGGATGGGGAAGAGAACACAAACTACCAAGAGAATAAACAAGCAAGATGCTGAAACAAGAAATGCTGACCTAATCTCAATTCTACTAGGATATTTTATGTAGGGGTGCTTTGATTGATCGGCTACTTATCGCTATCGGACAATATTGCTTTGGGAAATATGATCGGTGGTCTCTATAAAGGCGGATCTTAAGCTGACGATGTGCCGGCATGCCGTGAGCAGTTTGAAATGACATGCAGCGTCTCAATCTCGGTCCGGGGAAAATTATTATAATGCTGAAGGTGAGGTACAATTCATATTTCTATATTAAATTACTTGCAGAGTTACAAAGTGAGTGTTCTGTGTTTTAGCAATTTTTTATGTTTCTAGAGTGTTTCTATGTTTGAATAAAGACTTAACATTTTGGAACCGGAAAAAAGTGCCGTGGACCCGTTTTTCTATTGAAACTTACAAAGTAACTTGAAAACTTTCTGTGAGACGTAATTTCAAACAGCATTAATGAATCAATGCGTGCTTGCTCTCTTTCCCTCATCATGTCTGCACTACAATTGCATGCTGCATAGTTGACACAAGAACTGTCACTTGCACAATCGAAGCAGTGTCGCATCTTCAATCAAGTTTATAATTTGCATTTCTTTTTTGTGTTTAAACCATTCAGAACTTGCATACTCTAGAGCAGGGGTAGGCAACGTCGGCCCTGGAGTGCCAATGTGCTGCAGAGTTTTGCTCCAACTCTGAAAAAGTCCTAGTAATATAGTAATATCTTGATTAGCTTTTTCAGGTGTTTGATTAGGGTTGGAGCTAAACTCTACAGGACAGTGGCACTCCAGAACCTACGTTGCCTACTAGAGACACACATATAACATTCACCTCACTTCTGCACTGTTGTACGTGGACCGCGTGGTCACAAACATGTATCTGCATGTGAACGTGTGCATGGACATCCACGGACACTTCTGATGACGAAAACTGTATCACAAGGACAGTGTACAGACTGTCGCAGAAAGCTGCAGAATGCAGAAGTTTGGGCTTAAGGCCGCATCACATACAGCTCAAGAAATCAGGATTGTGCTGGGTGTAAACTATTGTACAACAATTTCCCCATTGTAAAAACAAAAATCCTGATCGGAGCACCCTTAATTTTATGCACCTGTTTAACTTTTTCTTCATTGATCTAAACTGACCATGTTGAAAAACATCCAACAGTGGACTAAGCAGTACAAATTTGAATTTTCAAGAAATATAATGCATTCATACTAACAAACAAGCGTATATCATGATTATTCAAATCATGAATTCAAAATAAACGTGAAACTATTCTAAACACCTGAACCTTTAAAATATCAAATACATTTACAAAATGTATTTAAAGGTTAAATTAATTAATAAAATTGTCTATGGCTATGCTTGTCCAGTCTGTGAATGGAATCTACATTATTATTGAATATGGTAAAAAGGTAAAAAGTCAGTACTCACCATGGGGTGTTTACGGCCTCTTGGGTGAAGTTGCTGAGCACTGACTGGCTCATGTGCAATAGCCCTATCTGGTGAAGGAGTCTTCTTGTTCCGTCGTCCAAGATCAGGGACCGATGGTGCTGCATTGTTGATCCGACGCATGTATACTTTGACTGGACTTGGTTGACCTCCACAATTAGCAACAGTGCTGGATTTCGATGGAGTGTCCATCACTGTAGTTGCTCTATACGCTCTCCAGGTGGTTGCAGACTCGCCCTCATCCTCTGAGCCATCTTGCATTAGTGCTCGAGCAGATTCATCCATAGAAGCTGTCCCACGGCTCCTCCAAGTGCTCCTGACAGTGACGTTTCTCATTTCTGGCAAACTGTCATCATGTGAGTGGTGGTTGTGTTGGCTTCTCCAGCTGGTCATGGTGGTGCTGCTACTGCTGCTCTCAAAGCCAGACTCAATGTCATTGTTCAAGTGTGAAGCTTCTGAAGTCTGGAGACTGAAGCTGCTTTGAGATACGAGGGCTGCCTCCACAGGAGCAGTCTCAAGGTAACTGTGAGTTTCAGAGAAGTCAGCATCAGCCTCACTTTGACATAGAGTGATCTCACTCTTAGGGATGGATATTTCATAAGGTATAGAGATGCTACCTCTATGCTCAATACTGGGGCTGATGACAATATTACTTGTGGAAGTGTGCCTTTCCTTGGAAGGGGGCTCGCTTGATAAACTACTGCTCCGACTGCTTGTTCGAGAGGAGCTGGGGTCATTGGGATAGAAGGTGATACTGCTGGTCATCTTGCTAGTCAATACTGGCTTAGTGGAGATTTTGGGTTTCCCACTGGTGGTCAAAGGCTCTGTGACTCCCCCTGACATCACTTCCTTTCTATCAATCTCAACAATAGCTTGCTTGATGATAGCTTTTGACCGGAGGGCTTCACGAGGGCTGCATACCCTGCGGACCTCAATACCTGAGGTAGAATGCGTAGTTTCCTGGGTATCCCCTTCCACCGTAAGAGGCCTGTGTTGCTCCTCGCTGAAGGGGACCTTTGAGGAACCATCGGAGTAAGATTCTTGCAGCCGTGAGTATCTAGTGTATTTTCTTCCACTTGACATCAGGGGGTCATTTTGCTCACCTGCCAATCGTCTGGAGCCAGTGGATTCTGTTTCAGAAGCTGAGGAGTGACCATCAGAACCATGGTCACTTAGAACAGGTGGAGATACATGGGATTTGTAAGCAGTATAGGAACCATTTGCTTTGGACATACTCAACATTGCAGAAGCATCCTGATCTAGACTCTCAGGTTCGGTTAGTCCTTTCTCAAATGAAGCAATGGCAGCCGAACTGGCTGAAATTTGGAGTGACCCATCAGAGTTGTTTGATTCACTATCAGTTCCAGGGTACCTAGACAACTTCTCTGTTCGACTCTTATTGCTATCACTGTCGATTTGCTTGACCGATGGCTTCCAAGACTTTTGGTCATTAGCAGCAGGAGGATAGCGACTAAGGACTGAAACTTTCTTGCTTTCACTGAGAGTACTTGATGAGGCACTTCCAATTTTTTCATCTTTCTTTCCATCTATTGTCCCATTATCAGAAGTAGTACTGGAAGCACCAGTCCTCATACCTTTCCTTACATTATGTGCTGGACTAAGAGTCCTTCGTACAGTCTTTGGGGAATTTTCTGTGGAGTGACACAGGTCTTTGTTCTTCTGCTTAGTTTCTCGCCTCTGCTGAGGAGATGCCTCTCTGCTTTTGTACTTCGAGGTGACTGGTTCAGATGCAGTAGGACTCCTATATAACAATTTAGGTTTCTCCTGTCTGAAGCTTCGTACATGGATCTCTTCATTTTCTGCCTTGCCATTCTCCAGAACCTTTGTAGTGCTGGAAATTGCAGAGTTTCCATTACTACTGCTGCAACCATTAAGCTGCATTTTCATCTGCTCAACCTGGTCATGGAGAGCTTGACTACGGTTTCTCTCCTGCTGGTACTTTTCTATCAATTCAGCATTATTGGATTCCATGTTCTTCAAGTCCTCTTCCACTAACTCCATCTGCTTCAAACGATTCTTCAGTCTTTCCAGTTCCTGGCTGAGGTCTTTAATCTTATTATCTTCTTGCTCTTCTAAGCTATGTTTCTCATTCTCTGACTCAATTCTCAAATCTAGGTCACCTGAATGCTTCAAGTAGTCAAGACTCTTCTTCCTGGCCAGTTTGCATGTAAGGCCTGCTGAGAACTCATCTTCGATCCGAAGATCTCTAGAATCAAATCGTCTGTGGTCTGCTGGGTCTAGCTTGTATTTCTGACGTTCAAGCTTCTCAGTCAGCTTGAGGATGGTTTTCTCATCCTCTCTCTGCCTTTCCAGAAGTCTTTTGCGTTCAGTCACAAAAGTCTGAGTGAGACTCTTTAGTTTCTCCATCTCTCCAGTAAGGGATTTTTCTGCCCTGTCTAGTCGAGCTTCAGAGGTATCCACTTCCTTGACACGAGCCTTCAAGGCATCAAGCTCTGCTGCAAGCTTTTTGGCCAGGTTTTTCTCTTCATTAAGACTAAGGCACAACTGGGTACAGTCTGACTTGCTTTTACCAAAAGCCTCTTCAAGCTTCTCAAGTTCAGTCATTCTACGCTGAAGATGTTCAATCTCTGCTTTTAGATCCTTGGTAAGTTTCTCTTCCTGATCTAATTTCTCCCTAACCTCTTGACAAAGATCCTCCGCTTTCCTGACCTCTTCATCTTTGCCTTCAATTTTGAGCAATCTCTTCCGCATTGTCTCCACATCGGCGAGCAGTGAGGAATTGCTCCCCTCAGCCTGAATGATTTTGTCCTGAATCTCAAGAAGTTCATCTTCAGCTTTCTGTAGTTTGCCTCTGGCCTCTTCAAGCTCATCCAGACGTCGTCCTAGACTCTGCAATTTGTGTCTCAGATGGCGAATTGTTGTGTCTGTCATTTTTTCTTTCTGATACTAATCTACTGTAAGGTCTTTATGATTGTTTGATGGAGGGGTAAACATTTGCATGGTGGTGTTTTCTAAGTGGTTCCGGGACTCTTAAGGAGATATTATAAAGGAAAGGTCCACATTTTCCTCCTACTTTCGGGAGGATGTTTTGAAAACTTTTAAATTTCAGCCTTGTCTCCACTATCACTGCTTCTCCAATTGAGTTTTGACCATCTGCAAGACATAAAAAAAGAACACAAAGCTTAAGTGCCTGTTGTAAAACAAATACAAGCATATATATATATATATATATATATATATATATATATATATATATATATATATATATATATATAACTAATGTAGTTAACTAATGGACCTTATTGTAAAGTGTTACCAATTAATTCTATAATAATTGTAATTAGGCTACATAATATGATTTTCTAAAGCTGAAGTGACCTTTATTTATGTCACAACCTATGATAATTGCAGCATCGATTTCTTGTTGCACTTTTGCTGACAGCAGCACAACTCACTGATATCGCCCTCTGTCTATGTGCCTGTCTCTATGGCAACATTCATAGTGACAGCCACCCGTAAATCACACCCTCAGGAGATTTAGAATGTCTTACATGCCAAGGACAGTTCTGGCTTCAGCAACGCACACTATAAGTAGCCTACAGGACAGTAGGGCTGCAACAAATGATTCTTTTGATAATAGATTAATCTAACAATTATTAGAACGATTAATCGACTAATAACTGATTATTTCACTGATTAATCAGTAGACTTTTATTGATTATTCAGCTTTTGCATTTAGTTAAAATAGTAAGTTATAACATGAAGATTTCAGATGTAAAAGTATATTTTTATTTGAAGTAGAATAAATGCCTACAAATGTTGTTTTGCTAATGTTTATTTCTGTATTATTGATAGAATGACTTTAAATCTCTCCAGTAATTTCAGTTTAATGGCAATGTATAGGTCCTTTTCTATGCAATTCAAGTGAAATAACTGGAAAAATATAGGAGAGTGAGAAAAATTCACATTTTAGGAGAAAAAAAACAGACGGCATTTAGAGGCTTTTGTATCTGAACTCTTCACATATTCTGACATAAATAAAGGTCACTTCAGCTTTAGAAGATCATATTATGTACCCTAATTACAATTATTATAGAATTAATTGGTAACACTTTACAATAAGGTCCATTGGTTAACATGAACTAAGAATGAACAATACTTCTACAGCATTTATTGATCTTAGTTAATGTTAATTTCAGCATTTACTAATGCATTAATAAAATCACAAGATGTGTTTTTTAACATTGGTAAATGCACTGTGAACTAACATGAACAAACAATGAATAACTGCATTTTTATAAACCAACATTAAAGATTAATACATAAATAAAAAAAATGCATAGATTATTAATGTTAATACATTAACTCATTTTAACAAATAATACCTTATTGTAAAGTGTTACCAGTTCATTATACAAATAGATGTATTTGGCACACAAAATGAGATGATAGACAAAGACACTCTCTCACCATTTAATTAGCTACATGAAAAAGTAACTGAATGACATCATTCTGCCAAACATTCCTTTTGTAAGTCATATTATATAAGAAACAAAATAAAGGTAAGTGATAAGATGCTTTGGATAAACTATTTTATTCAAAACTTATGGCGCCTTTCCACTGCATGGTATGGCACGGTACGGTTCACTTTTGGGGGGTTTTCCACTGGGTACTGTACCTGGTACCTGGTACTTTTTTAGTACCACCTCAGCCGAGGTTCCAAGCGAGCCGTACCGTTACCAAAACGTGACGTGCAAACTCTGTTGATCACTGATTGGCCGGAGAAAATCGTCATTACTGCGTCACTGAACTTGCGACACGAGACCCTCCTCTACAGCCCTACCCGCTAGATTTAAATCAGCACAGCCAGCGGACGCAACTTCTGTTTAAACAAACGCACGTTTTTGCATCAACCGCAAAATAGCAGTGTTGTTGTCTGTTGAGGAAGTACAGACGTTCTTCTCGTTGATAGCCGAGGAGCGGATCCAGTGAGAGCTTGATGTGCGACGCCGAAGGAAAAAGCCTTATGTATATAACGTTACTTTTGAACTTGCTATATTTTCAGAGTATGTTTTCTGTTTATATTTTTACCTTTGTATCTGTGTTTTGCTTCAATTAAAAACTTATATTTTACCTTTGTATCTGTGTTTTGCTTCAATTAAAAACAATCTGATCGAATAAGTGTACCTCCAAACTATATTAAATATGTATTATTGTATGAGCACGTAATGAACCTCTTGAAAAGACAAATGATTAATGCCACGAATTATAAAACCATCACATAAATAAAAAAAACAAGGGATACATTGTATATTTTGAAATATTCAAAAGTTTATTGATAATTCACTTTACAGAACAAGCTGCATGAATAGTTAACTAATCAAGTAACGTTAACGCAACACACCTGCACGAACATCCCTGCACTCCTCATCTACAGCCCGTGGCACTGTCACCACAGTCTCTGCTGCTGGAGGTAAATCACAAGCATTCTCATAGACCTCTCCATTGCTGTTAAAAACATCCACATGCCGAGAATGAAGAACACTATTCCGTCTCCTTTCTTTGTTGTGAGTTTGTTTGTGGCGCGTTTACGATGATGTCACGGCAGTAGAGGCGGCGCAATTATAACGACGCGTGAATAATCCCGCCCACTCTATAGCGGTACTAAACTGCAGTGGAAATGCAAACCGACCCCAACTGAGCCGTCTCGTACCGTACCGAGCCGTGCCGAACCATACCGTACCATGCAGTGGAAAAGCGCCAATAATGTCTTAAAATACCTTATAGGGTTATGATAACCAAAACAGTCCTGAGCTAGATCAAGCTTTGATCTCTGTAAACCAAACTATTACTTTAATGAAATAATTTTTTCCCTCTAATAAAAATATTTTATCATTAGATAGGTCCACACTGGAGAGCTGCTTTATAACAGAAAATCAAGTTGTAATTCTTACTGAAAGTGACACTGACTCTGGTTTTTCATGTTTAATACCGTAAAGCTGCTTGAATTAAAGCGATCTATTGCATAAAATACTAACGTATATAAATAAACATATATGACCGGACTTTACTGGAGTACGTTACAGAACTGCAGGGCTCATGCAAACATCCACATCGTTGTAATCCGATGCATTTTTTAACTTCTGCTTTCACACTGCTGTCAGTTTTTGTTGTGTTTATTTCGTTATTGAGAGGAAAACACGAAACATATTTACATATTCATCCAAACACCGCTCAGTAGCTTCAGGTTTGTTCGGCTGGGTTTGAAGTGCTGAAACGCTGTCGTCTTCTCTTAAACTGCGTCCAGGTGGGCTGAACTACAGTCTCGCTACAGTGCTACGCTGATCAAACCGCAGTATTGCAGGCTTTACCATTAGGTCATATGAGATCAAACGACTATTCGACAACAGAAATATTTGTTGACAATTTTTTATTGTCGACTAATCGTTGCAGCCCTACAGGACAGTGCTACTCCCATTAAAAAATAAAACTTGTGTAGCCATTTTTTATAATAAATTTGATGTGAGCCACTACCTCTTACTAATTTACTGATTTGATTTTTAATTTACCAATCAAAATCTCATGCGCATTCAAAACTACTCTTATTAAGTCTAATGCAACATGTCTTAATAGCAGTTGTCTGTTTAGTCACCAGTTGTTTGGTAAAACCCCAAGCCTTATTAAATATTCCACCAAATGCAGAAAAATCACTCACAGTAACAGCAGGTCCAGAGGTAATAGAGCATTTTATAAAATTTAATCTAAAGTGAATTTCAATATGAACGTTCGACTGGCAGGCCCCACCAAGATGGAGACGGGCCCAAATGAATGAGCTGATGTGTGTGATTGCAGGAATTCTGTCATAATACTTTCAGAATCCCATAATTTTATGGTGTACGAGGTACAAGCAGCAGTACTTCTGGGTTTAGAAAGGAAACGAGTCATCCAATAAATATACCAGCCAAGCAGAAAGGAGATCCAGCACACTTAAGGAAAATTTCCATGACACATGACATTCATAATCATTCTGGCAAGATCTCTCAGAGAAGGGGCTTCTAAGGTCAGGATTACACACAAGAGCAAACTAACATATACACGTCTATAATGCCCATCTACCATGGATAGTGATTCAACGTATACAAATGCATAGTATAGGTCAGGAATCCTAAAATCTGGAGAGTTCAGCTCTAACCCTAATCAAACATACCCAAGCATGCTAATCAGAGTCTTCAAGATCATTAGAAAATCGCAGGTAGGTGAGTTTGATCAGGGTTGGAGCTGCAGCAGATTGGACCTCCAGGGAAAGATTTGAGGAACCCCGGTGACTAATCTGTGACTAATAGTGTTAACTATTAAATGTTAAGAAAAAAATGTTTTGTAAAAAATAAAGTATGTGAAATTTAAAAATGTGTCAAGAATATATATATTTAAAAAAAGTCCTTGAACATATGGAAATCTAAAGGATGGTAACAAGTAGGGCTGAGTATCGAGTTTGATACTTCTTAGGCACAATAAATTCCTCCATGCTCATCAAAAAAGTAATGTGACTTTGCGCTTTGAGACGGGATAACTTGACTAACCAGCGGACCGGTCTCGTTCACAGCATCTATATGTTGCTATGGTTCATAGTTTTTTCATTCTGCAAAGTCCTGAGCAAAGTCTGTCGTCAAAGTATTTCTGTATAAATGTCTTACACGACTGTGCTCCCAAACAGCAGCATCCACCTCTGAAAGTACATTTTTGAACGATACCCAGCCCTAGTAACAAGATACTCTTTCCCCTTGAAACCGCTGCAAATTATTTCACCTAATCAGCCAATAAGGAAGAACAGTCATATTGGAAGTACTTTATGGTGGATCAATAACTGGGCTCAAATTTTGCACTGCCTTGAACTCCGAAGATTGCCTTGCAACAGAGATTGAGGAGCAAACAAGGAGCATAAAATGTAATGTCTCATGTAATATCTTAAGAGCTCAAGCTAGAGTACACTACGCATGACAAGAAAAAAAAACTAAAATTTCTCTTGCAGCAACTATAGTGGTGAGAAAGAAATTAAAAACACACCCATAAAGAAAAACATCACAGAAAATAAAGGCAAAGTAATGCACATGAATGCAAAGGAAATACTTAATTCTCTTGCTTCTTAGCTTCTAGTCTCTCATGCACACACTTTCTCTTTCCTCCTCAAGAGCAGCACACATGCAATCATGCACCATATCATTAGTCCAAGCCACGCTAAGAGACTCATTGGCCTCTTGAACATTCCGTTCCCCCGAAGAAAAGGGGTGAAAAGACTTTCCCCTGCACTTGACATCAGTTTGGTTGGGCTGCCTGAAGCTCTTCATTCTTTATAAACATCCCTTAATAATCCCTCAAACCCAGAAATCATGCTAATCACAACCAACAAGAGAGAGGGAATGCACGTTTTACAAACATGGCTTCCAGATGAAATTTATTTGTGATCACTACAAGGTGAGGTTTAAAGCCACACAAATGTTAAGATACAAGAAAAAAAGAATACTTCTAGAAAAATAACTAAAATATATCATATTTTTTTATCATAAAATGAACATTATTCTACTTTGAAAAGCAATCAATTCATAAAACATTTAAGTGTATGGGAATCATTTGCAGTAGTTTGTTTCTGTGTGGACAGTGATTTATAGTCACATCAATTTCTCCTCCATTTGCCAACATGTGGTCCCGTAACTTCATGTTTATTGGAAATCATTGCATCGTGTCTTTTCTTATCAGATCGCTAACTGTCATGGTTGCTCTTGACTAATTGGCAGTAAAAAGAATGACTTATGTTTGCTTTGCGGCGGCTGCACAACGACTTTGTGCATAAACCTTCCTACCAGTGCTGATCCTGTATTGACTGAATGCTTTGTCAGTATTGTACGGTTAAAAAGTAATTCCAAGACAACACACTGAATTGAAAAGAGAGCGAGATGATGATGAGTGTGTGTTTGGCCTCCTCTGAACTCGTGCAGTTCTGGCAGAAACTGACAAACCACAATATAGTGGCAACCTGAATCTTGAAGCAGCAATTTTTTAAATTTTTCCATGAAAGCGAAAACCAGCCTATAATGTTCAGTTTGTTGTTTCCTGTGCAGTCATGTCATTTTCTTCTCCCTCTCTTCACCGCATTTGGAGAAATGGAAAAGTAAGGACAGGAAGTCTAATGTTTTAGTGGGGCTGTACGTCTGAACGGGCGAGCAGACAGCAGGGCTACAAAAAGACTCTGGTGAGAAAAGAAAGGTCTAGTGTTTAAAATAAAGACATGTTGAATTCAGATTGGTTTGGACTTTCTAAAGAGTTAAAGATATTTAAAAAAATGGCTCAAAGGGCTCATTTAAGCCCCATCAGACCAAAGACACAAATCACTATACAAGAAAACAAAACTCATCAAAAAATCTTAGACGATCTGGTTTGTGCAACAGCTTTAAAGCCAAAATACCAAGAGGTGAAGTTAATCTCCAGTCTAAATAAGAAAAAGATTACCAAATATATTGAATATAAATATACAGTGAGTTCAAAAAGTATCTGGACACTTAAGAGATACTTGAAAATATCTGAATGTTATTGCTTTAAATAAAAACATATCAAACGAAGTGGCATCTAGTGATGATAGAGCTTTTCTCAGAACTTTAAGACATGTTTTTCCTGTTACATTTAACAATCTACATGTCGGAGTAACCACAGGTGTAGTTTAATCACATTAACTTAAAGGAACAGTACACCCAAATCTTCCTTTAATTTACTCGTCCTCATGCTGTTCTAAACCTGAATGCATTTCTTTGCAGTATCTTCATGTATGTTCAGAAGAGGAAAGAATTTCAGTTCCCATTGACTTTCAATGTGTTTTTGTCCCGTGGAAACGGTGGACAAGTGGAATTATTCAACATTGTACAGTGAAAGTCACTGAGAACCAAAACTGTTTGGTTACCAACATACTTCAAAATACCTTCTTTTATGCTTTACAGAGTAAATTAAATACATTTGTATTTTTGGAAGTACTCTCTTTAATATGTTAATTGTTTTTACTGACATCTAACAAACAGACTGTCAGAATAATAATTTGAAAACGAATCTGTATTTTATCATTCCATATCTAACAAGCTACTACTTGCTTAAAAAATGCTTTGAAAAATGATAATGTGCTTTCTTTCGACTACTTTGTTTTGTTGTTTTTGTATATGAAGGCATTATTTATTTATTTATTTTCATTAATCACACTTTTTAAAATGAGAAAATTAGACTTTTCAAATCATACATTTAAAATGTCAAAACGTTTCTCTTAGTAGCTACAATTGTAATGAGGAAATGCTAAATATGCTACATGAGAAATGAAAGGCTGAGAGAGAGAATGAAGGGTAAATATTTGTAATTATTGGCAGAATGGTAAAAACAGCTTAGCCACATCTCATCTGCGACCACATCTTGTGTATGGGTCTACACAGAAGTGTTATTTCGAAATTCTAATTGTTGCAAAAATCTATGTGGCATTACTGCAGTAATCAGTGTATTTCAAGATGCTAAGCTTAACTCTAAAGCATTTGTCCTCATGATCCGCAGATTGAACACAGCAGACACATTACTGAAACCGTGCATAATTGCAGTTCACAAATCATCCATAGGTCTACAAAACGGTGTGAGTCTGTATAACACGTCTCTGTGCTAAAAAGCAGCTGTTAGAGAAAATCTGCCTGTTTAAAAAAACATTATGATATCAGAGAGAGATTAATGGTTTCTCATTATTAGTTTTGGCAGTGTGAACAGGAAAGGAAAGGAACTAAATGAAACAATGTCTGTTATATCATTAACTACTGGTTTTCAACTCGTAGGTCACAACCTAAAAAATTTACCTGTTCTGATAAGACTATGGACAGTGAAGAAATACGCTATTAAATAAAAGCAACTAACCACATATGAGTGCATACTAGTTTAAATAGTAAATTAAGAGGCTTTTAAACTTTTAAAAGGGAACTTTAAAAAAATGCTTTCCATAGTATTTTGTGGTTAATAATCAAATTATGCACACATACACCTTGTTTGTTTGTGTGTGTGTGTGTGTGTGTGTGTGTGTGTGTGTGTGTGTGTGTGTGTGTGTGTGTGTGTGTGTGTGTGTGTGTGTCAATGTGTATATGAATTTCAATGTTTGGTATTCTTGTACAATAAACATAAAATAAAAAAGCTTGGTCCTGAAGCAAAACCTGTCGAGAATCACTGTCATAAATCACTCACCTGAAATCTGAACAACCGTACAACCGACACTAACTGAATGTCTTTTTCACAAATACTTGCAGACACCACCTGTTTTCACAAAATACCACATTAATGAAAAACATGAAGCGGTACATTGACGATCAAATCATTCAATGAAATAGAAATGTGTGCATTTCATTGTGCTTCGCAAACAAGTGTAACACTGACGTAAGCTTTAAAGGTGGGGCTGTGATAAAGCGGGACTGGGAAAGACAGGAACTTTTCAGGGTGATCTTATCACTCAAGTCACAAACAACAACAAAAAAAGTATACTATAATAATTATTCAGAACATTACTGTATTTAGCTCGAATAAATGCAGCCTTGGTAAACATTAAAAAAAAACTAATGAAGTCAATGTGATAGTCAATGTGAACTTGTGACCACATTTCCTGATCGCACTCTGGATGGCACAGAAATCAAGTGTCTGCTCTGTTTAGGTGACCTACTTTAGCTGCTTGTGGATTACAGCACAGCAGGATAGAATGCAGCAAGACATACCTTAATAAAACCACAGTCCCACAACTATTACCTTAAATAAAGATCTAGATTTCACTGGAATTTTGAGTTTTAGTCCATGAGGTCCACTAACATTTATTAACTCCAAATGATTAATGCCCGTTATCACTGCCTCAAACAATATGGAGAACCACCTGGACAAAGTACAGACTAGGTGAAAATTTTTGAGTACACTTTGCCTAGCTGAACAACAGACATTTTTTAAGTACAGAACATAACCTAGGTGCCACAAAACATGGAAGCATAGTTTCATCCCAGAGTGTTTTGAACAAGGTAAAAAAAAAATGTTATGACAATGATGCAAAACAAAACAATCCTGAGACATGAGAGTTCCTGAGTCAAAGGTTACTGTCCACAGAGAAAAAGACTGTTGATGATGGCGATGTGATCTTCATTATGTTGTTTGTTATGTGTGTGTTTACAGCTCTACGGTACAATAACTGAATCATCCTCACTGACACACTCTGAAAGGATGCATTCCTGCAAATTGCGTGTGCGACGTGTGCCCGTGTTTTATTCTTTTACTTCGACATCCAGATAATCACAGGTTTACGGCTAGTGTAAAATCAGTTAAAGTGTTCACAATGTGTGAGTTTGTGAGGAGGGAATGGTTTGTTAGTGTGTATACAGTCCCAGAGCCCATCTGAAGCCTTTGTGAGTGACTTCCTTTAAACCCGGCGCCACTGTTCCTTCCCTTGACAGCTCTGAAGTACCGAGTTCAAGCTTTGGTGAGTCACATTTTCATTGTTACACATATTTCAATTTTTACTCTTCCTTTTGGATGCACCACAAAAATCTGTGAATTACCTTACTATCATCAGTCACCACAACCTGCTAAGGCACAAACATTATCTGACTCAGTATCTATGACATTAATTAGGTTGAGATGATTAAAACTATAGCATTAATATTTTCATTATGCAAACAAAAATAAATATGTGGGTTTCCTAACTTCCCTCATCAATTTGTTAAGGACAACTTTGTCTCCAGATGTTTGAAAATATGTAACAAAACCATTCAAACATTTGGAGTTTGTAAAAGGTTTTTAATTTTTTTGAAAGAAGTCTCTGATGCTCAGCAATGCTGCATTTATTTGACCAAGAATACAGTAAAAACAATACAATTATTTATATTTTAAAATTAAATGGATTTTTTTTTTGTAACATTATAAATTAAGTTACTGTGACTTCTGATTAATTCAGTCCTTGCTGAATATAATTATTCATTTATTATATATGTAACATCGTATTATAATTAATACTGTATTTGTAATAAGCTCATAAATACCATAAATATGCAGCATGTCCTTATTTAGATAGTCATGTAAGTGTGTGTTTGGTAGTTTTGCTCTCCTTCATATTTGCATGAGTAAACAGTTTGCTAGATGATGGCCAAGTAAAACAGAAGTCTGTCGGAGAGAGGGAGAGCGAGAGAGCGAGAGAGGGAGAGAGAGAGAGAGAGGGAGAGAGAGCGAGAGACAGGGAAAGAGAGAGGGAGAGAGAGACACTAACAGACTCAGATCACTTGTGCTGCTTTGTTGTAAGTTTTTCTTTCTCTAGCTGTATCATGTTTTCATTTCAATTCCGTATCTCTCTCACTCACAAACAAGCAGGAATGCACCGATAATTATTAATAGCGAAGACCTGTAAATTAATTACACAATAAATAAGGTAAACCCAACGGAAACCACACCATCAACATCAAGTAACACGATTATGTACAGTTCATTAAGACTGAATTTAAAGACCTGAGTGATTTTTTTATCAGTCGACTATATTGACATTTCTGCTCATCACTTTACATCAACAGACCATTCAGAATAGAGTATTACAGGGAGCGTTGCAAAAACCATACATCATTGAACAAGAAACAGTATTTAGACAAAGACTTTCATAACTATCGATTCACTAATGTGTCCATATGGATAAGAACTGGAAGCCTAAAAGCAGATTATGGACGTGCAGATATGAGCAAACCTAACTTAGTGCGCCAACAACAAATGAGCTGATTGGAACAAAAACCAACCTATCAGGAACAGCTACTAAGAATCACATTCTGAAACCAGTTTCAAAAACTACACAAACTAAATTAAAATACACACTAATAGAAACTTTAAAGCAAACTTATTACTCACAAAACCTACCGGAGCACAAACAATCATCATCATCTCGATGAGCTCAGAAGCACCACACGATATATCCAAAGCTTGTTTTGCCCTCTTTCTCTCATGCTGTACAGGAGCCCATTTCCTGTGAGTGATTAGAAGGGGGCGATCACGGTCCAGAGAATTTTCTCTCTTTGTTGTTGTTGTTTTGTCTGCGAGCGAAGAGAAGGAATGCCCAAATTAAACACGTGGAATTCAGGACGTCCAAAGAGGTACGAGGTTCAAAAGATGGCACGAAAGAGAGTGTGTGCGTGAGAGAAGGAACGAGAGAGAAAGAAAGAGTGCAAGAGAATTGAGGGGGGAGGGAAGAGTGAGTGGATGGGTGATTAAAGAGAAGAAAAGAAAAACCTTGTAACATCTTTGGAATCCATTTTTTTGTTGTCTACTAGAACATTAGGCTGACACCTAAATGTTTGTATTCATGTTCGTATTTTCTAACAGGCAGGAATGTTGAATAAAACGCCTGAGTTCGACCTGAAGAACACGTTCTCCAATGCGTTATTAAACACACATTCTGTGCAGCATGCAAAACACTCACACCCACCTCCCGAGGAATTAACCTGAGTGTGATTTCAAATGACAGGCCGCATTCACAACTGGATGAGCAATTACTGACGACTGATGTAGGTGAAGAAAAACAAAACAAAAGCTTGAGTCAATGACATCACAGTCATGTTTGGTCTAAAATGTCAGGGTAATACAACTGTCCTGACGTCATGATATAAAAAGCCTTGTCAGAAATAGGATTTAAAAAAAGAAAAAAATTAAGCAGTTTAGCATAATTTTTTATTATTATTAGACATGCCGATATTATCGGAATGTTATCGTCCAATATTGTCAAAAAGACTTAAAATATCAGATAATTTGCCCTTTTTAAATCACAAAGCATAACAGTCACGTGACATGATATTTATGAGTTAATACAATATTTTATGTTATCTTTTATTTATATATATATATATATATATATTAAAGATCACAAAAAACTATTGTATTATGTGGTGACACTTCACTAACTTTACTTACTACACTTCACTAAGCCTATGTATAATGCATTATAAAAGTAGTTGTAATACATTAATTATGCCTTGTAAAGCACCTTATAATTCATTGTACAATCTCATGAATAATTATAACCACAGTTAATAAATAATATTTCATACTACCTCATAACTTTTCTAATTCTTTTTACACTATTAATTTATTTTTATAATTAATATAATTATTTACAACAAGATATAATGTATTACAACCAAGCGGCAACCTCCTGGCGCTTGGCGCTTTCACTCTCTCTCTCGTGAAACCAACACTGAAAACTGCAATTCATTGACTGGCCGCTGGAGGCTGGCTGCAAAAGGGAGTCAATTTCATAGACTCCCCATGTTAAAATGCCCAACTTTACAGCAGAAAAAACCTGTTTACAGCCTGGTGCAAAACAATATTTTGATCTATATAGCTAATTTTGCCCTTCATGACAACTGTGAGGGGGATGATTTTTTTATAATTAATCCGTTTAAATTATATTTAACCTTAAAATTCTGCATAATTAACCCTGCTTGGTGGGCGTGGTTTCAGCAACCAGCTTCACCCATATCCCGCCTTTTGCCCACTTTCGATTATCCGGGAGTGACGTGCAGCCAAGATGGAGACGGCTGTCCCCGCCTACTTTGAGCTTCAAAAATGCTCTTCAGAAACCTAAGGGTGACGTCACGGACACTACGTCCATGTTTTTTACAGTCTATGATTACAACACACATTATAAATAAGTTTAATGCATTATACCCTTTAATAACAATTTATAATGCATTATACATGAAGAATTTAAGTATTACCAAATGTTGTTTTTTCAAAAGCATAAGAAACCAACATGTATTTCAGGAGTACACTGTTAAGAACATGCCACATGTTTAAAAAAAAAAATGATTCTCCAAATAAATCCTGGAATAGTTTTTGCACAAGTGTCAGGCAGGCTTATATAATCCATGTGAAGTTCCTGGCTGTAGAGGGAGAGTGGATAAAACCAGAGAGAAAGAGAGATGCCAAGAACAAATGGTAAATGTGAGATTTGACTGCATCATGTCCTTATAAGGCCTAAATAAAGAGCCTTTTCCCTCTAAATCCATCTGGTTGGCATGACCTACAAACACAATACCAGAAGACCAAAATGATAAAACGACATCATTTACACTGCATTCTCCAGAGCAAGAATGAAAAGGAGAGAGAGAGTGGTATGAATATATCAAAGTGGGTGGGCGTTTAATATGCTTGACCTTTGGCACCGTTGGTCTTGACTTTGGGATAAAAACAGACGGAAAGCAAATGAACAGAAAAAAAGAATGGCTTGTATGTGTGGTATGTTTGCGCAGACCTCTCCAAACTGCCCTCAATAATTGGGGTGGACACACACATACACACTGAAAACATTCACACACATTAGGGGCAGTGTTGGGGAAAGCTCATTTTAAAAGTAACGTATTACAATATTGCGTTACTTTTTTATTATAATTTTTTTTAATTTATTTTTTATTCTCGTAGCTTCATAAAATTACGGTTGAACCACTGTTGTCACATGGACTATTTTAACAATGTCCTTACTAGATTTCTGAGCCTTGACCGTGGAAGTACCCTTGCTGTCTATGGGCGGTCAGAAAGCTCTCAGATTTCCTCAAAAATATCTTAATTTGTGTTCCGAAGATGAACAAAGGTCTTACTGGTTTGGAACGGCATGAGGGCGAGTAATTAATGACAGAATTTTCATTTTGGGTGAACCATCACTTTAATAAAAAAAAGAAAAAGAAAACAATTATTTTTGGCAACTGTAAAGGCCCTTTCAGACTAAAAATGTTATTAATATTTGTTTCTCATTAAGAGAGGAGATGTGCCAGTGAATAAATTGAAGAAAAAAAAGAAACTTGTAATACTTATTTGAAAAAGTAACTCAGATATTTGTTGTAGATTTAAAAGTGATGTGTTACTTTACTAGTTAGTTACCTGAGTAGTAGTATATTTTTATTTAATGCCATGTCAGCATCTTATGCTATTTTCATGGCAAAAGCAATTGAAAATAAAATACAAGTATGTTACTTGAAAATGATTACGTAACTCGTGTTACCCCAACTCTGAGAGTCTCTATTAAGTGACAGAATATGTGGAATACAGTAGTAAAAAAATATAGGAGATTGGCTTTCACAACAAAAGTTTGACAACTATATTGACATGGTAACACTACCCACACACTAGTGCCTGCAGATGAAGGGAATTCCTGTGCAGAAAACGGCCACATCATCTTGTGAAGGTACTGGACACTTGTAAACAGTCTGGGAATTCTGATACCCATCAGGCCTTGGGCCGCCTCTCTCTCCTAAATAATTCCTTATTCTCTTTTTCAGCATGTGTGTGTGCTTTGTAGGACAAAGACAGAGACTTCTGCATAAGGCACCAATGCCGCAGCAGGAGGCTATGTCCATATCCTATTATGGGTGGGAATGAGTCAGGTCAGAGTCATGTTTACATGGTTCCAGGCAGCACGGCTGACAGACTGACAGCTTTGGGACCGTGGGTAGAAACTGGAATAATAATTGTTAACTGACTGATTGCACCATTTATGGCAGACTGATGACTGCTCTATTTGTCATATGACCAGAGTTTGACATGATGAGACCGATATGAGTGTTGTGTCTGTACAAAATACAACTAAAATTCGTAATAATCACAAATTATTTTCATTATTTACTCTGGTCATTAGAACTAGGGTTGTCAAACTCCAAAGTATCAGAGAAGCACTATAAAATTACAAAAAAAGTGGTCCATACAAAAGGTGTGCTATATTTCAAGCCATACAACATATTTTTTAAAAGGATCAGGCTTAAATTTAAGTTGCTACTCGCTGAAAATATTGCCATTTGCTCAACATATCCAAATTTCTATTCAAAATCTTTCAAAACCAGTCTGAATGATTAAAACATTGGACTTATCCGAGTTTTCAAGTTCAGCTCAATGATGCAACAGCACTGGAAGGGAAATACAAAAAAAAAAAAACTCCATTTGTGTTTCACAGAAGAAAGCAATGCATACGTGTTTGGAACAGGCTGTAGGTAAATAATGGCATAATTCTCGTTTTTGGTTGAACTATCCAGTTAATAAGCAACAGAAAAAAAATGTAAGTTCCATTTCAATACATTTAGATGTCAAACTTCCATATTTCCTTTTTTGAATAACACATAATTGCTTACAGGTTTCTCTCTAATTAAAGACATATGCAATGTATTAAAAATCTAAAAGATATGTATCGCACAAGATAATTATATGACTTTTTGCAAAGGCATTACAAGCAGATATTCCGACAGCTTAACCAAGGGTTTCCGCAGTTCTGACTTAATGCGGTATGAAATTCAACCAACTGAACACAGGTATTTTTTGGTTATAAA
The DNA here is from genome assembly GCA_027564155.1 of Gymnocypris eckloni scoliostomus. Taxonomy (NCBI): domain Eukaryota; kingdom Metazoa; phylum Chordata; class Actinopteri; order Cypriniformes; family Cyprinidae; genus Gymnocypris; species Gymnocypris eckloni. Next base: position 13,532,010 of record CM050428.1, read on the forward strand.
TATCAAGAAGCAACTAATGACAGGGAAGAAGACGTAGAACACTTTTAATCGGCTAGACAAGACAGACTTTGATTTAGCCACAGTGACGTCAGGCATAAAGGAAATTAATGAACCACTTTAAATGGATTGAGAAGATAGTCATAGAAAGGGATGAAGAGGAAATGATGAGTGTGTTGTGGGGGAGAGAAGGAGCCTGATAAGAATGAATGTGCAACAGAGGAAGAGGAATGTTGAAAATTAGATGCATCGTCATCCAGATGGTCAGACCATGAAGATTCACATGCGTTTATGAATCGGTGTGTGTGCACTGTGCAGACACAGCAAACCTCACTTAACACAAGCCAAAATCAACAAAATCCTTTTAGGAGCATCAGCGGTGCCAAAAGACCCTAAAGCTATACACAAACCAGCCTCATCACAAGGGCCTAAACCACCACATTTATAAGACTGAAAAGAGGGGGAGATAGGACTGCGCATGCACACTGGCTGATCTAGCCTGAGAAATAAGCTTTTTATAACGCTATTTGAGCAAAAGAAACAACATTTATGACACAGCTGTTATCCGATTTCATTGGTGATTTCAAATATGAAATTTAATCGTAAGCTTAGTGAACAGTTTTGGAGAATTTTATGTTTCCCCATACAAAGTGATAGGAGCTGCACTTGGATGCCCGAAAGGCGTTTTAAAGATGGCCGTCGTGTGACATGGGTTGCCTTAAAGAGACTTTGTTTATAATAGAAAAACAGAGACAAAAAGAAGAGGCAGAAGACCTGCAACATGTTAGCCTGTACATTCCTCTCCCTGAAAACATGTGTATTTTCTACTGACCAAAGAGAAAAACAATCCAGCACAGAAGGGTCATGAGATCGCATGCTTGGAGAGAGAGAAACAGAGGAAGAAGAAAAAATATGGGTCTTTCAAGCACACAAAGCATCAGTCACCTCCAAGAACCTCAACGTGAACCAAACCAGAGCTTTTCTACTACATAAGAAATATGAAGATGGTAATAATATACATTGGGGTCGGCACATATGAGACCAGTTGATCTATTTTGCATTTTTTAAATAAAATAAAATCAAAACACATTAACAACAAGCGACATGTTTAAAAAAAAATAATATGAATTTTTGAATGTCTTATTATTTGGTGCATCTATCTTTTGCCATCAAGAAAGAACTCCAAATATATGAAAAACCTGATCATGTTATCCAACAGAAAACAATTGTATTTATTTCCAGATTTATAGAAGATTTTTTATAGTTTTTATTGTTAGAATTTATAGTTATTGTGGACCTCACTGTATAAGCCCAGGCGATAAGACAAAAGGAAAGCTTCAATGGCCAGAGACTCATCTTAAAATATTTGAGAAGGTTTCAGGACTTCAGGATTATATATGATGATGGAGGTTCTTCTAATGTACGGTAAAATTACACTTCTCATTCAAGTTTTACACCATTTTTGGTTTGAGCATGTATGTGACCAGAACAAATCCAATTTATTTTAATGAAGCCAATCTACCAGGACCACTTTTTTTCTTCTGTGTTGGTGAAATTAGAGTACAAGAGTGACAACAAGCTCTTATTTTAATGGCGAACACAAGCACGAGTGCCTCCAACTCAAAGTTAATAAGCTCTTAAATCAACGTGAACATGTTGCTCTATACATGCTAACAAATGCTGAAATACTTCACAAAAGCGCTGCTGACACTCAATCAGGCGAATCAAAACAAATCGTCTGAACATTGTGTATCTAATGAGGTTTTTAATCAAAGAGCAACCGTTGACAGATGGAAAGTTGGACTTGAAAAACAGACATGGAGTTATTGTCCCACTCTTGGACTGAGAGTTGATGGATGATGACATAACAAGGACTGACAGCGGAGATGGAATCCAACCGCTGAGTAAAACACAGGCCAAGTTTCAGCTCCGATTTCTCTTATTATTCACCTATTGCTTTATTTTTTCTCTTTACATTGATATTCACTGTTTCTTTCTCATTCTGTCTCTTTGCTGTTAGAGACATACTAAAGCATGTTTCTTATTCAGAGGCGAGGAGAGCGTCTGGAATTTCCCCATGTGTAACACGCTGCTTCCTGGTTTAGTGTACACTGATACCCCCTTCCCCCTCAATCAATCCCACCAACCACAGCACAGGATTTATGAAAGTCAGCTTCAGGATGTTGATACAGGTGCCTGCGCCGCCTCTATTTCTCCCTCGCTCACATACATCCAGACACTCTTAACCTCTTTCTACCCATTTCTATCACTTCATCTAGTTGTGTCTCATGTGTCTTTGTTGTAGACTAGAGAGACCAGCCTTTGCAGACCAGATACAAGACAATGACATTTTTTTATTAATACTTCAGTAAGGATACGCTATAAATGAATCAAAAGTGGCAATAAGAACTTTTATAATGTTACAAAACAAATCTATTCTTTTGAACTGTATAATCATAAAAAATCATAAAAAAATTACCACGTTTCCACAAAAATATTAAGCAGCACAACTGTTTTGAATAGCAAAATAATAAATAAAATGATTATACAAAGAAACAGTCTCATCTGCCTAAATCTGTAAATAAAGATCAAAAAGACAGAAAGAGGTACAGTCTCTACATTCAGGCCTTTAGTCCCGTAGATACTCAGACAGACTGACAGCTCTAAATCCAATCACTTTGTCACCAATCGACAGCAAGTGGGATGGTTAGAATAAGTGCGGCAGCTATTCCTATGGAAATGCAGGTCACCAGGCATCGCCAAGGCTTTGAGAGCTTGGTCTGATCTTGTGTGTTGTCAGGGTGACCATGACATCAGTGATTGCTTTTTTTGATAATTTTATTCAGTGGAAGCAGCTAAGAGCAGTCTTGTTGCAATGACGCATGGATACGGCCAGATATGAACTAAACAGCAGAATAAAGCATCTAAATTACATAGAAGAACATTCACTATACCAACAATATTTTAGTGAGTAAATGGCATGAGTCAATGTCAATGGCCATTTGGTCAAGATGTTTTAATTATCATTAAAAACTATTTATACGTACAAATTGTAGGTGTTTTAAATAAAAATAAAAATGATACGTCTTGAAAACACCTCTGTTATGATGTTTCTAACTTCTTTAAAAAAACTGCTTCACTGCTACTAATATTTGAAATATACTGACTGCCAAATCAGATTCATTTGAACAAATTTAAATGTAAACTTATCTTGAAAATGGTCTAAAAGTTTTTTAACTTTATATGAAAACAATATTAAAACAAAGAGTACATGTCACAAGTACACTGAAAAAAAATATTGTAGGATTTACTAAAATCTTCATAATGTGCACTAACACATTTTAAAGGGGTCATCGGTTGACCATTTTCCACAAGTTGATATGATTATTTAGGGTCTTAATGAAAAGGCTATAACATACTTTTGTTAAACTTTCTCAAAGGTAGTGTAAAACAACACCCGTTTTACCTTGTCAGTTGTTTATTGCTTTAAATGCTAATGAGCTCTACTGACCCCACCCCTCTCTTCTGTGGGGTGATGAACCATGCTCTGAGAGATTGTTTACTTTAACTTGCTAACTAGCACACATTAGAAATAGCTATTGCAAAGATTCATTAAAAAAAACCTTATACTCACTTCTGCTAAGTGAAGCTAGATCACAAATTATTTGCAAGAACATAAACACATTTAGGTAGATTAGACACATTCCCTTCACAAACAAAAGTAATCCACTGCATCTTCAGAGGCTCAGATGTCGGGAGTAAATGACAACTGCTATGTTCATTATTACATCCAACAACAAAACACCTCAATCGCTATGAGGTGTCTATATTCTTGTCTACATCTGCTCTGGCGGTGAAACAATGGTGGTTGGACCGATGACAGCTCACTCAGGGCGGGTCTAAGGTAAGATGGCACTGTCACTCAACAATCAGGGAAGCGGCCTTCATCCATGTGACGTCACACAGACAAGAAGCTGAGAACAGCCTGATTTGAAAAAGGGGATATTATTTTAGGGATTAAATAAAAAGCACTGGGTGGATTTCTATCATTATAGAGGAGTGCACACACTGCCAACACACATTTATGTTCAAACAACATGAAAAAACGAATTTAGCATCCAATGACCCCTTTAAGTAAATTTGACTGCTACTGCCAGTACAATTTACATGTTACTGTCAAGTAAAATCTACTTATTATTGAACTTAAAATTCATAAAGAAATTAGGCAAATATTACATAACTATGCTTAATGTACTTACCTCAATTAAGTACATTTAACAAAGAAAATAAGCAACTTTAGCTTGGCCAGTAAAATTGGAGTAATTTGTACTTGGTCAAAGCTTACTAAGCAATACTTTGATTTTACTCAATATAGCACTGAATTAAACCATGCTTTTAAAGTGCATGTGTAAAAAATACAAAAGATATCATGTAGACACCATATCTACATAATTAGTAATGCAGCCCTCACCCGAAGACAGAGACTTCAATATTTGGTGCAATGACAGTAACAACAGTTTTTGAGTATGAATGAATGTGTCATTTTGAGTAGAAAATGAAGTCCATATGTGACAAGTTACTAAACCTAACAACAGGTTTTAGATTATTTTATAACGTTGATATTTACGGTTTAATTTCTACAAGCTTGGATTGAGTACTAATATAGAATTCACTTAGTTTTTTTATTATTGCCAGAACTTACTTTTTCATGTAGTAATTGCATTTGTTTTTATATAGTATTTACTTGACCACAGAATCATTTTTATCAATGTACTTGGTACACGTTTTTACCTTTTTATTTGTAACTTTATTAAAATATATATTTTTTTACATTTTCTTTATCATGAACACTCTGAAATGAAATCAACCCTTACAAATGAACCTCTAACAATTTTAACAATTGCACTTGTCTTTTTCTTTCTGCTACACACAAAATCGAGCTCAAACAAACAGACTCATTTCTGCAACTCCGATACTAATTAATCACAATTATAGATAATAATCATGGAAAACAACCAATATGATCCAATCTCAACAACAATCTTTCCTTCATCCGTTCTTTAATAAGAATGTAAATGGCCTGTAACTGAGTCACCCAGTTAAAATACTTCTTTATGAACTGAGTACAATTTCCAGAATAATAGGGGATCATACATGGGAAAGACACAAGAAAGAGATCAGTATCCACATGATGAGCTGTTAAAACCCAACGTTTCTGCTGAGACAGAGAGATTCATTTAATGGGCAAAACTCATGCTGTTTTTCTCTAGTAAATGCTCTTTTAAATTACTTTCAAGTCCTGAGTACAGAACAGGATTCTGAGTGTTACACAAGCCTCTTCCATAGCATGTCCCAGTGGGCAAAAAGTGGACCTTGAAGCGAGCTGGAAAGGCTTCTAAAAAATGTTAACTATGCCCCTTTTCCCCTCTCCCTCCCCAAAGATTGAGTCCAGCCCAACTTAACCATCCAACCCAGAGCATTCCTGTGTTCTCCAGCCCCTTTAACAAAACACAGTGTGAGAGAGATGTCAAACACATTAATAACACAACTTTCCACTCAGCTGACCCAGACATCCCTTTTAAGGCCAAGCAGTTCAGATTTCTCTTTTCATTAAGTTCCAAAAATACCTCAAGAACACAGAGAACGTGCGAAGGGAAGAGAAATCATTGCACTGCCCAGTTTAAGCTGACATCTCCTGGCTTTGATGACTAGAAGAGAGAGATAACAGCCCCTACAGATTTGGATTGACCTGAGAAAAACCCTCAGAGGCCTCAGACATACATATATGAGACGTCTAGAGCAGGGGTGTCAAACTCATTGTCACTGGAATGGACATGCAGGACAGAGTTTAGTCTTTAGGCTTGAAATGCCCTTTCAAACAGCAAACATTCCCAACCATATGTAAGCCATTAGAGAACTCAGGAAAATGTTTACAATCGAGTGTCACAGTAGAAACATGTTTTATATCAGAGGAGATAAGGGAGAAATAGCCATGAACCAGGGCAGACCAAATGTGCGTCAGCCTCAGTTTAACTTTCTCAACGTGTTTGCACAGTTCACAGGTCACAGCTATCCTGCCTCCAATAAAAGATGATAAACCACACTAGAGACGCCTTGCAATTAGCTCTGGTGCATCTGTGTGCGAAAGTCAAGAATGAGACAAAGGGGTGTTATGTTGTTCCTCAGAAGGAATCGTTAATATGGTTTTACAGTATGATGCTGAATCATCACCAATAAGTGGATGCAGCCAATACAGTTCTCCGTCTTCAACCCTAACGCTAAGCAGTACTTTAAAATGCCAATCAAATGCTAGCATGTTTCCATTAGCTTGATATGTGGTGTCCCTCTAGGCAATGTTCTAGGCCCCTTGATTTTTAAACAGATTAAGGGTTTGCAAGTAGTTGATTACAAAAATAAGATTGTTGTTAGAATATAGGATGGAAAGCAATTAGGTCCGTTTGACACATATAGTGCAAAAGCGAAGTAGAATAACTTTAAAATCAGCCTTATGCTGTTACGGTTACAGTTCTATAGAGGAAAACAATTGTTTTGGGATACTAGACATCAATCAGTTATTTTAATAGTTGCCATATGAATTTAATATGTCTTTATAGGTATTTTCTTTAGTTTTAGTTTTAATAAATTGTATTTATTTTAGTAACGTTACTTTAGTCAACATACTACATGGAAATGAAATAACATATATATGGGTGTTTGGCTTAGTGTCACGTTAGAATAATTTTTATACTCATACCTTTTGTTGTTTTAATATTTTGAAATGTTTTTAGCTTTATTTTTTGTTTTCATTTAAATGTTTAGTTTTGAAATGATGTTGTATGCATTTGTCATTTGATTTAATTTCTTAATTTTCTTAAATGTGTGTATATAGTATTTATAGGGTTTTAACTTATAGTTGTAGTTACTTTTTCTTATTTGTAAGTCGCTTTGGATAAAAGCGTCTGCTAAATTACTAAAAAGTAAAGTAAAAAAGTCATAATGGCCAAGGACCAATATTAACCTACTAACCAGCATTATGTCAAAGTGTGGACTTTGGAGGCCCATTGCAAGGCTTGAGGTTGCATTCGGGCCAGGGCTAGGGTACCCTCGAACATTTTAACATTGCTATCCTCTATATTGAGCACAAATACAGATGTTCAAGATATAGGAAAATCTGATTCTCCTAAATTCTCCTTGCTGCATTACACGCGGATTGCAGTAAACACAAGTATTACGAAAGCAATGGCTCACTATCCAAAAAAATATTTAATCTGTCAGATGTTTGACAAATGGGTCTATTCAATGTTTATTCAATAACACTCACTCTGAACTTATAGTACTGTGTGTAGACAGCAACGTGGCTAAAACGTCAGCTAAAACTAGAGTTCATGCATCAGTGAGAAACGGAAGGGCACAGCCTCTTTCCCTGCCCATGCCTGAACCTCTCTGCTAGACTGGAAATCAGGTCAGCGCTGGACCAGAGAATCTCTGCTTGTGTTTCCATGTGGAAGGTAAAAATAGGCAGAGCAGAATTAAAAAAGTAACAGCCTCACAGTAAACGAAGAGGTGAAATGTGAATGAGTCCTGAAACCAGGAAATTTGTAAGACTGGGTAATATTGTTACAAAAGTATTGAGCATATATATAATACAGAAAAAGAAACAAATATCTCAATATTTCTCAATCTTTTTTCAGCCGGTCATATTCTTGCATTTGCTGTGAAATTGTTTAAAAAATAGATTTTATCTTCAGAGGAGCCATCATCTTGACCAAACAGCTACAGGCAATTACATTGAAAATGATTCAAATTTAATAAATTGTCCAGAAATGGGTTTTCACTAAATTAAAAAAGTTAGGGAAAATTATATTTAATCATTTTCATTTATATGGACCAATATAACAATATATTGTGACAAAAACTATTTTAATAATAGAAAAATTAGACGTCAAATAGAGACATTAATATTTTTGAGTGACAATAACACAAACGGATTACTGAATTGTTCAAGTTCATAATCGAGATAGGTCAATTAACTTGGAACTATAGATCGACCGATATATCGATTTACCGATATTTTCCTGATATTTAGGCATTTTAGCATTATCGGATATCGGATTCACCGATAAATATTTTGAGAATTGCGCGCAGGATCGCTATTGCAACGCGTCTAAGGGGAGACGAGACAACAAAAACGGCGTCCAGGTACTTGATTTACTTTAGTTAGTAAACTATTTAACATAACAGCCATTCATTTAAATAAATAAATAAAATAAATGCCTGATATGCAATTTATGCAGCTTGGCTCTAAGAAATAGAGACGAACTCCTGGAGTCACGTACGATAATCTGTCAATCTTTCCCAATAAAGACGTACTTGTGCATGAATTAAATAATACAGCCATGAATGAACTCATGTTGGAAATAAAATCGCTGAAATTAATTTTCTCTCTGTTGTATATGCTCATCATTAGTCTCGTGAAACCGCTTTCTTATTCCTGTTCACTCAATGATTGATGCTCAGGAAAAGCTCCAGCACGGCCACCGCATGGAACTTTTAACAAGATTCACTTGTTTTAAAACACACTAATTTATATCAACATTTACTATATAACCATTATTTCGCCAAAAAACATCTAAATAAATACATCTCTATCGGAATTAATTATTTATTATCTCCGCAAGCGATCGCAGTTTGAGTATAGTTCTGTGCAAATAGATAAAACGTGCTGTCAGCAGGCATTTTATAATCTAGAATGACTAAAACATTTTTATAATTCTGATATAACACACTAGTTGAAAAATTCTATAAAATACGAGGTTTTATTTGTTATAGCTTATTTCAATATTCCAGAGGATATTATTCAGTGAATTAACATTATCCAGTGAATTATTCTTCACATTTTAGCCTATTAAACAGCTTAAAAACCTACTAAAACTGTAGTTTAAAATGAAGTTGACTCCTGCCCTTTATTTTCTCCATTTGAAAACATTAAACATTCTGTTGCTAATGATGCTTTTTATAAAAAAAAAAATTGTTGTAATATGAAGATTAAATTTAACACGAAAGACTTAATTTTCAACTGTTTTTTGTTGTTGTAATAACTGAAAGGGGGAAAAACCAAAGTGAAGTACAGACTTACTTCACTCAGTTATTTATTTACTTTACAACAGTAAATAAATATCGGTTCTGCATATCGTTTTTGGGAACATAAACATGTAAATAATTGGTATCGGTTATAAAAAAATCTATATTGGTCGATTCACAGACTAAAGGCGGAAAAAACTCTGCAAGAAGACTATTAGCCCTCTATAGTACACTAGACTTTACAAAACAGGAGAAGGAAATCAGGACAGTGCTTTAGAGCCATCAGCCAGATACCTGATGAAATTCCCTATCTCCACCCAATGCATACACGCACAGAACCTAATGAACTTAAATATAACCATTTGGTTCTGCAGATGCAGAGTGCTGCAGCGTGCCGTCTCGGATACAGAGAGAACATTACACCATCACAGAGCACGTGGGCTGCTGTGAGTGCATCACTCCGGTTCCGTGGAGCTGTTTCAGGAGACCTTACAGATATTTCAAACACACACCCACCCTCGCACCCACAATCCTCAACAGCAGCGTGGATACTGTCACACACGAGGAGGGAGAAAAAAACAGGGTCAAAGATCAATGAAGAATCATTTGTTGACTGACAAGCATTTGAGATGCACACCAATAACCAGGTGTGAACAGCGATCGGTCTCGGCTGACCACCGACACGGATCCAGGTGTAAAAATACCATATAAATACACACCTGCTCTTTAACGCACACTAAATCGTCTGTCTAGTGTACACATGCTCAAATGTAAACACGGCATGTTTGGGCGCAGGTGAGAAAGCGAAAGGGTGGGGCGCTTTTAAGGAGAGAAGACATTTGGCGTCCTTTACAGATGACTTTGAGTGCTTCGAACTGGAGAATCTGATGAGTTCTTCTCACAAGTATTTTCTGATGCAAAACATCAGAAAAGAGCAGGTCTGAGCAGATGCAAGCACAACTCAGCAATCCCAGACACAGTGCAGTACTTGGGATTAGGAATGCAACGATACCATTTTATCTGAACTGATCCAGAAAATTCTGAGGATTGGCTAATCCAATCCAAATCCGTTGTATTTATTTTTTATCATTGTAGAATTTCTATAATTCTCTGTGTTGATCTGATCGTCACTCTTCTGTGTGTTAAACACAATCTATTTTTTTAACTGGTGGGTCAAAAGTGCTGGGTATGCAGCCAGAAAAGTGGGTCGTGAGACCGTTCTGAGAGGCTCGCGGATTATATACAGCCAAAGAAAGAACATCAACAAAAACATAATTCGAAATGCTTTTCTGATGCGAGACTATTTTTAAAGGACGTGCATGAAAGCTGTTGACACTTCTGTCATATGCAGTTTAAGTAAAGAAAGGGTGCCTGAGAAAAATGCGCTGTCCCGTTTTAGTATCTGCAGTCAGATGAGATGTTGACAGGTTTAATGTCAGTGTCATTATTCTATCGTTATTTTCGTAACTTATGAAATAAAAAGCCTCTCACCTCAAAGAAAACTAACCATCCTGTCCTGTCAGATGTTGCTGGTAGCGCACTCTTCTATAGCATGCGAACGCGGCGCCACTCTGTATATCACTTCACTAAAGCGCAGAAACTACGAGCATGCACGTAAAATAAAAGTACAGAACCAATAAATCGCATAACTGGTACTGCGTTTGTTAGCTGGGAAGGATTTGTATGAAGGAATGATATTCATTCTATTCAGGAGCAGTTTCAACGCTTCATTAATAGTCACCTAGGTTGTTTTCATAACCCAAAAGTACCATGTTATTTGAACTTTGACATTACTGAAGAGTGATTCATACCAGATCTGGTCACCCTTCCCCATGAACATCTCATTATGTCAGAGTTCACAGAAACACCAAGAATTAGAGCTGGCGGTATGGTTCATACGAATATGTTTATTTTCTCTGATATGAATTTTAAATACCGCAATACGGTGTCATTTAAATAACGTTTGAAACAGCACACTGTTAGAGAGTCTCTTTTCACTATTGCATTTTGCAGGATACAGCTGTATGTGACTAAGCGTGAAAGTTCAGAAACTGAAGCACTAGTAGAATGAGATGAGAGAGAAGTCATCCACAATATCCACATTGACATACAAATATCCAGTCCGCTGCATCAGCTGCGTCTCTCACAAACTAAATTCGTCGATCGACTTCCGTCAATTCAGGGTTCCACTTTGTTCTTAAATTCTTTTCATCATTTTAAGATGTAAATACGCTTTTTCTCAAATAGTGTTATAAATGTCTTGATTTCAGCTTGAATAGTTTAAATGTAAGGAAAGAATGCATTCAGTCTGCTACATGTGATCAAAGCCTACATGGATTAAGCATTCCTTTCGCACATTAGCGTTTGTAATCATCCACTCTAGATTTATTTAATTCCACAGGAGAAATTTGTGCTCTGCTCTGTATACTCCATTTAATCAGCCCAAATATACAGAGATAGAATTTTTGCTCATATTGCCCAGCCCTACTTTGAAGAAACATGTATTTGGTAATATTTAGCTTGAGGCACCCTCTTGCGGCCTCAGAAGAGAAGCCAAAAGCTTTTTTTTCCCTAAATGAATTTAGAATATAATTCGAATTTTGATAATATTTTAGTAAGAAATTCAAATTTAGTTTTTCAGCCAATTTGACAGCCCTACTTATTATTGTAAAATACATTAATGAAAAAAACAAGCAAATGCATACATTTCAAAAATTAAACTACATTTCTTTTAGATGTATAGCACCGTAATACAAGGCAGCAACATATGATAGCTAGGACAGAAAAATAAATACTATTATTATCTTTCATTGCACAAAAGTATTATAAAAGGAAATGCTCCAAAACAGAGTGGCACAATGTGCATCCCGTGCACAGAATGATGTGCTTGAAACACGGAGTCACAGCACGCAGGCTGCGCAGCCCTCCGAGTCCGCATAGAAAAGATAAGTACAGAAATCTGTGCGTCAGTTCATTGACCCTTTTCTTTTAACATAAATTAATTTCAGAAATTAATAGATGATGCCTACAAAAATTAATAGGCCAATTATAAAATGGAACCACACGTGATTTGATCACATGCATTTTTGACAAAATATCCTGGACCATTTTTACACCTGAATTTAGCACACCTGTGATCAGATGGCCATTAGATTCTGGAACTTTTAAGAACATATTTATTAAAATATTAAAATATATTATAGGAGTCTAGCGTTGTTTAGTATGGATGAAAACAGTTCATCAGAAAATACCTCTTTTTGCATTATACAGGTCTGGAAGAATGAATGATAATGGAATTTTCACAATCCCTTTCAAACCAGGTGTAAACAATCACAGAAGAAACACCCTTGCTTCGAGTCCTGTGGTACTGTCTGTGAAGGTCAGTCCTCAGGGCAGACTGGGACAGCTGGACTGGTTCAGTTTATGTTTTTGAGTGGAAGGAGCTGCTGTAATCTTGTTGTGTTCACACTTTAACACCTCTTCCTCAAGCTAAATGTCTGTCAGCAAGCTCTTCCACTCCCTGACATAAAAAAACTGAAGAGTGACTCATCTGTGCACCAGATCTGGTCACCCTTCCCCATGAACATCTCATTATGTCAGAGTTCACAGAAACACCAAGAATTACTGAAAAAGTTGTTATTTCTTTCAAGATTATGTATACTGTATCCACCACCATTTTCAAGATCATTTTACTGTCAAGGGCAGTGCTGCAAATACGTTTGCTGGATGCCAAAAGCTAATACGCCAATGACGTTTACAACGACCTAGGGATGCTCCGATCAGGATTTTTGCAGCCGATACGGAGTACCAATTTTTTGTCATGGTGATCTACCGATGCCGATTGTGAGGCTTCAAGGTTTATATAACATATGTAAAAATGTAATATTCCTTATACAGTAAACATTTTAACATGCCTTTTAATGGGGTTTATGCATAACATTATCTATATTAGGATACTTAAAGGGATACTCCACCCCAAACTACTAATTCTGTCATTAAATCGCTTACCCCCATGTCATTCCAAACCCGTAAAAGCTTTGTTCGTCCTTGGAACACAATTTAAGAAATTTTGGATGACAACTGGGAGGCTTGTGACTGTCCTATTGACTGCCAAGTAAATTACACTGTCAAGGCACAGAAAAGTATAAAAAACATCGTCAAATTAGTCCATCTGCCATCAGTGGTTCAATCTGAATTTTATGAAGCGACAAGAATACTTTTGTATGCAAAGAAAATAAAAATAACGACATTTATTCAACAATTCGTTTCCACTGTCTCTCTGTGTCAGCGTAGCGCCATTTTGGAAAGCATCCGATGGACGCAAAGTGCGTACGATATTCTCATTCATCAGTAACGCAGTAATCAGTTTCCATTCAAATCAGCGTAAATATACGTACAATACGTATCCATGCACTTGGAACGACATGGGGGTAAATGATTAAAGACAAAATGTGCATTTTGGGTGGAGTATCCCTTTAATATAAGACAAAAAATAAATACAAACAAAATGGAGCAGTCTGATGCAACCCACAAGGTTTATTTAAACATTATCCAATAGTAAACTGTGGAGGACAAAAACATTTAATCTAGTGATCGACCAATATTGATTTTTTATAACCGATACCGATTATTTGTATGTTTATGTACCCGATAACCGATATGCAGAACCGATATTTATTTACTGTAGCTACAGCCCTACAATCATGAAACATCATAGGATTTTCACACCGGCAATGACATGACTGCGGCGCCAAATAATTTATGTCCCCACGCATCATGTCCGTCCTCACGCTGACGTCATCCAATTGCGATCGGTTCGTGAGATTGACCAAGTGTAGTTCGTACCGTCTCCGGCCAATAGATCGGAGCATCCCTACAACGACCCTATACCGTTTGACATGTAAAGAGTATATCTACTGTATGTGGTAAAATGCACAAAAAATTTCACTTCATTTTGCATTTAAGGAGAAGTGCCAATTCACAGCCTTATTCTAACAGAGAAAGGAGAACAATGATGTCATGTAAAGTACCAAACTTTCCCATAACATTCCAGTAAAACTACTATTTTGTAACAGAAAGAAGACCTACTGACAAAGCGGTGTCAGAGTCTGTCGGTTCATTTGAGTGAGAAAGAAAGAGAAGATTAAGAGAGGGAACACCAGGACTGAACCGCAATATTCAATTTAAACCTCAAACTAGTAATTTAGCCTCTCCATAATCCTTGGGTCTGGTGCTAAGTCTGGTAATTACTCTTATTGGACACAGAAAACCATCACAAGTGTTTCGCTGCATGCTTCCTCCAAGTGGAAAAGCAATCAGTAGACTGGCAAAACCAGAAGCAGTGCCTGCTCATAAAGAAAAGTGGAGAGGGAGGGCAGGAATTACAGCGCACCAGCATTCATCTCTTGATCGTTGTGCAAACTGTCTCCTAACTTTCTCTTGAGCGAGAACTGCCCCTGCATTCACTCTCTCATAAACACCCACCCATCATGTTTCAACTGACAAAGTTCACATGTACTGTTGTATAACCAACAATAACAGCTCATCAGAAATCAACCTTTGCCCATCTAAGGTGAGAGACATGTGAAAAGGCATAGCAGAGCATGAAACACATGAGAGACTGAGAGAGAGATAAGCTACACTAGAAACGGACAAAGAACAACACAAGAGTGTCTGCTGGCTTTTGGCAGAATGCAAATACATCCGGCTCTAGAATGTGGTCCAAATCTCCAGCTGAACATACTCTAGTACAGTGGCTGTCAGCTGGTTTTGCTTCAGGACCCAGATTTTACAAGTGACAACCAAACACAGCACCTATATTAAATGCTTAATGTAGTCAGGGACAGGGTTGTGATTTTCTTTGACGCTATGCAGATTTGTTGATGGTTTTAGAGGAGGAGGGCATCTCAAACATCCTTTCAGTGTTGATATCTGACTAATTTGCTTTGAGGTCATTGTTTTTGTTTTTTTGAAGGAAGGAAACTAATACTCTAATTGAGCAAGAATGCAGTGACAGTAAAGTTAAGTCAGTAAAGTCAAATTAATGCATTGACTCACATAAGCACCTTTAACAAAGCAACTCACAAGAAAGTGCAAATATTTAATACTGGCTCCATAAAATTCCTGTATCAACACAAAGACAGGGCTAGATACTATCAAGTGGCAGTAAACTGTAATGGTATTTAGTTGAGTGAGCTACTTCACTGTTCATACTAAAACACACACAGACAAGCGTTCTAGAGCCTTACTGGAAATATGTCAATGCATTTGAGTCTGGGACAGGTCATGGCAGGTCCTCTCTGTACTCATCTTCCCAGCTTTATTTGCCCCACCTGCCTAATGTAATGGAAGTTGTATGGGTTGCTGTTCTTTCTGTGCTTAGGGTTTCATTTTTCTGTCAGCTCCCCAACAATCATCACTGCTGCTTACCTGACAAATGAATACTGATGTGTATATATTTTCTAGTGGGCTTTATTTTATAGATTTTTCATGAATTAATCTTTTAATTAAACAAATCATTACCACTTTATTTCAACAAATTTGTTTTAGTTTTTTACATTCATGAAATATTAAGTTTTTAAGACATAAAACTGCTTTCCTGCCTATTGGATACCAATATAGACTAACTATAGTGCAAACCAATAGCATCTGAGTACACGCTGTAAAGAAGCAACACCATTGGTTGAATCTATTGAATGAACACGCCCCCTTTACTTAAGAGGAGTGTTCGAATTGAAGCGGCGCTGCGCAGAATGATCAGTGTATGACATCACAGTCCTACAAGAGCCAAACAGAGTAGACGTATCCTTATAATCCTTATACTTTCGAATCGCTCTCGCAGTACTTTGATGTCGTACACTGTTCATTCTGCGCAGCGCCGCTTCAAGTCGAACGGCGAGTCATTAGTTGTGCACCATATGACATACTATAGGCTAAATCTACTGTCTAGTTAAGCATGTGAAGTGATTAGCATTCCAACTTTGTATTTTTGATTAAACAAGTGCATTATCGGACACTTTGAAATTTTCAGTGTGAACACGCCTGCATTATTTATACGACAAAACATAACTGAATAGTGCATAAGTACAAAAATTGAAACATACCTACTCGTTTGAACATTGATCAAGTAATTTCAGTTCAGTTTACAATTTAAAAAAATTGAATATTAATGAACAAAAACAGTTTCATGAACAACCAAATGAACAAGGGAAATTTTTGTTTGTGAACAAAAAGGTAATTGGGACATTGCCTTTTTAAACTTTTTTAATCTGATGACGTAATAATTACCATGTTTAAGTAGGAATGCATTTTTGGTGACCGTTTCATAAATATGGTGTATTAGTCAGACAATCTTAAATACTTTTTGTATACTATGTAGTAGACAACCGTGGACTCAATTATTGCCAACTACTGGCGGAACGAAGTACATTTACATTTATGCATTTAGCAGACGCTTTTATCCAAAGCGACTTACACAGTACATTCAGGTAAGACTTTTTTTTTGGCAGAATGCGTGTTCCCTGGGAATTGAACCCACAACCTTTGCGCTATAACCTGCAGAAAGAGTTACTGGACAAACTTTTGGTGAAAGGATTAAAAAGGTTCGAATCATCACTGAGATTAAACTAAATTTGCGTGTGTGTAACCTATGTATTCTCGGCTGGGACATGAACATTCATGCACAGACTGCCAAAACACATGAGGAAAGCAGGCATCAGTCTTCCTGACCTCTACTCGACACCCCATCGTTCTTACAGCACGCAAGTCAAAAATAAACACCTGAATTTTAGGCCAAGGCAAAAATAGGACTTTCCATTTCTAATATAAGCCTAAATGTGAGCCATGTAAGGTTTGGCGTATGTTTAAAGACATCAAACGCGTTTAATTGTGCCTGTCACCGTGTGTGAACACGCACCTCGCATCTCTAATAGTTGCTGTCAACAATAATAGCCACGACTTGAAATACATTTTCTATTCGCGTCCGACAGTAATGCAGGTCGAGACGCACACTGCGTCAAAAAAAGCTACACGTTACGATACAGAAATCCAAATTTAACACGGGATATCTGACAGGCGAACATGAGCTTCATAACCGAAGCCCTTAACATAGTCCCACACCGGAATGAGTCTTGCTTGCTTATTCGGCAGAAACGTGCGAAAAACGCTTTCAAGGTTAACAAGCGCAAAGAAAACAGCTTTCTGTAAGAATGACACGATTTTAGACCCTGGCTTCTAACCGACCCAAATTCCGTCGAAGTCTGTGGTATTGTTCTCAAAGAAAGCGACTTTTCCTGTTTGAAAACTCACAATAATCTTGGGAACGTCTGGTGTGCGTGGCGAGGAATTTAATTCGGTTTGACATTTCAGTGCTCGCGCGCAACATATAAAAGTGCAAATCGAGCTTAAATGCTGTAAACTTTATTTCGCTAGATAGTGCGATGCTGCTGACGTAGAACGCCTCAATCAGAATACAGAGGGAATCTCTGATAAAGCCCCCTAAAAATCAGAACATACTCGATTATGTTTTAGTTACCGCTCGGCTACTAAACATCCGCCGTTTGGAAAGTCCCGGATAAGTTTACTCTCGCATTTCTACGACGCTATCTTTACGAAATCAGTCACAAAATAGCTCGACTAAAATCACCGCAGTCCGGCTTATCGAGCACCTCCGCTGCAGAGCACAGGAGGGGGAGGAGGGTGACAAAGTTGCCGCAGTTTGGAGTTGTCTAGGGGGCAAGATTCCACCGTTCAGCTCCCTTCCACTAAACTAGCTTAATAGCACCGCTTCGTTTTTCTCTTACCTTGAGCACCGGGAGAAGAACGGTGACGATTTTTCGGAGGTAGCTCTCTGGAAGGGCAAAGTACTCAGTCGCGTTTGACTTTAGAGGATGAATAGAACAGCTCTCAGCAGGGTCCTCGCTAGTTCCGTCTCTTACCCCCTCCCTTGCGCCGCAAGATCAAACCATCACATTCCTTCGAGATCCAAACAATGAAAAAGGTGGGTTTTCCTTTGCCAAGAAAGACCCACCCCTAGAACGACTACGCCGCCTGTGACCGCAGAAAGAACGCCCTGCCCGGCTAATACAGTCCCGCCTTCCCCGATGAGAGGGAAAGAGCGACGGTTCAGACAAGAGCAATAAATAGAGCTCTAGACGAGGAAGCTTGGGGAATAACGGAAACCAAGTTCACATGTAGAGCTGGACTTTTGGCGCTACAATTAATAAAGGTGTTAAAACTTTTTAAACGTAAATAAACACAATTTTACAATTTACAAAATGTAAATAAAAAAAACATGATAACGGCAATATTTTCTGTACTAAATAAACTGTGTGACGTCACTGCACAAGGTAAGCAATATCTAGTAATATCTCATCTAAAATATAATAATATTAATATAATGTAAATCTAATCTCAATATCTATTTTATAGCACAATTTCTTGTAGCATACAAATAGTTTAAAGGAAATTATTTCTCACGAACAAATTTAAATTGTATTTAATAAAATTATAATTATATTAATTAGTGCACTATGCCAAAAATATATTACACATTTTAACACCCAGGCATAGTGATAACAACATCAATAACAACGACAATTGTTACCTTTAACTTTACTAGTTTATTTAATACTCATACCTCCATTATCTTTTGTTTCTGTGTAAAAAAATCATTTTGTATGTAGGCCTATATTGTGCTTGCAACAACAACAACAAAAAAGTTACCCAGAGGCAACAGTGCAGTAGAGGGTTAAATTAAACTGATTTCCATTTACATATATAGAATGGCTTGATATTAGGTGTTTCACTTAAACACTTTTATAGAAATAGTGGTCAGAAATAGTTCAAGCACTGCTGAAAGGCAGCAGTCCAATAGAAAGTTGACTTGCTTGGGTTTCCAAAGCAGGATATGAACCAGCATCTGATTGTTGGTTTACAACCTCAGCCTCAGCCCAAAAGCTACCACCAAAATCACAAACACCCTTATATTTTTAGCACCCACAGTGTTTTAGATTGCGTTCTTTTTACTCTTCATTAGAGTAATTTCAGAGCAATGCATTGTGGTTTCTCATTAGAAAAACAACTCTCTCGCTCCACTTTTTTTTTGCTAGATGTTGAGATGAAAGAGCGCGTGCAAGTTTATTTTCTATGGTGAATTCAGTGCAAACATTTATATCCACTCCAAATGCAGACTGTCCTGTTTTCGGTCCAAAAGGAACGGAAAACATTTAATTCTGAGAGCAACAGTATGTTAGTGTGGTGGCCAAGTTTCATCCTAGTTCTGCAATTTACTATTTAAGTACTCAGTGAACTCAGTGAACCAGGCATACATTTAGTATTATTACAACATGAAAAGTGTATAAAAAGTACACGCTGCCCACCATGGTAAGGCAAACACCCCTAGACTGTAATCCACAATCAGACATAGACTCTTCTAAGCTGGTGTTTACAAGTCAATGTACTGTGTATGGACTGATAACTAGAACATTGAACATGTTTGGTTTTGTTTTACCTATTGAAATAAGATAAGAGTGACTCTAATCATGTCAAATGTTTATGTATCAAGTCAGTAGACATCAATGAACCAGGCTCACTTCATCACAGTCCAAGCTTCATATACACTCTGTTCATAGCAGTTAAAATGACTCTTTCTCCAGTGGCAGTGATCCTGAATAAGCACATGGCAGAAATACAATTCTAAAAACAGCCTAGTGGCCTCAGAGTGGTTGAAGTGTAACCAACCATGAGTTACACCTGCAGTAGTCAAGGATAATCTTCACCATGTGACTTTGATCTGACTGTTTTAGGATAATTATGCTGTATTTTATTAGCCTCTGTAATTGCCATATAATAGCATTTATATATCTATATTCATGTCGCAAGTACAACCCGAAATTCTGGAAAAGTTGGATGTTTTAACAATAGAACTGTTCATTCTAAGCATGTGCTGCAGATTTGTTGTCTGCCACTTTAAATGCTCGAGCTCTTTAAATTTGAATGAATTCTAATAGGGTGTCAATGGTTTTATCATTCATCAGCTGGGAAAATAATCAAACAATATAAAAGAGATTCCAACAATATCGTTTCTCTGTGCAGTTATCCTTAATTGTGCTATAGAATATGCTATTCTTTTATACAGAAGGACTTTTTTCCCACTTTTTTTAATTTTTTTTTATTGATTAATTTTTTAATCTTTATTTTGATCCTTGCCATGCTTGGTGTGAACATGCCTTTAGCCAGGACAGAGAAGGGTATTGGGGATTGTAATTGTTGGAATAACAGCTTGCCAATAATTATGGGCAGAGAGACCCCCTCAAGAGTGGTTCAAGAGATCACTGAGGGGATTCTCTACCCCAAATACTCATCCTGATAATGCCATTTATGTTCTCAAACAAAGTATTAATAAATGTGGAAGTCAGAAACAAAGTGACAAGCTAAGCAAGCATGGCAGGGGAGCATCAGGAAAATGCTTATTATATTTCAACATCTGTTTCTGCAGTCGTTTTCTCAGGAGGATTGTTATGAAAACCAATTTAATGACACAGATTAATACTACAAATATTTCAGTTATGGGAACAATGGCAATGCTATCTCTCTTTTTGGCAAATCGTCATTCAGAGTGACAAACCATGGTCATTCAGTGTTACACATATATTTATGTAAAAATGACCTACTTATTCTGACCTGTACTTATTAAAATACAAATAAGAACGTATGATCATACTACATTTTAAATTATTTTCACTTCAGACGTCTTCGAACTGTTTTGAAAAGCGATGCTGCTAGTGCTACACCATGGTAAACATGCCCCCATCCCAACTATTTTGAGACCTGTAGCAGTTTAAAAATGTGTTATGTTATCTATATCCTATTGTGAATAAAATATTGGCTCATGTGATTTGAAATTCTTTTAGTTTTCATTTTATTCAAATTTAAAAAATGTCCCAACCTTTCCAGAATTCGGGTTGTATCAAACGGGTTAGCAGGGATGCCATATAGGACACAACAATACTCGGTGATGACTTGGACAAATTTTGAAATAAATGATTAGCAAAATATTTATATATTAAGATAATATAGCAAGGTATATTTATGTACTTTTTTTTTTTATTTGAACACCTGTAAAGAGTTTGAATGTCGGGATAAAGCACAAGTGGCTTTCAGATCTTTCACTCCTACACAAGCTGTCATTGGTTAAATCAAAACACTTCACTCTTTAATTATTTTTGTATAAGGCCACTGCATGTCACAGCAGGAAAAGCTGTAGGTGGGAGAACATCTCAAGCTCTCACTTTGGCAAACGGTGAGCTAAATATGGGAAAATATTATCTTGTCTAATATACTAGAAACTTTGTCTTATGACCACACCAGTTATTTAGGTTATTGCCTTGCACAGAACAGTTAATAAGTTGTATGCTGTTCTATTAAAGTTCAAAGTTCTTTACTTTGTATAAATAAAATGAAAGAGGTATGGAGATTACAAACAAAATATCTATTCATTACATTTTTTCATTGCATTCATTTGTATCCCAAAAATCTGTTAAATAATTCTGATGTTAAATCATTTAATAGAACAGCCTCAGCCATGTGAAATGTATGATACAAAAGCAAAGCATGTTGGGACATGCCCCAGTATCAGTGTGTCACAACACCACAGAGAAGTTTTGAGTATTCTTGCTGTTCTGCCTCTTTATCTCTTTCTCTTGCGCTGGTATATTTTTCACTCTCCCCTACATTCAAATGCGGGCTTGCAGATGTTTGACTAGATTTATATTGAGTGAAATGTAATCACGCTTTATTATCATATACTTTGTTTAGTTTTTTTCCACAGATACTTATACAAGCGGTTTCATCTGAAGTGCAGAGTTGTGAATCATCCATAATATAATCATATTATTAACACTCTTAGCCAATTAGAATCTAGAGTGAGACCAGCCATAAGACGGCTCCTTTTGTCTTTCTCTCTATTGTCAACAGCGTAGTCCTGAGATGTAAGCAAACTGTGTTATGTCATCTAATTGTGAGTGGATGTATGCAGTGAAAGGTTTGTCAGATTCTTTTGGAATGTGGCTCTGTTTATCTCCACAATATCGCATGAAGCCTTTGGGATGCAGGCCAACATTCTCCAAAGAGCACCTGGGTGCATTTGCCCCATCTCTTTCCCAGATTCCATCTGATGACCAAATGACTGAAGCTTTAAGAAATGCAATGAAAATAATGGTGTGTTGCCCAGACAGAGTGCATTTTAAAAGTATTCACTCAATAAAAGTGACATAGCTCTGGAGTTATGAGAGATTCACATTTGTATTTCCAACAACACTGTTGTGAGTGTGATACAGAATGTAAGAGTTTGAGCCTTCTCTAAAGCTGCTTATAGCTGAATTGAGTGTTTGCATAATGTGTAAACTTTGCAGTTACTGAGCTAAATTAAAACCACTGAATTGAGCTGAATAATGACACATGTCTTCTATAGAGTTTCTTTACACCTGAAAATGAATTTGTTTCATAATTGTCAAATTTTATAACACTGTTTTTATTTTCTTATTATTAATGTGATGCTGCTTTGAAATCATCTTTACTGTATAAAGAGCTACATAAATAAACGTGACTTGTCATTTTAGATGCACTATTGCCAGTTATTTCTGTGATCAGAAATGGTTCCATACAAAGCCACGGCAGAATAATGTTTATGCGTCTCCGAGCCACACGCAGTATGCATTTAATTCAGAAAGAATCACTGTTTTTGAGTGAATCTGTTCAATGCTTCAGAGACTCACAAATAAAGACCGCAATTAGCTTGTAACACTTGCCAAACTTTGCTTGCATGCAGGCCTACATTTGGTCAAAAAAACACAAATCCCACATTTGCTGAAATGCTATGAAACTACATCCAAGACCTCCTTTCGTTATCGTGATTCTGTACCACCCAAGTGTATAGTCCTGAACATTTAAAAAACTTCATCTCAGAGAGACCATAAAAACCACAGTGAGAATGTTTCAGAAAGATGGCTCGTAGATAAGAGTGTGGCTTGTGTTTTTATTGTGCCCTGTGGTTTGTTCTGCTCCATCAGTATGTTTCTCATCTCTGTTGCAGGCAGTGCTACCCATCATAACAGCAGTTTGGTTAAAGACTATCGTTAACCTTAATCCAGGATTTAGCCTGTGGCTCCATCAGGGCTAGGGCTGTATGTTTGTTGTTAAAGTTAATATCTATTAAAGCTAAAGTAGCATTGAATGAGTCAACTCACTTTAACCATAAACTCAAGTATTTTTCCATCCCTCTTTTTTATTTATGAGCTTTGTCTTTTAACAAAGGAATGCGTCATAATTTTGTGAATATATGTTGCTGTGTCTTTTGTGTGTCTCTATATCTTCCACAGACTAGATTGCTCTAGACTGATCTTCTGTCTGTAGACTGAAATTTTTGAGGGTTAAAAATATACTAATCACACTAATTGAAAAATATAACAATAATACTAACACTTTTTTAGAGTCCTAAGGGGAAACAAGAGAAACATTTGAAATCAGTACAGAATTAAAGGTATGAGACAATATTCGTGATTAATTGGTGCCTCCTTATGGCCACTATGAGATCTGCAAAGTAAGGTGGGCGGTGTGTGATTTCATGTTTCTTAGTTTTCTTAACCCTTTAACAGGCCCTTCAAATGACTAAAGGCACATTTTGAGTTAAAGGGTTACTTCACCCAAAAATGCTAATTTTTTCATTATTAATTTTCCCCCTATGTCGTTCCAAACTTGTAAAAGCTTTGTTCTTCTTCGGAACACAATTTAAGATATTTTGGATGAAAACCGGAAGGCTTGTAATGACCATGTAATTTCCCAAGCTCAAGGTCGCTGTAAGTTAAGACAGCCTGTTACAATCTTCTCAAATCAATTTGATTAAGGCATGTACGGTAGTACCGATCTAGTTGCACTTCACAATACTTAATCATAGTCGCAGTCATCACTTCAGGATGTTTGTATTACTTTTTTAATGTAAAATAGTTTTGGAAATTTTCAGAAAAACTGATGGAATCAACTACATACCAAAAGCATTTTAAAAAAACATTTGTGTATATTTATGTATTTCTGAATATATAGCCTATATATCATATGTAGAACATATCTGCTTTATGTAATAGATTAGCTACATTATAGGCTAGCCCATAGCCCGTTATAAATAAACTGATATGATCGATAATGTTGCAAAATGCATTTGCTTACACATATTTGAGAATCGAGATATTTCATGATACAATTAAAATGTTTGGGAACATTTCGAATAAAAAAAAGGAAAAATTATAAAACAGCTAAGCCTACTGCTGTGCCACATGAGAGGCATGATACCCCACCTCCCCCAACCTCCTTCACTCGTACCCCCTCAAAAATAATACGTACATGACATTGAGTGGGCAATATGACGTCACTCTGTAGGCGGATCTGCTATTAGCATGAAACTGGTTCCCTTGACAAAAAATCCAATAGGATTTTTCCATAGGCTTTTGGATTATCGCAAAACATAAGCTCTGTGTTCAATCATAGTTCATGAAACTTACATGTTTTGTCCATCAAAATAATGTAACTTTAACGGATTTTGAAGCCTAAATAAAAGCGCCAGAACTGAAATGCTAAACTTAGGCTATAAACGAACTACTGCACCACGGTCGCTCGCCTGCTGCCTGACGGACACCTAAAATTCGAAAGCAGCGTTTTGCGTTTTAAAATCGACTAATAATCGAAATTCATGTTTTGTTTTTTGTTTGCTTTTTGACAGCCCTACCTACCGCCAATATTTCCACCCACCTTCTCTGATTTGATACTTAGATTTGAGTGAACTAACATTCAGCCAATCACAAGGCGAGTCATCTCTTGGGCGCATCTTCCATAAGATTTGAATCTCCTGTTGCTCTCATCATTCATTCATTAATTCACTTCTTTGCTCTTTGGCGTCTGAGGTAAAATGCACCCTAGAAAAAAGCAGAGGACGTAATCGTTTTTTCCCCAAACACACACAGTAAGTATGACACGATTCACGCAATCAAAATCCCATTTTATGATTTAACCTACTGTAACTCCGCATCAGGGCTCTACAGTGCCTGCATTTGCGATTGAAAACTACTGCGTGCAAGTCGAATATTAAAAAATATTTAGGAGCACCTGTGCAACTGACCCGACCAGCATATGTTTGTTTGCGCTGAGGAGCTTCAAAGGCTTCTAACGTAACTTTAATTCCTTTTGCAATTGAGTAATGTATCAGATGTATCCTCTCATTATAACAAACAAAGTGTAGACCGAGTCTAAATAAGAGGTTCATCGTGAATGTGCAGTGCAGGATCACGATGAACTAAGATGAGTGACAGCTTTTAATGATTATTAAGGGAGTTTGCAAATATGATATTGATTTAATACAACAGTTAATTAAACATGAAGTTAATATTAAGTGACTAATATTGTCTGACTACAACACTATGGCCTTATTTTGCTCTATTTCATCAGTGAAAATAGTTTCAGACAAAGTTACAGCTGAGTCGCTGCGCATCTCCATTTAAACTTAGCGGTGTTTCATTTATGAATGAACTGCATTTTTAAGCGAATCTAGTGAGTCAATGATTAAATTACCCATTCATAAAGACAGTCAGCTGCCTCGTTCCTGAATGAATAGGCTGTCCAAACAAATCAATTGAACGAATGATTCAGTGATAAAATCAGTGACTTGCTGCCACCTACTGGCAGTTTTAGTAAAAAAATGTAAGTATATTTTTGTAATTTAAATCATTTAATATTTCTACATTAAAAAATCTAAACCTCTGAGCAATGTTCCCTCTAATTTTTTTTTATTGCAGAGCAACACTTTTCTTTATTGGGAGGACATTTCGGTCACCTGAGCAAAAACATTCGTTATACCAGACCTGTATAAAACTGTGAAACCTTTCACTTTAATGTGCTATTTTTTATTTATTTGACCCTTGATTTTAACTAAATTATTTACATTTTAGGTTACCTGAGAAATGTTTTTTTTTTTACAGTATAATATACTGCAGTTCAAAAGTTTGGGATTAAAGTATTTTAAAGAAGTTTCTTATGCTCATCAATACTGTATCTATTCGATATATAATAGCAATTTAAAATAATATTTTCAATTTTAATATATTTTAAAATATAATTTATTTCTGTGGTCAAAGTTGAATTTTCAGCATCATTACTTCAGTCTTCAGTGTCACATGATCTTCAGAAATCATTCTAATATGCTGATTTATTATCAATGTAGGAAACAGTTTTGCTGCTTCGTATTGTTTGTGACCTGTGATAATTTTTCAGGATTCTTTGATAAATAAAAAGTTAAAAATAACAATGTTTATTCAAAATATACATTTTGTGTTTCAATATGCACTACTATCATATTTTTGGGGTCAGTAATTTTTTTTTTATATTTCATTCAGGAGGGATGTGTTAAATGGATATAAGGTGATAGTAAATACTTATATTGTGAGAAAAGCTTTTTATTTTGACTAAATGCTGTTCTTTTTAACTTTGTATTCATCAAAGAATCAAAGAAAAAAGTATCACGTGTTCCAAAACAATTAAGCAGCACAACACGCATAATAAATCAGCATGTTAGAATGATTTCTGAAGATCATGTGACACTGAAGACAGGAGTAATGATGCTGAAAATACAGCTTTGCTTTACAGGAATAAAATTGTATTTTACAGTATATAAAACAGTAAACCAATATTTGAAATTGCAATTAATCAAGCCACTTTTCTGTTATACAAGAGGACGTTTTATTTCACATGTCATTGCGTTTGCGTTGGCTCTCGATTTGAGCTATTTCGACCTACCATTGAAGTATTTGGTTTCTACGGCGACTCATTTGGCGCACATCATTCTCTTTCAGTCTTTCTATGAAACCTGTTAACGGCATTCACCGATTCGGGTTGCCCGAGCATTGCGATTTGTTGGTTTTTACTAGAATTCAATCACGTGTCAATCACATCTGTTTTAATTAGAAACGTTAAAAAGCTTATAATGTATATCTTTTTTTTATTTGACAAAATATGACACTTTTAATAAAGTTCCAAAAATGCCACTACAAAGGTAAAAACTAAATTCCTATTAATCACTTTAAGGAGTCAAATATCGCCTCATGATGGGAAGGTACATTTTTTATCAGAATTTATGATTATTGATTAGAAGGTGCTCATAAAGGTTTGACTGTGCTCCTAATTTTAAGTAGAATTATCCTGAGTAGAATGATCCTTTCCCAAGTCCAAGTGTTAAGAATTAAGATCATATTTAAAATTTGCACATAACAGACATGTACACACATAATTGTCTATATTATATACTGTGTTTCTGATATTTTGTATACATTGCCTATTTGTATGTTGTAATTTTATTATCTGTGTCTGTCCTGTTGCTGTCATTCTGTTGCACTGTAGAGCTTCTGTCAATATAACAAATTCCTCGTATGTATAAACATACCTGGCAAATAAAGCTCATTCTCTCATTCTCTCTCTCATAAAAGTTATTGTTCAAGTGTAGTGTAATTGAAATATTGTCCATAAAATATATTTATTTTGAAAAAAGTGTATTTTTATTTTATCAGAAAATATAGATGTCAATAGTGGTCTCAAAGTCCCAAGTCCTGAAGTTATTTTTCAAATTTGAGTATGATATCACAAAACAGGTTCATGGCATGGCTATCATGGCATATTCCCAAAATTGCAACTATGGTGCTCTAAAATGCCATTTGGTTTTCTATTTAGAATTTATTATATGAACATGAATGTACTTACTTTGTACATTATGTACATCATTTATTTTTCTTTGAGGGTCACATCACCTGACAGCTGTCCCCCCACTTTTAAAATGGCTGCTGCGCCCCTGTGCCCTTGATTAATATAAAGTTGGTTTGATGTAGGATTGATCTTTTCACTCATAACTAACAGCGGAGATATATTGTGCTTTTATGCATAAAATGTTTTTATATAAGCATTTATTAGTTTGGCATAAACATGCAGGGTCTGATTTCTCTTTCATGAAGATATCTAACATTTAACAAATCACCTCTGTTAAATGCATTACAGTTTTTTCTCAGTCACACGGGGTGCGTTTCTCAAAAGCAACATTAGCTAACTGTGGCCGCAAATTCCGTTGACGTCAATAACGACAGAACTTCCTGGAAACGCACCCTTGGTACATTTCTCAAGTCATCCTTATCTGCAAACCAGAATGTACATTTCTCAAAGCAATTTGTACAAACAGCACCACACTGTGGCTTACCTGCAATAGCCTGTAACTTGATCAAAATCTTCGTTCATCTAAGAGTTTAATGAAAAATGCCATCAGATCAGAATAAGTCATAGTGTCATGTTGTCAATAGGCCTACAACAGTGTACTCTGTAAGTATTTCCTGATGTAAACTATGGCTATGGCTTTCAAGAAAATGATTGAAAATTCACAGGCCTGCACTTTTTCTGCATGGCAAAGACTATATCAATTTCAACAGTGCAAATGTACAGATACTGCATGTCGGATATTACTTGCCATAGTTTGGACAGGTTTCACGGTTACAGTTGGTAAATATATATATATATTATACTGTATGTGTGTGTGTGTGTGTGTGTGTGTGTTATATGTATCTTTACAAAGTATATTTACTATGCAATGTAAAATGCAAGCAGATTACTATATCATTCGTTTTTTTTCAATTATTAACAAGCATTATTCAATACTGAAGCCAACAGAAGTCTATGCTAAACAAACTGTGAATCATTTTTCATTGCTTTCAGACAAAATGCATTCAAATACCACATTTCTCAAAATCCACGAATACTTTTGTCATTCACACAAATTACTCTACAACCTGCAAAACACTATATATTTTCAGCACATTTTTCATATGCTAACACAATGCTTTCAAAACTGATAAAAACGCATTAAAATCAAACTGTCCATTTCTGCAGGAATTATATTGAAATATAAAATCTTAGCAGAATATTTCCTTTGAAATTGAATAATAATTATTTATTATAATAATTATTAACACATACTTCATTATACTAGACATGCTGTTATTATATATAATATATATATATAATTATGCTATTTGTATTATTTTTTTTAAATTATAAATGCATTCATGGTTTTATTTAATTTTTAACTTTTTTAGTTTTCAGAAGTACATTTGTAATTGTTGATGCCATAGTGTTTGGTATGTTACAGGTTTGTTCAACCACAAAAACCAGAACCACACACCAAATCTGCAAAACCATAAACTAATAATAGCCTTTGACCCAGTTTTCAATTTCATAAAACACTTTTTGCAAAACACAACACAATTCTCTATGTAGCACACAGAAATCGATCAGGAACTAATATTATGGCAAAGGTGTTTGCAAATGTTTGTTTTTGAGATGTGTTTGTGACATTTTGAATGCAATAAGCTTGTTTCATGACAACATTGGCAACAATTTTCATTCAGAAAACATACAATTAATTCATAACACACTGATCTAAAAAAATATTAACAGCAAGGAGCGTTACATAAAGTATAACATAAGTATTTCATCATAGGATAAGAATAACATCTTTTCATTTGACGGACAGCACAAATAATGGAGAAAAGCAGCATTTCCCACCTATTGCTTTACATACCAAAAACAAAAACCCATCAACATTTACTTGTGAAATATTTACACATATAAAGTTTACTTGTGAAAAATAAAACAACATCAAAAATAAATATAAAAAGTTCAGAAGAATATACAGGCGCATCTCAAAAATGTGAATATGGTGAAAAAATATACTATTTTCTTGTAACATTTCAAAAAGGGAAACTTTCATATATTTTAGATTCATTACAAGTAAAACATTTCATTTAAAATATGTTTGTTTTAATTTGGAAGACTAGAGTTTACAGCTCAAGGAAGTCAAAAATCCAGTATCACAAAATATTAGAATATTTACATTTGAGTTTCAATAAATGACCGTCCCTACAGTATAAATTCCGGGCATCTCTTGTTCTTTGAAACCACAATAATGGGGAAAATTGCTGATTTGGCAATGGTCCAGAAGACGATCATTAACACCCTCCACAAAGAGGGTAAGTAACAGAGGGTCATTACTGAAAGAGGTGTCTGTTTACAGAGAGCTGTATTAAAGCACATTACTGTAAATGCAAAGTTGACTGGATGGAAGAAATTGGGTTGGAAAATGTGCACAAGCAGCAGGGATGACCGCAAGCTTGAGAATACTGTCAAGCAAAGACGATTCAAACACTTGGGAGAGCTTCACAAGGAGTGAACTGAAACTGGAGTCAGTGCATCAGGAGTCATCAAGCCTCTAATAATTACTCTCAATAGGTCTATCACAATATTAGATTTTTCATATCACGGTTATTGTGGCCATAAGAATTCACGATACTGATATATCGCGGTATGTATAGAAATCTTGGGGGGTTCGGGGGTACATCAGTCAAATTCTTTTTTACTTTGTTTATTGAGTTTTTATTTTTCACCCAACAAACATAAGGATACTGATAAACACAAGGCACGAGACTCTGGCTTTCTCTGTCTTCTTTGGAGCTTCTATGAAATAACAAGAGAGAAAATACTGTCAAGTTCAGCAGTATAATGAATAAATATTAATGGTAACACTTTACAATAAGATGTCATTTGTTAACAATGTATTACCTAACAATACATGTATTACATAATTTATTAATCTTTGTTAATGTCAATACAAATACAGTCGTTCATTGTTCATGTTAGTTCACAGTGCATTAATGTTTACAAACACAAATTGTGATTTTAATAATGCATTAGTAAATTATATAATTAACTAACTAAGATTAATAAATGCTGCGTAAGTATTGTTCATTCTTATTTAATGTTAATCAAAGTAATTAACTAATGTTAATGAATTAACATTATTATAAAGTGTTGTCATATTAACACCTAAACTGATGCTTTCACCTGTTGACTTGCTGAGTTTGACACCCCTGGTCTAGAACGACCGCAGATGAGGCATTAAGTGCATGGCCCTGCGAGCTGAACATTTTACAGAGTTTAATGTAGCAATATGGTCGCTCAGTTTTTCAAGATCAGTTTTAATCGTGTAACTGTTAACAGATTTGAAGAAAGAAATAACGTGTTACTACGCACAGGCCGTATTGATTGCAAATACAAAAATAAGATGAGTAAAGAAAACACGGTAGGCCTACTTATTAAAATCACCCTTTACTTAATATATGAACACAGACAACCTCTGTTAACAGGTTAATGTAACATTTCCCATTCTATGACTAGTACAAGAACGTACTCTGATGAACACGGCCAGGCTCTTATCTGAGTAGACATGTCAGATTAGAGTTGAGGTGAGCTAATCATAGACTAAAGGTAAAAAACCTTTTCTGTTTCTTACAGCATTATAGTTTTGTATTGTGATCAACATTTTCAGCCGTTCTAAAGCCACATCACGTTCACTTCTTATTCTTTCCATTTCTAATTGACGCTCAGCTTCCCTTTCGTTTCGGTCTGCCTCACGTTGAGCTTCTCTCTCTTTCTGTTGCATTTCTATCAACACTTTTTGTTGCTCAAACGTAAGTGACATTTTAGAAAACGCTGTCGAAAGAGGTGTCGACGTTGCTCCTAACTCTAACTCATCCATAATTAGAGATGCTGGTGACGAAAGAATATTCCTAACAACCAATTCCGCCTGAACTGACACTCTAATTTGGGCTAATTTCGCTGTTCTGGGTAAACCCAAATCAAAATCATAATGTTCACAAACTTGACGCAACTGATCCTTTGTCAAATTATTCAAAACATCCACAGATGGAGCTACAAAAAAATCCTCCAAACTAGCCATATAAATTAAACGAATTCTACAGCATACTTTTATTTTATTTTATTATTATTATTTGATACTAAAGAAAAACGAGCTCACCTTTTCCAAATGCAAATGTGGCCACAACACTGCGCATCAGACGAGACAAAATGGAGCTGCCCTGTAAAAAAAAAAACAAGAAAAACAGCGATCCTCTTCATGCATATCCCAAGGACGAGAGGCAGTTTTAACATTACGTGACATGACATCTGACGCACGGACGCCATGACATCTGACGCACAGACGCCATGACAATCTGACGACAGACGCCATGGCACATGCCAAACCTGTGACATAAACCTGTGACATTGTCACTCTGCGTGTCGCACCTTCGGTAGTGACTGACACCTGCCCCTAGGTGCCGCTGCTTAATGTAGATTGCGTGACACGAGCACGATATTGATTTAATTAACAGTATGTTGCGGTCAAGTATACGATTTATTGCATCGCGAAATTCATTTGTACAACAAATATTCCTCTGTTAAGATTAAAATGTGTCTAATGCCCCTTAATGTGTATTTTGTCATTGTAAGTTTATTTACAGTAGCCTGCTTTGTACAATAGTGTAACGGATGTATGCCAGTAAGGGCTATGTGTAAACCTCGCTCTCCTGACCTCAAAAAGAGGCGCTCTAACGACTGACGCTAGAGGCTGCAGCCTTTGGCGTTCCTTGTTAGAGCGCTCGCCTCCCGCACCGGAATCCCGGGTTCGAGAACCGCTCGGAGCAAGAACGAGCCACTCAAATTGATTTTACATTCAAATACGTAAATAGGCTTTTTTTTCCGACACTTGCCTATCCGACATTACATACAAAATATAATCTGTCACAAGAAAACTCCACAAGCCATTATAAAGTGATGTCTACTATTATAACGTGATTTATGAAACTTACACCAACCATTCAGAAGTGTGCCTGACCTTGACACAGGCTTTTCACAATGCAATGCAGATTACGTGACATGACATCTGACGCACAGACGCCATGACACATGCCAAACCTGTGACATCTGACGCACACATGCCAAACCTGTGACATAAACCTGTGACATCTGACGCACACATGCCAAACCTGTGACATAAACCTGTGACATCTGACGCACCACATGCCAAACCTGTGACATAAACCTGTGACATCTGACGCACCACATGCCAAACCTGTGACATAAACCTGTGACATCTGACGCACCACATGCCAAACCTGTGACACAAACCTGTGACATCTGACGCACACATGCCAAACCTGTGACACAAACCTGTGACATCTGACGCACACATGCCAAACCTGTGACATAAACCTGTGACATCTGACGCACCACATGCCAAACCTGTGACATAAACCTGTGACATCTGACGCACCACATGCCAAACCTGTGACATCTGACGCACCACATGCCAAACCTGTGACATAAACCTGTGACATCTGACGCACCACATGCCAAACCTGTGACATAAACCTGTGACATCTGACGCACCACATGCCAAACCTGTGACATAAACCTGTGACATCTGACGCACCACATGCCAAACCTGTGACATAAACCTGTGACATCTGACGCACCACATGCCAAACCTGTGACATAAACCTGTGACATCTGACGCACCACATGCCAAACCTGTGACATAAACCTGTGACATCTGACGCACCACATGCCAAACCTGTGACATCTGACGCACAGACGCCAAAGCACATGCCAAACCTGTGACAATGTCGCGCTGCGTGTCGCACCTTCGGTAGTGACTGACACCTGCCCCTAGGT
Organism: Gymnocypris eckloni scoliostomus; assembly: GCA_027564155.1. NCBI lineage: Eukaryota > Metazoa > Chordata > Actinopteri > Cypriniformes > Cyprinidae > Gymnocypris > Gymnocypris eckloni. The sequence continues at coordinate 13,565,733 of CM050428.1, forward strand.
GCCGCTGCATAATGTAGATTGCGTGACACAAGCATGTCAGAATGATATTGATTTAATTAACAGTATGTCCTTGTTGCCAAGGACAGAGATTTTTATTACACGATATCAGCGGAGCCTTAACTCCCCCGACAAAATGCCGTTAAAGCAGGCTTCCACGACGGTGCCCTCTGCCCAGGATAGCACAAAAATAACAAACTAAAATAACAAAACAAAATAACAAACATTAACGCTTGATGGGCACTTGTAAAGCTCCGATAATTATTTTAATCGAATACTTTATCAATAAACTCAATCTTGAACGCGCAGTGCAGACCCACACCTACCAAACAAATAGCCGCCGACAAATTAACAAAATATTCTCCTCCTCTCCGCTCCAACAATGAAAAATAAATAAACAAATAATTCCAAACGTACACTCTAAAAACTGCTGGGTTGAAAACAACCCAATTTGGGTTATTTTGGTAACCCAGCGCTGGGTCAAAAAGGGACGAACCCAGCGCTGGGTTATTTTAACCCAACCATTTGGGTTATTATGTTTAACCCAGCAGGCTGGGTTGCTTTTTTATGGTTTAAAATTACTACATTGCTAGGCTAAAATGAACCCAAATCGAGCTAGATATTAAACCTACAAATCTTGTTCATTTTAAAATACATTTTACACACAAAGAATGACTATCAGAAGGTAAATATTTATTAAAAACAAGACAAAACAGTCAAAAAGTAACACGCATGTTAAGAAGAAATGCAGACAAGTATGGCATTAACAGCTACAGAGATTATAAATTAAGCATTAAACATTTGGTGAAGAACATTTAAGATCAAAATCGACTATAAAAATATACAAAAACACTATTATACAATAATTGTACAGTTAGTTAATAGTGAAGTTCATTACAAACTATTCTGGAATGAGAGTACACAAATAAACCACAACATTAACACTGATATTATAACATTTAAAAGAAGCATATGTGTGTGAAAGAATGTGAGCATGCGTGTGAATGACTGAGTGTAAACACCATCTCTACTAAACACAGGACAAGCATTTAACATTTGTTTTTTACAAATTATACACTTACAGTTTGTTTCATAGTCCATGAATACAGATCATGCATCACTGCTAATTTTCATGATCTCTTTATCATAATTGATGTAGTCACGAAGAAGCCCCATCAGCACAGCATGCGACATCTTTTACAGCATCCAGGGCAGCGTCCTCCTTTAAAACCACTGTTGCATCAGTTTGGGGGAAATTCTCCTCTTTGACCAGCATTCATCCCAGTCACCGCCTGTTCTTCATCAGTGGCCTAAAAAGAGAAAAACATTTAATGAAACTATCCATTTTCAGATAGAGGTGCATCCACATCAGTAAGGACAGGTAAATAGTCTGGTTGTCTAATGTCTGTCTACCACAGCGCTCTAGAATGCTATAATGGCAGCACTAGTGTGAGGGCATGTGATATTAGGTAAATATATTGCTTTCAGAGTTTCTTCTTTACTGAAACATTAAAACATGACATTCACATACCTTACAAATGTCCATGTACGTGGAGGGCTGCTCTTTAATGGGTTAGTTCACCAAAAAATTCAAATGGTCATAATTTACTCCCCATGTTGTTCCAGACCCATACAAACTCTGATCATTTTTGGAACAAAATAAATATTTAATTTCTGTCCTCCATTGCAAGTCTGGAAGACCAATATTTTCTTCTGAACAGACATGTTCACTATCATGTAATTTAAGATTTATACATATATAAATATTCATGAAGCTTGAAAATAATGATTATCTAGACTCTCAATGGATGAACAAAAAATTATGAGAGTGACATAAGGGCAAGTATATAATTTTTTGTGTGAACTATTCCTTTAAGAAAGGAAGACCAAGAACGATGACTCTCCAAATCAGACAACTCCAAAGTTGGTTTGGGTTCTGCAATGAAAAACACAGACATCAATGGTTTATATAAAATATGAACACGTAATCATACTGTTGTTACATTAAAATGTGAAGTAAACAAGCAGGAGACAACAGAAACATTTATTTTCTAATAAATAACTTACAATCTCAAAAGAATGATGCTCTCCTATGTCTCTGGCAATCAACATCTACAAAAAACAAAGAAACATTCTTTTAGTCTTAGTAAAAAAAATGATAACATGAAATTATGAAGTTTACTTGCCTTAAACGGTCATTCCTCTCTTCCAAAGAAGCTGAGAAAACCGCCTCCTCCTCACACAAGCAGGCTTCTGTGTCCTTAACTCCAAAGTTGGTTTGGGTTCTGCAATGAAAAAGGGACACCAATGGTTTACATAAAATATGAACACGTAATCATACTGTTGTTACATTAAAATGTGAAGTAAACAGGTAGGAGACAACAGAAACATTTATTTTCTAATAATCACTTACATCAATCTCAAAATAATGATGCTCTCATATGTATCAGGCAATCAAAATCTACAATAAAAACAAAGAAACATTATTTTAGTCTTAGTAAAAACAAAGGGATGAAATTATGAAGTTTACTTGCCTTAAAACGGTCTTTGCCTCTCTTCTGAAGAAGCTGAGAAGCCTCCTCCTCCTCACACAAGCACGCACGCAGGCTTCTATCCTTAACTCCTGGCGCGGGCACAACGACGACACAAGCTCAAGCTCAAGTCTGAAATATTACATACAAGACATTACTGTTAACAATTATCACTTCATCAGCCTCAAAATAATTATGCTAGTCTTTACATAACGCCGTTTCCTTTAGGAAACTACATTCAGTTTAACCGCGAACAATACAATAACGAATTAACATGTTAATAACCATCTATTAACACCTCAAAGAGAGCAGATATTGTAAAATATTATGTAAATATGACATAAGACACTCACAGACGTTATAAAAGTACGTTAAGTTACCTCTTCCGTTCAGTAAAAGAGACCGTTAAGATCTCCGTTTCTGAGGCGAAAACCACGTCCGCGTATTTTTCAATATAAGCTATTTTCGGACTATTTCCGCCTTCCATGAAACCTCAAAATACTCCCGGACACAAACAATGAATGATAACTTTAAATTTTTAATCTTTACTTACCATAACGTCTTTCACTCGCTTCTCGCTTCTTTCAGGCTGAGAAAATGGCGGCTTCGCACTGGTGTCGCCGGGTGCCTCGGATGTTGACGTGACGTGCGTGCTCTCCTTCACGTCCCGCGTTCGCAACCCAGCGCCGCTGGGTTATGATCAAGACCAATTTTCAACCCACAATTGGGTTAAAACAACCCAACGCCCTAACCCAGCGGTCTCAACCCAGCATTTGGGTTGAAAAACAACCCAGCGTTTTTTAGAGTGTAATTAATTTTCAAACTAATCCACAAGCCGCCTTCCCAATGGTCCAACACAAAAACGTTCAACTCAATGAACTTTCCAAATCAAAACGCACTTAAACAAAACGGTCCCAATATATTTAAAGCTTTCTAACACCTAGGCTATTCAAAACCTAGTTATAAGCATCAAAAATATATATTTACCGATGTCGTTTCAGATCCTTATTTTGACGCCCCCTCAATCTGTTTCATTTCAAATCCCGATTGTTCAAATCCTCGGACGAACCACCAATCTGTTACATACAGCCTGTGCCGGGCTATGTAACAGAGAGGAAGACCACGCTGGATTATCTGATTTTAAAGAAAATATATTTATTAAAGATAAAGAATGAACAACATAAAGTAAATAAAGTCAGTATAAATGTTTGAGAGCAACGAAAACGTATGCAATCAGGGTATGTGAAGAGTCATGCAAAGGAAACAAAAAGCAAAACGGTGCGGGAGAGAAGGAGCAGCGGCCTCCTTTCAACCAGGTCTGGAGAGCCTTTAACACCCAAGATACTGGAAGCAATCCCACGCAGTCCTGGAAGCAATTAGATGCAACACGCCACACCTGTGCTCCACTCACCTGTAGGGGAGAAACAATCAACAGGCAAAACGAGGAGGAGCCAGCAGGTCCGTAACAAACCTCATGTGGAATCTATGGGAATCTATGGCTCAATAGTGCCTCAGCAGTGCCACAGGCTGATCGCTTCCATGCCACACCTCACTGATGCTGGAATTTGTGCTAAAGGAGCCCCGGCCAAGTATTGAGAGCATAAATTAACATACTTTAAAGAACTGAACTTTTGCAAAAAAAGGAATATTGCCGGAAAGTAATAAGTAAAGTAACAATATTACATTTGAAAGGAGTAACTAGTAATGAGTAATATACTACACTCTTTGAGTAACTAGCCCAACACTGGTTATGAGTGAAATGTATGTTTTCTAACTGGGAATTGTTGCCAGTGTTATGGTGAAACAAGCTTGTTTTGAGACCTATATGAAGTGTTTTGTTGGTCTGAGTGAGTTTGTGGAGGTGAGATCAACTGTTTGGCCAAGATTCATGTTGATAATGCAGACTGTATGAACAGTTTTGAAAATGTGGCTTCAGTATTGAACAATGCTTTTTAGCAATTGAGAAAAACTGTAAACATTAAGTATACAGTACACAATACAGTGTACAATGATAAAAACAATTTAATGTTTAAATGTTTTCTTTCTGGGTGTGCCCATTAGAGGGTGAAATAGTTGTCTTTCAAGCATACTTTTTAGTACTGACATCACTGTTAGAGACAAAGTAGGTCTGTGAGTATCTTGTGTGATTAAACCACTAATGATGCATTATACAGATAATCATTTCACTGGCCCCTGTGTCAGCCATTAAGGACCCATTAGTGGTCTAATCAAACAATATTCGTTCTCTTTATTTGTAATAATTAATTACGTCATTATTGACATTTTGCCATTAGCTTTGAAACTGTAAACTCTAACAGAAAACACTCAGCAGTCAAGTATTTTTTTTTTTCATGTGGTGAAGATGTTACTTTACATTTCAACTTGATAATCTGCATGACACGTCAAGACTTGACTGTGGTGTACCGGACTTCCCCAAATTACTGTGAACATGAGTAGAAATGCTTTTGACTCTCATCAGCAGTTTGCACATTCATTTAGATTATTTTTTGGTGCATCTCTGCTGCAGATTTCATTTGCATGTTACAAGATCAGCTATAAGTTATTGTTATAGTTATCAAGAATTAATATGCACATTTTATTCATCTCGTTGTATAAACAGAGTAATTACAATCAAAACGTTTTCCTGTTCATTCATCTAATATGTTTTTATTGAAAACCTTGATCCAACATGCATTGTTTTTGCTAGAAATAAGTGAGCTCAGTGACTGATTTCAGCTTTGGGCCTTTTAGGGTCTTGTAAATACACACAAATGAACTATTGCTCTATCACAGTTTTGGAAATGTCATGTTCTTATTAAGAGAATCTTCAGCGATAAGGCTACTCTGAAAACAGTTGTTTATATTCATGACAGAACTCAACAGTCAGCAGATAGCAGACAAATGAAATGAAACACCATTGATCCAAGAGTCAAATGCACTTTGGAGAATCCCTTCGCCAGTTCATCATCAGCAGTCATTTCTTGCTATGGTTAACTTTGATGTGCTGCTTCCTCCATTAGGAAACCGCTGAACAATAGAGTGATTCAGGGAGTCTCTAATCATTAGATGTTTCCAGGGTCATGGCTTGATTTCAAAATAATAAGGGTGGATCTCATGAATGTATATTCAGCAGTGTTAAAATGGGTTTTATAGTCCCTTCTGATGACAGGACATGGAAAAACATTTCCGGCACTTCTAGAAGATTGTCTTGATTGTTTTTAAGCACTTCAAATACATCACACTATTGGAGATATATACACACAGATGAAAAACTGACATACAGTGACAAATCAGCAATAAATAAACCATGTCAGACAACCACAATATCATATTGCACTGTGGAAGTAGATTCTACAGTGTATTGAAGTCTACTTACAGTTAAGACAGTACAAAGGTAATTATTTTAAGTGTGGCTGTCAATGTAGTCAAGTTCAAGTCAAGTTGAGCTTTATTGTCATTCCGCTACATGTATGGACATACAGTGGAACGAAATGTCGTGCCTCACAGGACCACGGTGCTACATGAATACAGACATGCAACAATGAAGTAAAACAGTATAAACCTATACACAACTAACCTACTGACATATTCGGACTATAAATATGCTATATATAAAAATATTTACCTATACATAAACTAAAAAATACAAACTGTACAACTGTAAAAATGCTTCACAAATACTGTACATGTGCAAAGAGAAACATTGTGAGTCAAGCAGCTGGCTGGTGAAGAGTGTAAGATAGTTTTTAGTGCGTGAGCATGTTAATATACATATATTACTGAGTCTTTTGTGGGGTTATGTACACACAGTAGTGTGTGAAAAGTGTCTAGTGTGAATAGAGGAGAGTGTGCTACTATAGGTGGTTTGTACAGGCCCACTCACTTGTAGTAGTAGTAGCCCTTTATTGTCACTAGTACAAGTACCAGCGAAATTAGCCATCAACCTGTCCATACATACACAACATACATATGACAACGGGGTAGACAGAACAGGAGACAGGGTATTTAGAAAAATACAGCTTTTACATGAGGAGAGAGAGGAGAAAAAAAAAAAAAATTTAACCCCCAGACTATGCTCCATTTGGAGTACAGTCTGAGAACAGAAAAAAAAAACACCTCAGCACAAAAGCACATATACCATAAACACATGACATTGCAACAGGGGAACATATCCAGCTCTGGCAAGCAGCCATCCGGTCCAGTGCCATTTATTTCGGCACCGGTCGCAGACCTGCTCGACAGGTGGCGGTAAAAAGCGTTACAGAGGCAGTTGGATGGGGGAGGGGAATAATGTCTGTAGTCGGGGATGGGAGCAAGAGACCAGTTGATCAAATCCATAGTTTTCTAGTTTGGAGAGCCGTGCAGAAGGAGTCTCTTCAATAGATGAGACGAGACAGCAGAAGAAAGCAGGGAGGAAAAAAAGGGTAGGGCGGGGAGTGAAATCTAAGCGACTACCTCTGTTGACAGCCAAACGAGACAGGTGCGTAGCACACTTTGAATTGCACAAAAAATTTGAAAGGTTTATTTTTTGTTTTTTTGTGATGTGGTAAGGTTGGGGTTTACCTTCTTCCTGATGGTAGGAGCTGGAAGAGACTGTGGGAAGGATGGGTGGGGTCCTTCACGATACTATTTGCTTTGCTGGAGCATTGTGTAAGGAACATATCTAGGATGGAGGGGAGAGGGGCAACTATGATTTTTGCAGCTGTGTTCGCTGTCCGCTGGAGGGTCTTGCGGTCAGCAGCACTGCAGTTCCCGTACCAGACAGTGATGCAGCTGGTCAGTACGCTCTCAATGGTTCCCCTGTAGAAAGTGGTGAGGATGAGTGGAGGGAGACTTGCTCTTTTCAGCCGGTGAAGAAAGTGTAGGTGCTGTTATGCCTTCTTGGAGAGTGACATGATGTTGGTGGCCCAGGTGAGATTCTCTGTGATGTACCATATAACCATACATTTACTTTGTTTCCTGCATGGGGAAAGAGCAATGCATCACCCAGTTTGTTTTGTTTCCTTCATTTCCAATCAAAATGTTGCATAGAACACTCCACATACTCAGTAAATAATATAAGAATGTTTCATTAAGAATATAAATAAATATGCTAACACTTTAGATTAGGGACCAATTCTCACTATCATCTAGTTGCTAATTAGCATGCATTTTACTAGCAAAGTGGCTGTTTATTAGCGCTTATAAAGCACATAGTGTCTTATTCTATTATATTCTAATCTATTCATTAGCAGCAAACTAAAGTGTGACCATAAACGTTAATAGAAATGTGAATATATATAGCCCTGGGTCTGGGAAAGTTAAAAGTTTTTCCAATTAATTTGTCCATACACTTTTATTTAAGAAACATGGGACTGAATCATGTCTTGTGAGGTCCCGGGTCACACATTTTTGGAAGCCCTTTCAATTCCTAATAGTGACAGGCGACTTCTCTTGAATTTTGATAAACAAACATAAGATGGTTATAAATTGTATGCTAGTCAAGGACAGTGAGCCAAATGATCATCTCAGATGACTCTACTGTCCAGCTCACACTGTATAAAGCCTACTTTGGTATTCATTTTCCAGGTTTGGCTGAACAGCTTAAGGCTTTGAAGGATCCTGGTAGAGCTTTTCTTAATAAGTTACCCCTAAAAATAAAAAGGTGTCTAGACCGACCAAAACAGAGATTCGTCAACTATGGTTTCAATCTTTTCCTCAAGTTCCTATGCCTGTGCGTTGATTCGATTTATCTCATGAAGAGGTGGTGGATAACAGCATACATTTCGATTTTATAAGTATCGAAAACGAAGACTTATTACAAAGTTCTGTGGAAAGTAGGTGGGGGAAATAGGAAGTGACAGCGGGAGGTGTGACTAGTGCTACTTGTGATATGAGAAAAGCTGAGAGCTGAAAGCGTGAACACTCAGAGCGCAGCGTTCGAGAATCACATTCACCGGGAACTATAAGGTAGGATAAGAGATAAATGTTGTTTTGTGCTCATTTAAAATCTATTCACACTGTGCTACGAGCGAGTGAGACACGTAAAGGTGTGCTTTTTATGTGTAATAGACTAGGATAGGTGATAGTTTTGGCGTCGCTCGCAGTATAGACCGCGCGCTCACTTGTTGTGATGTTCTGTTAAGACAAAACTTGTAATTAGATACCAATCAAGAGCAGCAGCATTATTGTTATACATATCAGTTATATGAAACTATACAATTTGTTGGTGTTTCAGTATCGACTAACTGTTACGACATTTTAATGTCGTTTGTTCTGCTTGCGTGATCGGTTTGGCGAAGATGGAATATTGACACATGTAATGCTGGAAAAGCCCACTGTATGATTCATATGCAAAAAAAAAAAAATGTCCACACAATGTAATATTTAACTTAAAAGTACAACTGGACAATTTTTTATTAGTATAATGCAAGCATTGCGATATAATGTGAATAAGCAATGCTATATAGTGGTTCTGCTTACAATTGCGCATTGTTTTTATTGCTATTGAAATCAGTTATAAGAGAGACCGGGGCTAGTTGTCACAGGGGTTGTATATCAAATAATCAGACTAGAAAATAAATTCAGGTAAATGTCTAATATATATTGTTGTATAACACTGTATAGTATGCAGTTTTTATTTGCATTCCTTTTTTAAACACTTTTACTGTTTCTGAAAAGCCGCCGTTTACTGGCAGGTTCCATTGCGACAGCTTACACATATTGCCTGAAAATATGCTATGTAGTGCAGGATGCCCACATTGCATGCCACAAAGGGTAATATGGTCAGTGAAGTTCCTGGGTTATAATAGCAGAAATATTCACAAGCTGTTTTGAAGTTAAGACTATAAGGTCTCTTATCGTCTACATTATATTGCATACTGAATAGTAATAATACATTTTCTATTTAGAAAATGCTGAACGAAAAGATAGTATCTGACATTGTAAGTCCTGACAAGAAAAACTTATTTTGAGGTAACATAGTGTCTGTGGTTAAAAAAAACAACAACAACACAAATTAATTTCCTGCTTTCGGTAAGAGATGGCAGATAAATATGCAACGATGAGACAGAAACCTAATGCTTTCCAGAACATGTAATCATGAGAAATAAGTGTTACCACTCTCAATGCTGCTCTCACACATTTCTAGTTAATAAAAGTGACGTTCACTTATCCTATGTTAAATTCAGAGACAACTCTAAAGCCCAAAGTAGGCAGTGCAAAAATGTGTATAACTATAGCCCAAAAGGATGAATGTGTTAACATCATGTTTTGTGACAGTATCAAACATTGTCCAAACCATTGTCTGAGCTTGGGGCAGGACTGTTAGTTTGGCCAGCCAGTGGCAGTTGGGGGTTCAGGCTTTGGGACACCTGTTTGAAAACCGTTTTAAACTATTTCAGCTTCATTATTTCAATGTGATGCAGAAAGTAGACACATTACTTTTAAGGCAACACCTACTATAAAAAAGTAACTATATAAAAGTCGAGAGTGTTTAATACATTCCAACCATTATAAACAGAGAGGGGAATACTATCCTCCATCTCCAGCTCAGGCAATATAATTTTTAGATGACTACTTCAAAGTACATTGGAAGGAATCAAATTTGATTTTATATTACATTTTTTGATCTGTTTTGTTCTCAGGTGCACAAGATGACGACTGCTACCACTGTCTTTGTGACCGTTGGAAATAACAGCACTGCCAACACATTCATTGACTCAGAGTTTCGTTACACTGTCTTTCCTATATTCTATGGCCTGGTCTTTACCTTGGGGTTAATAGCCAACTGCTACGCTCTTTATGTGTTGCACCATATGCGGGAGTCTAAAGCCATGAATGAGATTCGGATCTACATGACCAACTTGACCGTTGCAGACTTGCTGTTTGTGTCCGCTCTACCATTCTGGATTGGCTACTACGTGAATCACGGTGACTGGAAGTACTCAGATGCCCTCTGTCGTGTCACAGGCTCATTTTTCTTCATCAACACATACTGCTCTATTCTCTTCCTTACTGTCATCAGTATTAACCGTTACTGGGCCGTTACCAGGCCGTTGGTGGCCGCTTCTTCTGACTGTTGGAAACGTGGAGCAATCGTCTCAGCGTTCATCTGGATCTTCACTCTTGCGGCTGCAGTTATATATCTCACTCAGCCGGGAATCCAGAAGGACAATGATATTTCTCGCTGTTTTGAGGGTTATCAAAACGAGGATGACTCTGGTATATACACAGTGGCTGTCACCCATTTCATCATTATTGGCTTGTTCTTTCTTGTTTTATTGATGGTGATTGTCTGCAATATTTTGATTGCTCGAGCTCTTCTGACGCAACCCATCAGTCAGCCTCGAGCCAGCACAGGAAAGCGTCCCAGTGGTACCAAGCGCAGAGCTTTGAGGATGCTGTGTGCTGTCATAGGTGTCTTTGTGATCTGTTTCCTGCCCCACCACGTGGTTCAGGGTCCCTGGGTGTTGTCTGTGCTGCACTTGAGGAAAGATTGGAACATGAATACTCACCAACGCTTAAACGATCTTCACCAGATCACCCTTATGCTTATGGGGCTCAACTGCCTTCTAGACCCGCTGGTGTATTGCTTCGCCACCACAAAGTTCCGCAAGTACATCGAGAACCATTTCACAAAGGTCCAAGCATAACAAAAACTGTTCACGCAACACATTAAGCACGGCTATGTCACTGAAGAGCAGACATAAAAGTGAAATATGAAAAGCAGAAAACAGATGAGAAATATCTGGTGTCTACTTATTTTAACCAATTATAATCTTATATAGACTGTTTTATATTTTAGTGCAATTTAATTTCAATTAATCCAAATTAAGTTCTGTTTGGATTCTTAAAGGGATAGTTCATCTATTGAAAAATTCAAATACTGTCATCATTTACTTACCCTCGTGTTGTTCCAAACTTGTATGATGTGTATATAAAAAAATGCCTTAAACAAACCAGTCAAAATCTCTTCTTTTGTTCTCCACAGAAGTAACCCTGAGGCTCGGCAAGTGATAATAGAACTTCAATTTTTAGGTGAACATTCAGAAAGTTAGGGACTTGGGGTTTTGTCAATTTATTGAAATGTAATTAAATTATTGACATGATTTTCAATTGCTGCCCCTTGCAGACAAACAAGAGATAATTAAATCTCTTCAAATTATTTAATGCATATGATAAATCCTTAATAGACTGAAATATTAAGCTTTATTTTAGACTCATATTTTATTCTTGTATTGTCATATTGTCTTTAAAATTCACCAAAAAATAAATGTGCTGGATTTTTTTTTCGTAGATGACAACATTTTTATTTTTGGTGAACTGTGCCTTTAAATGTTTGCACTTTTGTAGGTGGAATATCTATATAGGTTAAGCAAACATATTATCAGTAAAATGATTGTTATTCTCTGTTAGATGTGGTGTTCATTCTTGTGTTAAGAATAATGAAAACATGACATATCAGTAGACAGTCTTCTATAGAATAAGGACGACAAATGAGTGAAGAGGATGCTTGTGGTTGATCTGACCAAAACAAGAGGTGATAAGAATAGAGGACAGCTCATTTGTTTTTTTAGACATAATGCAGATGAAAGAAGCTTCCTTTTCCCCGTAATACTAGAGCTTCACTGCCTATCTTAAAAAGGGAGAGATTGAGGTGCTGCTGAGGAGTTTGGATTATCTGGAATATAAATTGAACTTCGTCAAAAGGTGGTCAGTTGATTTAAGTCTCATGTTACTATGACAACAAATATTTATTGTACTACCTTGCTTGTTTTGAAGTAGCTCTATGAGGAGTAGCTCTATGATTTCACACTTTTTGGTGTGAAAGGGCTTTTACATTTGCTATAAATATAACTTCTTGTATTAAAAACAAACAATCAAGCCCTGCTCATATTTAAAAAGTAACGCGAATGTAACTCAAAAGTAACGTAATGCATTACTTTCCATAAAAAGTAACTAAGTAACGTAATTAGTTACTTTTTTAGAGAGTAACGCAATATTGTAATGCATTACTTTTAAAAGTAACTTTCCCCAACACTGATAGTATGTGATTTGTTTTTTCTAATATACTGTAAGTTGAAATCTGTTTTATATGTATTGTTTATATGTAGTGCATTGCAAAGCCAGATTTATGTGTTTGAAAATATGCATTTAAATTCCCAGTAATGTCTTGCCATTTTGTAGTGTTTAAAAGGTCTGTGCATGAGCTGTGTGTTTTATGGTGGTCCTTTAGACAATTATTCAATGATGTTTATTTCCTTGTGGAATTAACGTATTTAAAAAGAGCATGATGCTTGTATGACAGCTGCTTCTGCTAAATCTTTCTCAGTAATTAAGTTCTGCTTTAAGCAGGAAGTTTTGCAAGAAGGCGTTATGTACGATGCTAAATGTAAAGTTATGAAAGTTCTCCTTTTCTCACCCTCATGATGTTCCAAACATGTGTGACTTTCTTCTGTGGAACATGTAGAAAGTTAGGGACTTGGGTTTTTGTCCATTTTATTGAAAGTAAATGGTGACCAAATCATCCCTTTCAAAGTTTCGATGAAAAGAAGAGTGTGAAGGATAGGTGTAATGGAAAAACTCCTTGTCTCACGTTCTATCAGCTGCAAATGCTATTCATTCAATTAATTATTTCAATATAAAAACAATGTATATATTCCAAATGTTCATTGATGTTTGCTCATGAAATAAGGCTTTGTGTGTCATGTAAACTAATCAGCACTGAAAAAGCAAACTAATAATAATAATAAAAACATAAAATGTATGTTTTTGCTTTTCTGTGCATTCAACATGATATGTTTTGTCTTGATAGATAATATTCTATTTTTCAGGTAAACAATAACAAGCAGCTTTAGATTTCAGCACTCATGCATGCTGGGTTTCAGGTTCATATCAACATTGTGTACATCTGCGGCCCCCATGGTGACTTAAAATAGTGATCAGTGATTAGTCTTATGTTGCCAGATAAAGTACAATAAAAACAGTCAGTTTACTTTAACTTTTACTGAGTTTTTAGGGAAAAGTTATGTTATGGTATTTACTATTCAAAATAACATATTTCCCATAATTAGGTTAAATACAACTTTAAAGAGACGTTCACCCCAAAAAGACATAATTTACTAATGTTGTACCAGACCTTTGCACTGTGAAACACAAAAGAAGAGATATTAAAAAAGTCACTGTATATGCAAATGGTGACAGAATCTTCATTTTTGGGTGAACTCTCTCGTTAAGATCTACAGTAGTGGCCAACATTATTATAACACCTGACAGATCTGAAAATATTTCCCTTTTTTTCTCCAAAACATGAGTTAATTTCATAATGCTCATGAAACATGCAGATGGTTGCTCTGAGCACAACGAATATCAGATGAAGTGAGTCGTACTGTTTTTATCAACTTTTAATTTTAATATTAATATTTGGTATGTCCACCTTTTCAGTAATTAGAGCAGCACATCTCTCTGGCATAGTGTCAATATATTTCCTAGGAACTTCAACACTAATATTGAAGCAATTTAAGCAAAAGGCTTTCCTTTGAATGTACAATAGATCTGTCCAGTTTATTTTCCAACTCTCCCAAATTTGCTCGATGAGTGTGAGGTTCAGACTTTGAGGGGGCCTGCCCATCATTTTCAATCTATCCAGCAGAGTCTTCCATCGCATGGTAGTTCCGGCAATAGTTTGTTTTATAGGTATTGCAATGGCCAATTCAAAAAAAAAAACTGAAACCTCTTAAACATGCTAACTGTTCTAATCATTTTGGCCACCACTGTATAGAAACCATTGATGGTCTGTGGTTGATCTTTAGAAAATATTTTTAACCACACCTCAAAAAAAAAAGAAAAAAAAGGATATGTATTTACAATAATACTTAATAAAGCCTTACAGGCAAAACAGCTGAAAAGCTTAAAAAAATGAATGTACTGTATATGTAATATGTATATCTTCAAGTGCTGTCCTACATTTTTTGGTTTGTTATTTCACCTGTACTGTGGTCATCTTTCTGAGATGGGGCTACTTTTATAGATGTAGTTCCATAGTTATGTAATTCATGTAGGTGGAATCTGTCAACAGTGCTTTATGAATATGTATTCCCTATCCTTCCCTAACATTTCCATTCCTGGAGAGATACAGTAAAAATAATCAGATTTTTTTTTTAGTATTGGTCTTTAAACTAAAATGGGGGTATTTTGTTTGCAAATGTTTGTCAGATGCATAAATATGCTGCTAGAAATCTTATTCAGGAGACAAACAGTACTTTTCTTCAACATTTTAAAGTGAAGCTGTAAAACAAATATCTAAAATGTAAAATAAATCAGCTTCCTTCCTTCTGAGGGACAGTCTCATTAAATGCTTAAACTGTTCTCTGATTAGGAATTTTTCCTCAAATCACTAGTTAATGAAAATGTCACAATAAATAAGTCTATGAAGATTGTCTTGATGCCCCAGAGAGCAAATTTTATTTTATTTTGCACACTGTGTAAATCTAGACTGTATTGATTATTTCAAGGAATACATGATACGTGTGTGCGTGTGTGTGTGTGTGTGTGTGTGTTGCGAAGGGTTAGTTAAGCAGAAAATAAAACAAATACAAAAATTTTAATAAAATAATCATATATTAATCATGTTCTGTTATATGGGTTTGGCTACATCAAAAGATCAGCCAATGTTTATTAATTTAATTAAACATGTCTAACAACAGCTCCCTATCTAATTATGTGAAATAAAGAATAATGTATATAAAGCTTTTTTTCACCACACACCAGCTACAGGTGACGAGAAGAGAGAGTCATAGAGCCAATCAAGTGGATGGGGATTATTTGGAGGCCATGATTGACAAGGGCCAGTGGTAGGAATTTGGAATTTGGTGTTTGGTAGGAACACCGGGGTTACACCCCTACTCTTTATGAGAAGTGCCATGGGATTTTTAATGACCACAGGTTTAACGTCTTATCCGAAAGACCATGCTTTTTGACAGTATAGTGTCCCCATCACTATACTGGGGTGTTAGGACCAACACAGACCACCCCCCTGCTGGTCTCACTAACACCTCTTCCAACAGCAACCTATTTTTCCCAGGAGGTCTCCCATCCAGGTACTGACCAGGCTCAACCCTGCTTAGCTTCATTGGGAAACCGTCTTGGGCTACAGGGTGATATGGCTGCTGTACAGCACTCTCCCCACCTCAATACCACGACTGAGGTGCCCTTGAGCAAGGCACCGAACCCCCGAATGTGCAAGTGTCCATTACTGTGTGCCATGTACTGTACAGACAACATACACAAAATACAATTTGAAATATGTAAACAATAGTACCCTTATAAGGACATCTCTGTAACTTATACTCAAAAAGTACCTTAGAGTACCAATATGTACCTTAATGTACCTGTTGTCTTTCTTTCTTTCTTTCACAGCCCACGAGGCTGTGTCCTGAGCCCCCTGCTCTACTCTCTCTACACACACGACTGCGTGTCCTCACACAGCTCCACTTCTATTGTTACATTTTCTGATGATACTGTGGTTTTGGGCCTCATTTCCAACAATGATGAGGCCGCATACTTGCATGAGGTGGAGAGACTCACATCATGGTGCCAGGACAACTGTCTCTCTCTGAACGTGAGCAAAACTAAAGAGCTGATTGTAGACTTCAGGAAGAGACAGCAGCAGCCCACACTCCTCTTATGATCAGCGGGACCCCTGTGGAGAGGGTGAGCAGCTTCAAGTACCTCAGTGTACACATCTCCGAGGACCTGACATGGACTGCACACATCCAAACACAGGTCAAGAAAGCCAGGCAAAGACTGTACCATCTGCGACAGCTGAGGAAATTCAGGGTCTCACCAGCTATCCTGAAAACTTTCTATTCAGGGGCCATAGAAAGTGTTCTGACTCAGTGCATCTCAGTGTGGTATAATAATGCCACAAACCAGGACTGCAAAGCTCTCCAGAGAGTCATGCGCTTAGCTGAGCGCATCTCAGGGTCCGCTCTCCCCTCTCTGCAGGACATCTACCTCAAACGCTGCAAAAGCAGAGCTGCTAAAATCATCAAGGACTCGAATCACCCTGGTAATCATTTTTTCATTTCACTGCCATATGGCAAGCGCTTCAGGAGCATGATGGCAAAAACTGAAAGACTGAGGAGGAGTTTCTTCCCCCAGGCCATCAGGCTCCTAAACTCAGTCTCATAACATCATAACATCCACAGGACTCAATTTAATAAACTGTAAACACATCCATTATTCTCCATCATCCACACTGCTGCTATGTGTACATACCCGGCACAACCTATTTGCACATTCTCTTGCACATCCGTGTTTATATTAATATTTATTAATCCACAGTATACTGTATTGCACATTTTATCTCATTATCTCATCCTATTTTCATTCTCACCTATATTTATATATATATTCTCTTGTGTTATGTTTCATTGTTTTATTGCTTTGTATGTTATTGTTATGTTTGTTTTTTTTTTTGCACTTTCCATTGAGCGGACCTGTCCTGACTTACATTTCACTACTGATTATACCCTGTATGATTGTGTATGTGACAAATAATAAAGAACCTTGAACCTTGAACCTTGAACCTTTCTTTCTTTCTTTCTTTCTTTCTTTCTTTCTTTCTTTCTTTCTTTCTTTCTTTCTTTCTTTCTTTTTCTCTCCTTGTTCCTTCTGTTTTATAATCATATATGATAATATAATCATAAAGCATATTCAGCAAAAAGGTATGATTAAAAATAAAACCTGTCAATTAGACAATGGTTAACTGAAGAAAAAAACTGATATAACACTAGACATTCCGTCCCCCCCACTTTTGAAAGCTGAGAGCTGAAGGCGTGAACACTAAGAGCGCAGCGTTCGAGTATCACATTCACCGGGAACTATAAGGTAGGATAAGAGATAAATGTAGTTTTGTGCTCATTTAAAAGCTATTCACACTGTGCTACGAGCGAGTGACGCGACAAAGGAAAGCACACGTAAAGGTGTGCTTTTTCATGTGTAATAGACTAGAATAGGTGATAGTTTTGGCGTCGCTCGCAGTATAGACCGCGCGCTCACTTGTTGTGATGTTTTGTTAAGACAAAACTTGTAATTAGATACCAATCAAGAGCAGCAGCATTATTGTTATACAAATCAGTTATATGAAACTATACAATTTGTTGGTGTTTCAGTATCGATTAACTGTTACGACATTTTAATGTCGTTTGTTCTGCTTGCGTGATCGGTTTGGCGAAGATGGAATATTGACACATGTAATGCTGGAAAAGCCCACTGTATGATTCATATGCAAAAAAAATAATAATTGTCCATACAATGTAACATTTAACTTAAAAGTACAATTGGACAATTTTTTATTAGTGTAATGCAAGAATTGCGATATAATGTGAATAAGCAATGCTATATAGTGGTTCTGCTTACAATTACGCATTGTTTTTATTGCTATTGAAATCAGTTATAGGAGAGAACGGGGCTAGTTGTCACAGGGGTTTTATATCAAATAATCAGACTAGAAAATAAGAATATATTATTTTAGCATATATAATGTTGTATAACACTGTATAGTATGCAGTTTTTATTTGCATTCCTTTTTTAAACACTTTTACTGTTTCTGAAAAGCCGCCGTTTACTGGTAGGTTCCATTGCGACAGCTTACACATATTGCCTGAAAATATGCTATGTAGTGCAGGATGCCCACATTGCATGCCACAAAGGGTAATATGGTCAGTGAAGTTCCTGGGTTATAACAGCACAAATATTCACAAGCTGTTTTGAGGTCAAGACTTTAAGTCTCTTATCGTCTACATTATATAGCATACTGAATAATAATAATAACTTTTCTATTTAGAAAATGCTGAACGAAAAGTACTTCATAGTATCTGACATTGTAAGTCCTGATAAGAAAAACATATTTTGAGGTAACATAGTGTCTGTGGTTTAAAACAAAACAACAACAACACAAATTAATTTCCTGCTTTTGGTAAGAGATTGCAGATAAATATGCAACTATGAGACAGAAACCTAATGCTTTCCAGAACATGTAATCATGAGAAATAAGTGTTACCACTCTCAATGCTGCTCTCCCACATTTCTTGTTAATACAAGAGACGTTCACTTATCCTATGTTAAATTCAGAGACAACTCTAAAGCCCAAAGTTGGCCGTGCAAAAATGTTTATAGCCCAAAAGGATGAATGTGTTAACATCATGTTTTGTGACAGTATCAAACATTGTCCAAACCATTGTCTGAGCTTGGGGCAGGACTGTTAGTTTGGCCAGCCAGTGGCAGTTGGGGGTTCAGACGTTTGGGAAACCTGTTTGAAAACAGTTTTAAACTATTTCAGCTTCATTATTTCAATGTGGTGCAGAAAGTAGACACATTACTTTTAAGGCAACACCTACTATAAAAAAGTAACTATATAAAAGTCGAGAGTGTTTAATACATTCCAACCATTATAAACAGAGAGGGGAATACTATCCTCCATCTCCAGCTCAGGCAATATCATTTTTAGATGACTACTTCAAAGTATATTGGAAGGAATCAAATTTGATTTTATATTGCCTTTTTTGGTCTGTTTTGTTCTCAGGTGCACAAGATGACGACTGCTATCACTGTCTTTGTGACCATTGGAAATAACAGCACTGCCAACACTTCATTGCCATTCATTGACTCAGAGTTTCGTTACACTGTCTTTCCTATATTCTATGGCCTGGTCTTTGCCTTGGGGTTAATAGCCAACTGCTACGCTCTTTATGTGTTGCACCATATGCGGGAGTCTAAAGCCATGAATGAGATTCGGATCTACATGACCAACTTGACCGTTGCAGACTTGCTGTTTGTGTCCGCTCTACCATTCTGGATTGGCTACTACGTGAATCACGGTGACTGGAAGTACTCAGATGCCCTCTGTCGTGTCACAGGCTCATTTTTCTTCATCAACACATACTGCTCTATTCTCTTCCTTACTGTCATCAGTATTAACCGTTGCTGGGCCGTTACCAGGCCGTTGGTGGCCGCTTCTTCTGACTGTTGGAAACGTGGAGCAATCATCTCAGCGATCATCTGGATCTTCACTCTTGCGGCTGCAGTTATATATCTCACTCAGCCGGGAATCCAGAAGGACAATAATATTTCTCGCTGTTTTGAGGGTTATCAAAACGAGGATGACTCTGGTATATACACAGTGGCTGCCACCCATTTCATCATTATTGGCTTGTTCTTTCTTGTTTTATTGATGGTGATTGTCTGCAATATTTTGATTGCTCGAGCTCTTCTGACACAACCCATCAGTCAGCCTCGAGCCAGCACAGGAAAGCGTCCCGGTGGTACCAAGCGCAGAGCTTTGAGGATGCTGTGTGCTGTCATAGGCGTCTTTGTGATCTGTTTCCTGCCCCACCACGTGGTTCAGGGTCCCTGGGTGTTGTCTGTGCTGCACTTGAGGAAAGATTGGAACATGAATACTCACCAACGCTTAAACGATCTTCACCAGATCACCCTTATGCTTATGGGGCTCAACTGCCTTCTAGACCCGCTGGTGTATTGCTTCGCCACCACAAAGTTCCGCAAGTACATCGAGAACCATTTCACAAAGGTCAAGCATAACAAAAACTGTTCACGCAACACATTAAGCCCGGCTATGTCACTGAAGAGCAGACATAAAAGTGAAATATGAAAAGCAGAAAACAGCTGAGAAATATTTGGTGTCTACTTATTTTAACCAATTATAATCTTATATAAACTGTTTTATATTTTAGTGCAATTTAATTTCAATGAATCCAAATTAAGTTCTGTTTGGATTCTTAAAGGGATAGTTCATCTAAAACTTAAAATACTGTCATCATTTGTCCAGGCATCATTTACCCTCATGTTGTTCCAAACTTGTATGATGTGTATATATATTTAAAAAATGCCTTAAACAAACCAGTCAAAATCTCTTCTTTTGTTCTCCACAGAAGTAACCCTGAGGCTCGGCAAGTGATGATAGAACTTCAATTTTTAGGTGAACATTCAGAAAGTTAGGGACTTGGGTTTTTGACAATTTATTGAAATGTAATTACATTATTGACATGATTTTCAATTGCTGCCCCTTGCAGACAAACAAGAGAGAATTCAATCTCTTGGAATTCTCTTCCAAACAAAATGTTGCATAAAATGCTCTACATACACAGTAAATAATATAAGAATGTTTAATTAAGAATATAAATAAATATGCTAACACTTTAGATTAGGGACCAATTCTCACTATCATCTAGTTGCTAATTAGCATGTATTTTACTAGCATAGTGGCTGTTTATTAGCGCTTATAAAGCACATAGTGTCTTATTCTATTCTATTCTATTCTATTCTATTCTATTCTATTCTATTCTATTCTATTCAATAGCAGCAAACTAAAGTGTGACCATAAACGTTAATAAAAATGTGAATAGATATAGCCCTGGTCTGGTAAAGTTAAAAGAGTTTTTCCAATGAATTTGTCCATACACTTTTATTTACATTTACATTTATGAATTTAGCAGACACTTTTATCCAAAGCGACTTACAGTACATTCAGGCTATACATTTTTTGTCAGTATTTAAGAAACATGGGACTGAATCATGTCTTGTGAGGTCCCGGGTCACACATTTTTGGAAGCCCTTTCAATTCCTAATAGTGACAGGCGACTTCTCTTGAATTTTGATAAACAAACATAAGATGATGTATAAAGTTAGTCAAGGACAGTGAGCCAAACGATCATCTCAGATGTACTGTCCAGCTCACACTGTATAAAGCCTACTTTGGGCTTAATTTTCCAGGTTTGGCTGAACAGCTTAAGGCTTTGAAGGATCCTGGTAGAGCTTTTCTTAATAAGTTAAAAATAATTTAGACAAAAAAGAGAGATCAACTATGGTTTCAACTGTATCTTTCTTTTTCAACTATACACCATATGGGTGCGATTGACTAACTTTATATAAACTACTTATGGATATTATATTATATTATTGAAAACGAAGACTTATTACAAGGTTCTCTGAAAGCAGGTGGGGGAATGATTTTGCGTTAGATGTGTTCTACTGTACTCAGTCTACCATGTTTACCCTGGAACATTTACATTTTATCCAAAATGTAATCTTGACCATTTCCTTTCACACCTAAACCTAACCTTAACCATGAGTAATCCCTAAAACCAGAGGAAATGATAGATGAATGACACTGATGTAACATAAGCCACAAATGTCTAAACTTCACAAAAATTATAAACTTGTTCTTCAAATCTGATTGGTTAATAACAATGTTGTTCAGGGTCAACAAAGATGTTGATCCAGGAACATGTCGCACTTGGTAAAATCAGGTTCTGCGGAAGTGACAGCGGGAGGTGTGACTAGTACTACTGTGTTCACTGCTGTGTGTGTGTGTGTGTGCACTTTGGATGGATTAAACTCAGAGCACAAATTCCGAGTATGGGTCACCATGGTCATATATCACTTCACTTAATAATAAAAATAAAACCGAAATTTTGTACCATAGTTTTACAAGTCTCTCCCCAACACCAGAGAGAGCCCTCACCCAACAACTCATAGGGTCTGTCTCCTCATATGTGATATAGATCGTATTATGAACAACTAATCCATGTTTGTCTTTTGTTTTTTCTGCGTACATATTCTGATAAGTTGTTACACTCGGATGTTTGTCAAAATAAGGAAGAAAATATATGTTGCTACTATTTACATATTCAGATTCATTTTAGACTGTACAGAAAAATTATTTATCACATACATATACGCAGTACGGGGCTAGGTTGCCACTCAATTATCTGCTACATTATTTTGTCTCTCTTATGTACAGTTTATACATAATGTATTATCTAGTAATAATGTTGCACAGACCTTATAAATTAACTGCAGATTGGTTTCAGACGCAGATAGATGTGCTCAACTTCACTTCAACGCCAGGCGCGAGACAAACGAGCGCGGTCCTGTGCTCATAGCACGTGCTCTTGCACGTACAAATGCGCCATGCGCGCGTTTTATAGCCTTTATAATTTCATATCAAAGCGTGAAATAAACTACGAGCATGCAATGTCGTGGTCAGTTAAGACATCAAATCTGTGCATGCATGTAATATGT
The DNA here is from genome assembly GCA_027564155.1 of Gymnocypris eckloni scoliostomus. Lineage (NCBI taxonomy): Eukaryota > Metazoa > Chordata > Actinopteri > Cypriniformes > Cyprinidae > Gymnocypris > Gymnocypris eckloni. The sequence continues at coordinate 13,588,346 of CM050428.1, forward strand.
TATACAGTTAATGAGTTTCATTGAGAACATGTCTCTTAAAAGTTTTGAATAGGTCCCGGAGTAGCCCAGCACTGTCTCCCTCATCTAACACACCCGATTCAACTCGTCATTTCATTAGTAGAGACTGAAATGGGTCAGAACTGAAATGGGTCAGAAAAGGTGATGAGAGTTTAGAGAAAATGCGATGCGTGTCAGATCCGCGTCACGTTCAGCAGCAACAGCTCTTAAATAAATAACAGCCAAATAACCTAATAACCAGCTGCTGTGATGACAGTTCATCAAAGAAAAAATAAATAAATGAGGAAATCAACATATATCATATATCAAGAACTAATCTTTATTTAGTTTAGAATTTAGTGTTTGATAACTTTGTTCAATTTATTTATATTTCTGCAAAATGACTAAATGTAAATGTAATTTACATTTACATTGAATTTACATGTGAATTTACATAGAATTTACATTAAATGTAAATTTACATTTAATGTAAATGTAAATGTTCTGCTGAGAGGCACAGGCAGATATGACATTTATTATAATGGGTTTATGTGAAGATTGTTTAAAGTTCACTTAAATTAGAAGATATTTTTAAAGTCTAATAAATGTTAAAATTGATAGCTCTTAATTATAATATAAAGTTGAATGGCTATAGTCAATGGTTACATATTAGGGGGACATTTCTTATGGGGAAATCAATATTAATCGGTATCAGTGATATTGGCCTTCACCCTTCAGTCATAAAAAAGATGACATTAAACAAATCTAAAAAATATACTGTCTTCATGTTGTTTGTACTTTAATCTGAAGATTGAATGTGAAATTATTGCAATATAAAAGTATATTTAAAAACTTTAATGTTAGGTGGGATTAAGCGCGATTAATCGCAATTAATTTCAGAAAAATGTGCGATTAATTAGTTGTTTTTTTTAATCGATTGACAGCACTAGAAAATAAAAACGTTATTTCTAATGAACACATTAAATACTGGGACTGTGTGTATGGATAGGCTGAGCACATTTGAGACATGAGTAGAGTTGAAAAACCTTAAATAACTTGAGTACACAAGAACCCCAGAGCCGTGATTTTTTTGCTTCACACATGTGTTTTAGTGTTCTCTTTGATTCTGGAAAATTTGAAATGTGTGCATCTTTCCACTCTGAAGATATCGGCAAAAGGTTTTTTCCAAGGTTATATTTTAATTTCACTATGTCCCTTCCACAACGAATAGCTTATTAGTATTTTATGATTGTTAAACTTAATATATATCATTACAAACGTTACTCTGCGCTCTAAAAATATACATATTTTATGATATTGTGCCATTGTGGCAGTTGAGACACCCTTTATAGGTTGCTATGTACTGTATTCAGTAACAGTTCAATCATAGAAAATAAAATGCATACAGAGGCTGTGTGTTTTTTTATACTGATATTGCCTACAGTAATATAAGTAGTAGAAGTAGAGTAACCAGTAAATTATAAGGTCCCCATGATGAAACAAGCGTATAAATTATACAGAATGATTGAAAACGTAATCATGCAGAAAGATTCGAGTGATGCGTAGGTTTAGGGGTATAGAATGTACAGGTATGTATATTGTTATTTTACTGTTATGTTTACATTTGTACAGTTTGCCATATATTTTCTATTGTTAAATGATTGTTCCTATTTTGTTTAACTGAATCTGAATTAAATAAAGCAAATAAATGTATTTATTTTTAAACTGTAATTATTAAAAACTGTAATTTATTACATTTGCAATAAATGGTTAGCCAGCTTTAAGCATTAAGAATAGGTGTCTCAACTGTGCCATGCTACTTTTTCAACTATACACCATATGGGTGAACCTCATTTTTATGAGCTAACTTTAAAAATATAAACTACTTATGGATATTATCTATCTATGATATTTTAGTACACAAGTCAAATAAATATCATGTGAAAAATCACTTCATTTCAGAATCTAGTTTTTGCGTAGTGATGAAAAAAGCAGAGAGTGTCTCTACTGTACTCAGTCTACCCTACTTTTTACGTACAGTTGGCTATAGGCTATATTTACAGTTTACTTTTTATGGATTAGTGCAAATACATTCCCTTTCAAAAATATTATAAAAATCTTACTGAATATTTCAGAAATAGAAAGTTCAAATGAACGGCATTTATTTGAAATGAAAATTTTCTATAAGATTACAAATGTCTTTACTGTCACTTTTAATCAAATTATGGTGTCCTTGCTGAATTAAAATATTTAAAAAACACTGACCCTAATAGGTATTTTTCCCAATTAAGGACAGATCTGATAAAAAGAATGCTGAGACTTGTATATAATATGTATAAATATAATTAATACTGAATGAATATTATATTAAATATATATATTTTTAATGAAACCGTTTAATGACATTGAACAAGCCAAATAAATTAAGATACATAAATAATAAAATAGATATTTTTTTAAATGAATTGACAAAGTTATAAATCGCCAGCACACTAGTACTAAAGCATTAAATCACTCACATGATCCTAGTGTTCATCAAGGCGAGGTGGATCCTCCTTGTTAATATATCTTTGTTACCTAGATATATATTTATACAACATACAAAAAGTAGTCAAAACACATAGTATAACATAAATAGTTGATTTTTTAAAACAAAGTGCTTATTCTTTAACAAAATGTTAATCTTCATGGCAGAAGATACAATACTGTACAATACAATCTTGATGATACTAAACAATCTTCATATTTACAGTATCGGATTGTCACCATAAAAATGGTGCTTACGAGCCTTAGCTGCAAATGCTGTCACTATGTCCTCCATATTCAAAGACCTTAATATGGACTGGGTATCTTCTGTCTGAGGCAGTGATGATAGGGACTTAAGCAATGCTCATAGAAATATATGGTTAGCAGCATCTTAATTTATTATTTATTATTAGTTTATCAACTAGCTATGTTAACTAATTTAATAGAAGAGTTGGATAATGCAAGTAAATCTATTGATATAGTTACACTTTATCTGACACTGAACTTACCATTTTCAGTACGCGAGAGGGAGCCCCCTAGGGGGAATTCAGATATATTGCTCCATGTTACGTGTATATTATTAATAATGACATTACCGATTATTCAAATGGTCAGCTGTCGGGGGCCCCCTCAAAATACGGGGCCCCAGGCAACTGCCTGCATTGCCTGCCCTATTGCTACGCCTCTGGGTGGAGAGAACAACGAACAGAGAACAGTGAGAATATGCAACGAGACAGGCAAGAAAAAGGAAAGCGCAGAAAGAAAGCAAGACAAATTCATTTGCTTTGTACAATCCTTCCAAACAGTTGATTTGAAAGTGCTTTTACTAAGAGACTTATTACAGCAATCAATTTAGTTTTGTTTCCTTTGTCCCTCGGAAACCAATTAGTAAATTTAATTTCACTCAGATTTAGAGCGGGAATGCAGCATAGAGGAAACTAAAGAAGACTATTGATCTGATGCTAATAGGAAAATCTGCACGATTGGGGCGGTTGCGTATTGCGTTGGGGTGCGCCGAAGAATGAAAGAGACAGGGAGTAATGAAAGAAACAAGTTTTGTTGTTCAAAGTAAATGTTTGATTTCGCACTGGGAGCGATAACAAAGTAATCGTATTCCACATTCACTTTGTGCACGGCTCAGCAGTTCGCTTGTAATGCCTGTTGTTGTCTTTTAACGGCTGCCATTCTAATGAATAATCATAGCCACTGTGGGCTGCATTTCTGCTGTCATCATTGATCATTCATCCTGAATTGACTACTGCTGCCATAAATATACCACTAGGTGGCAGCAGCAGGCAGCAAATGACACGTTTGTCTGGCAGGCCCCCTGTTTTTTTGGTCAGGCTTCTTGGTTTCGCTGAGGCTGTGGTCATGACGTCAAAATGACACAGGAGAGGCTGTACAGATTGACAGTGGCATCCCAAAATGCCAAAAGAGTTTCACCGGTAGTTCTCCTGACACAGTCGACATTCGTTCAGTGAGTTTGAGGACTATTGTTTATTACAGGCGTGAACAAGAGGTCATGATGGCACAGTTAAACGGCCTGTCAGGGCCCCCCATGCCGCAGTGTCTGTGTCGGCTTCTGCCTCCGCCGCTAGACACATCCGCTCCACGCAAATAACAAGTGCCACTGCGCATCTCTGTTCATTCCAGACACCCCCCTCGCACCTGCCCTGGTCGTTCACTTAGTATGAGATGAGATGCCATTCATGTGTTTGATGGCGCTGCTTGTGTGGATTCCTCCCTTGAGGCATAGGAACGCCACTGTTTATCATGAACGGGGGTTTTGCAGTCTCATCATCCATTTTGTGGGAAGCTGGCGCGCATGGGGGAAATTGGATGTCAACTGTGTTTGTCACATTAATGGGAAACATGTGTGATTGTGACAGACAGGAACTCGCTGTGGCGCTTCACTGCTTCCCTCAGAGCCCTCCAGAGAGAGAGAGAGAGAGAGAGAGAGAGAGAGAGAGAGAGAGAGAGAGAGAGAGAGAGAGAGAGAGAGAGAGAGAGAGAGAGAGAGAGTTACATTTCTAGAGAGATCGGAAGCAGAGATAGGGAAAAGTGGAAAATAGATTCAGTCTGAAGCTCCACATGTATCATATGCATTTTCCTGCCACCACAAGAACTTATGAACTCTGAGTATTTTCAAGAAACTAAAATTAATGTGGTCTACAATATCTGGAGAAAGCCGTTAGCATTACCATTCATCCCAATAAATGTTGCTGCTTGGCTGGCACAGTGGCTCTTATATTGCTTGAAAAAAATAAAATAAATAACAACCTTTTGAATTTACTTTACTTTTGAATTTCAGTTAAAGAAAAATAGTATTTTTTCACCTGGATGGTATAGCTGTTATAATATAATGTCTATAGTCTATAATGTCTATAATATATATATATATAACACATTATATTATAGCATAAAAGAGAAAGAAAGAAACAAAGAAACAAAGGATAAATAATGAAATAATATAATATATACAATAATATATTTTCATATTACTTGTAAAAGGGAAAATAAAAAAATAATCAAATAATAAACCAACAAATGATCAGAATGAACAGCTATCTTTTAGAACAGTTAGGACAAATGCTTTTTACATCAGGACATAATAGGTGTTATTTGTATGACTTGCAAAAAATATAAGAATTAATGCATGAAAAATAAGTAATCAAATGATGATGATTATGGTAACACTTTATTTTACGGTGTCATTGTTACACATTACATGTACTTACTATTATAATACCAATAAATTATGCATAATTAAATGCAAGTAACGCTAAGCCAAACACAAATCCTAACAATAACCATACAGTAAACACATGTAGTTTATTAATATTACTCAGTACTTAAATGTGTATAATTACACTGTAACAAGGACACCTTAAAATAGTGTAACCATTATTATTAATATTAATAATAATAATAAATAATTGTATCGGAAATACATTTTTAGTTACAAGATGTCATTGTTACAGTGTAATTATACATTAAATTAAGTAAAATGAATTACCTACATATACTTGCTATACGGTTAGGGTTTGGCTTAGGGTTACTTGCATGTAATTATGCATAATCTATTGTTATTATAATAGAAAGTACATGTAACGTGCAACAAGGACACCATAAAATAGAGTGTTACCAAACTTTTTAATGTCAGTTAATTAAGAAAAATGCTTTTTGCGAGGAAGGAAGGAAGGAAGGAAGGAAGGAAGGAAGGAAGGAAGGAAGGAAGGAAGGAAGGAAGGAAGGAAGGAAGGAAGGAAGGAAGGAAGGAAGGAAGGATTGGAATGTAAAAGTAAAAATGATGCTGACTTAACTTAAAAAAATAAGGAAACCCGTTGCCGTAAAATTATTAAGTATATTGGAAAAATTGGAAACAAAGTTAAGTGACAATTTTGTGAAATATTGTGCGTCATCAAGCAGCACGCAGACTCAACAACAAAAAATTATTATTGTTTCATCTTAAAATATTTTTTACCCTCTGACTTAAAATGTTTAGTTTAGTCAACTAAAATATTCCTGTTTTCCCGTAAATTAACATTAAGTATCTTGAAATTTCAAGTTGACTAAACAAAACATTTTAAGTTGTAACACCTTTTTGAAACTTTTTTTTTATAGTGTACTTTTTTAATTTCAGTTAATAGAGAAAGTTACTTTCTATATCGGGACAGTGCAATGATAACAATGCACTGCTGTATTTTAATAGAGAAATGGTGTTGCATTCAGATGGTGCAATTGCATCGTCTACCAGCAGGGGCTAACTGGACCATGCCAAACCTGCCTTGACCTCTCGACTAAAACACTTAATTTTATTTTAGATCGCTCATCTTCCCTTATTCCCTTTTTTCTCTTTCTCTCCATTGCTCATTGATGCCCAGAGGTAATTAGGCAATTAAGGGCTAATTGAAAAGCTTTGTAGAGAGAGCTGAGGGCTCAGAGATCCCTTAGCAACACACTGAATCACCTTAACAAGGGTGAAGACACACACACTGACACGGGAGCATGTGCGCACTGTTTAAGAAAACAAAGAAGGCGATATTAAATATTAAAAAGTCATAAACCAGATCAACACCACAAAAATAAGCTAAACAGAAGACCCTGAGGACAAAGATGTATTGATGATGCTGGCTGACAGTAAGCATGCAGAGGCAGCCAATGCCTGATAGAGAGCATGCTGACTCTCCAGTTGTAATTCATGGAAATTATATTCTATCTGAACCAGTTTCTGTCTCTAACACTATAAAATGTTTTTAAAACTACATTCGACTGAGCGCAGTGCACTACAGGACATCAGGCGTCTGAGAAAACAGATCCTGGAGTAAAAGACAGTATTTTACTGTGGAAAGTCAATGTAAAAATAATTATTTTTGGAGGATTCTGAAGTATTTGTTCAGGGACAATTATGCATGCATGCATAAAAACAAAACAAAAAACAAACACTGAACAAACAATTATTTTAGAAAATAAAATAAAAAAGGAAAAGGTGTAAGGAAATAAATATTCCTCTGGGATGTGCAAGGCTTAAGATGGAAGCTTCTAGGATGGAGGTCAGGGGATCTAGGGACTCAAGGGTTCTGTTTTCTATTTCCAGAGGTATAAAGTTGCAGATTAAAGGTGCTCGCTGTCTATGTCCAAGATTTGTACATTTCTGAGTGATTCCAAATGGTGGTTTTACTTGGATCGATGTCAAATATCCTCTTGCGTTTCTCTAGGCTGTTCCCTTTTACAGTTTTTGCAGTTTTCTTAAGTGTTCTTCGATGTTCCTCAGAGGGTCTTCCATCTGATCCCTTGTGCTTTACAAAGGGCAACAGAAAGGTTGCCATCTTTTTCTCACCTCATTCTTTGTGGATGGGGAAACTTTCTACCAACTAACCCACTTGATAAAAAAAAGAAAGAATCAAAATGGATGGGCTCAAACAAATAAATATGACTGCTGATACTTTAGCAAGTAGAACCGCTGACATATAGGCATTTGAACCTCTTTTGCCGCCAGCCTATGTAAAGTAAGTGTAAATAATCGTTATTCTTAATTTAAAGGCATTTAAGATGCATTAGCTCTTCTATAATTACTTAAAACTCAATTACGATAATCCACTAAAGTGCAGGCCTCAGCTGCAGGACTCAAGCCACAGACAGAAAAACTGAATGGATGGAGAGATACTGAGATAGCGAAAGAAAAGGAGCACTACATTGTTGGGTGGAGGCAGAATATGGATGTCTTGTCACTTTGTTGTTAAAAGTGTTTGGGACAATGGAGCCAGAACTAGTTTGAAACTGTGCGCTGGGATGGTGAGTGTGGTACGCATATGTTGGTGGTTATAGATGTACTCATTGTGGTGTCTCAAAAAGGCAAAAGCTTAAATATTATTTGGGTCATGCTCATAAATATTTCATAAATATTCTAAGTGACCCTTGCGAAAAAGAAGTACACTTTATTAATTAATTTCACATAATTTACAATTAAATGAAAATGTATGATATTTTAAATTGACATTAAATGTAATTTGTTTTTTTACACACTACAGTAAAAACACATGACAAGATTATTAAAACAATGATTAAAATATTCTAGAGAGGAGACCTTTTAATTTGACATTGTTACAAAGCACACTTTTTAAAATATATGATCTATACAGTTTTTTTACAGCACATTTATTTAAATTAAGCACACTTCTTTTTCACAAGGGGATGCATCAATCCAGAGATCAAGTCTTTTCTCACGATGCTGTTGTGCTCATGTGCCGATGGCATTTCAGCTATCTTCTATCACTTTTCTGTCAAATTGTCCAAGAAATTATTAACAAATAAGAAAGAACATTAAATATAAACAATAGTATTAAGATTACATATAAAAAATGTGCACAATCATTTAAACAATTTTAAAAGCACATTATTATAGATATTTTATTCAACATACAACTAACTTCTCATTATACAGGCATTTAAAATGATTGTTGATTAATCCAAGAGCTCAATTAAACATTTGACATTTTATTTGATAACTTCATCAATACTGTCATGACTCATACCTCAGATTTTGCAGGTCAGTGGATGAATGCATGAACTAAAATATCAATAATAACTTTTGTTGGCAGAGGAAACACTTTGCCTTGTATTTAAGGGGTTCTAATCCACCTAATTATATATATTTTTGTAAAAAAATTGTCAATGGATGCAGGATGCTGTTGTTTGCATTTTGTTTTGTGATTGTAGTTGAACAGATAAGCCGTGGACATGTCTCTTAATGCAGTTTGTGGGAAATAATGTTGTTTATGCTTTCTATCTCTGGTTGTGACCATAACGAAAACAAAACATTAATAAAAATTGCATTTTTGCGCTGTACCACCACTCATTATATAAAAAAAGAAACAAAGAATCAAAAACACTACAGAAATGAAATCTCCTACTCAACAACTGCAGACGCTTTATCTGTATAACACACTATTCCCATGAGCTTTTTCTTTAAGTGTTGACAACTAAACCAGCTGGCAAAAATTATGATAACATTTTCAGTCGTATGACAACAGACATGATGCTGAGGAAAACATGGATTTATGGATACTAAAAATCATCTAATTTAGATTTCATATGAGCAGCTCTGGGAATTTGTTGGTGTAACTAGTATGAAAATAGAATTAAAATGGAATGAGAGGGAGGAAGAGAGATAAAGAGGAAGGGATCTTTGGATTTGCTGGATGAGGGAAAAGCAGATGGCCCAGCATTGTCCCGACCTGCTGGTGGGTGTGGGTGGATCAGTTGTGTACTTCATGGATGTGTGTTCTCATGCGTGTGTGTTTACATGGGTCAGCAAGGTTACGCCAGCTCTATCTCTGTTCTGAGCCAGATGGTACCAGAGAGGAGGGTAGACTCCCGCTACCATGTATATAGGTTGCCAGGCCAACAGAGAGATTCACCAAAGAGGTATATAAAATATCAGGTAAACACTGACTTGTTCAAAATAAATGCCACTGAGAGAATATGATATGTGACTACAGAATTATATAAAAGCATATGATGCAAGAGTATTCAAATATGCATAAAAGCGTATGATACTGGAGTACTCAAATACTGTATTCAGTATTAGATAAAAATATGTTCTTAACTGAAAATCACTGCCAAGCTAATCGTTATTAAATCACCCAATATATTAAATATATTCAGCAGTTAAATAATCTTTAGAAATTAATTTCTTTACAGACAAATACAATTGACCACCTTACTCTTCCTCATGTTGGGAAAATAAAGAGTATATTAAAAATCAACATGAAATCAAAATAGACCCTATTTACGTTCTTAATGCATTTCCCTGGTTCTATTTGAACGACTCATAGGTGTACGTTATTCCAAATAAAAACAATTGCCTTTGCAATAAAAATCTTACAACTTTCCCTTCATCCTGTTTAACAAAAAAACTGGTCACATTAAGGAAGTAAAATAAATTGCAAATGGAAATTCACACTGAGTTTTAGATGTGCACACGTTGTAAGGGTTGCTGAATAATGTGGGAGACCCTCAATATATATAAGCCAAGATGTTCCATATAATATAATTTTGAAGAAGCTGCTTGTTTTCAAACTGTTTTATTAAATATAAAAATAAAACAATAAAAAATATGTTTTTTAATTATAATATTAATTCATATTTTTTATATTTGTTTTATTTAAATACTTTAAATCAGTCCTTCAGGGAACGAGAGTTACATACGTAACCAAGATGTTCCCTTTTAGTCAGTCACGTTCGACATAACGTCAAGTGACTGACGTAAATGGGATCCCTATGAAAATGCCACTATTGCTGAATAGCCTGCAGAAGCCAGCAAGTCAGCCCCACACCAGTTGGGACAGAAGATAGGACAGGACTTAGGCAGAGATGCATAAGAGATGCAGAGATGCTGTTCTGTACAGTGGGTAACACTGGGAAAGTGTACTCCGAGTAGGAAATGCTACGGAAGCCACATTCTGCATAAAGGAGGTACCATGTGGAGATTACACATATGGACTGGCCAAGGGCAGTGCTACATATGAAGTCTCTGAGATAGACTCAGCCAGGCTGGGGTGAGGTTACTACACAGCAGAGATAGCAGAATGTCTCTGCCAGGGAAAGACACGGGCTCACCGTGAGAGGAGTCGTACCGTGGAAGAATACACATGTAGGATCACCCGAAGAGGAATCACTACCCACAGGCACGGAAACCGCCGGGCCTGATAGGGTAAGACTATAGCCTCCACTATCCAGTGGGCAAGTCTCTGTTTGGAGACAGCCTTTCCCTTCTGCTATCCTCTGAAGCAGGGACAGAGCAGAGCAATGGATGGGTCACCACCTGATCCCTGAAGGGCATGGTGGGAACTTTGGGCACATATCCAGGCCGGGGTCTCAGGACAACATGAGAGTCAGCAGGCCCAAATTCTAGGTACGAATCATCGATCGAAAATGCCAGCAGATCCCCTACTCTCTTGACCAAGGCCAATGCAGTGAGGAGCACTGTCTTCAAAAACAGAAACTTAAGCTCTACTGACTGCAGAGACTTGAAGGGCTCCTCCTTGAAGGCCGCCAGGACCGAGGGGAGATCCCGAGAAGGTATCAGGTGAAGGTGCGGAGGATTTAACCTCCTCACCCCTGAGGAACCTGATGACCAAGTCGTGCTTCCCCACAGACTTACCGTCTACTGCATTATGATGTGCGCCTATAGCGGCAATATACACCTTGAGGGTGGAGGGAGACAGCCTCCACTCCAGCCCATCTTGCAAGAAAGAGACCACGACCCTGAATGGCATCTATGGGGGGTCTTCACGGCAGGAGGAACACCCATCGATGAACAGGTTCCACTTCAACCTGTAGGCGTGTCTTGTAGACGGGCTCTAGCTGAAGTGATGTTGTTTACTACCGCTGGAAAAAAGAGGGGGACAGGGGCGACAAAGCTGCGTGTTGTGCAGGCTGCGCATCCATCCTCGGCCTCTTGAGACCCAGAGAAAAAGGAAGCTGCTCTTTTTTTGAGGTTTTGGGTACCATTGGCTCAGGGAGCCAGTGGCTGAACAAAACAAAAAGGGAACAAAATATTATCCACCCGGCCCTCCTCTGAGGAAGGAGTGGTGCAGTCACCATCTCCTGAAGAGCAGGATCCATAGACTCCGGGTCACCCGTCTCAGGGACGCCGCTTACCCTGGCGCTTTACGGGCTCGGCAGGGGCGGAGACGGGTTACGCCGCTTTCCTGAGTCCAGCTCCACGCTGCGGCCGCTGTGAAAGCTACTGCTGTTGCCGAGCTGGAGCAGAGGTGGAGGTCGCAGGACGGCACCCTTGGCGACGAGCAGACGGAGGGTCTGCAGCCGGTGGGAAGGTGGAGATAGCAGCAGACTATCTAGATAGGTGCAGGATGTGTCAAAACGCCTCAGTCTGCTTCTGCACGGCAGAGAACTGTTGGAAGAAATCCTACACCATTTCGCCAAGTGGGCCGGCTTGGGAGATCGGGGAGTCCAAGGAGCGATGTTTGTCAGTCTCCCTCATATCTGGCAAGGTCAGCCACAGGTGACACTCCTGGACTACCAATGTGGACATCGTGTGTCCCAGGGACCGCGCCGGGACTTTCGTCGCTCTTAGCGAAAAGCTGATGTGCGTTTGCACGCGCTCTCCTTTTATACCCGCGCTGTGGGGTATAGTCGAACGTGACTGACTGAAAGGGAACAGCTGTTCTAGTTTTTGAAGTTAAAGATCAAGTTTTTTTAAGTTTGTGATTCCAGTGTAAATACAAAGCAATACACTTATTACAATTACTTTCCTTAAAAAGACCAGGTACATGAACATAATTACTTGTTTATAATGAGCAATGGGATTTTTACAAACACGTGTTCTCATACATACAACTTTCCTCCCACACTTTCATATTAAAGATATGATATAGCCAAATGCCGAGAGACTTTAGTCTTTTCAGGAACTGCTTTAGATGACTAATCAGCAGCAACAGTGAGAGAGGAATTAGCATTTTCCTGCTGCAGGAACTGCTCACTTAATTACAGCTTCACTCTGCCACTTCACTGGCCCCCTCTCTCCTAAACACACTGCTCTCTTTCTGTCACATGCTCTTTTTCTGGTTCTTTCCATCTTTTCATCTGCTTCTCGCTCCCTCTTTCTGTCTCAATCAGGATTCTATTGTGTGCTCAGAGTATTTGGTACTCTGAACCAGGCATGGGCTTGTCAGTCTAGATTTGCTTTCATCATCAGCTTCTACAGTGTTTAAGTGGCTCCCAATTACTCCCTGCCTCTCCATCTGTCTCTTTCCCTTCTGTCTCTCTCTTGCACACCTGTAAACCATTTCACCATAAAGAGATTACCACAGTAAATGCTCTCACCATGGATTCTGGTTATTCTCTTCATCTAAAGGATTCTGGTATCGATTATTAAGATCCTTATGCCAATTATAATTAGCTGCGTAACGAAATGTACAAAGAATTCCCCCTGTATCAATGTTGCATGCCCTGTGTTTAACGAACACTGTTCCTGTTGAATTGTAAAGGTGTTCAGCATTTTAGAGACAGCTTATCCTGCAGATTATTTAATATGTATTTATTTGAAATGAATTATATATCTTTAAAGCAGTACATATAAGTAATTTTATTTTGAAAAATATTTAAATCTACGTTTATTCTCTCTCTCTCTTTTTTTTTTTTTTTTAAAGAGTGCAGACCAGGATGGGGAACGTTGTCCTGATTACTCTCCTGCAGAGTTTAGCTCCAACCCTGAAATACCCTGGAAAAAATATCTAACTGCATCCTGAAGACCTTGATTAGCTGCTTCAGGTGTGTTTGATTTGGGTCGTAGCTAAACTCTGCAGGGACACCGGCCCTCTAGGATCAACGTTCCCCACCCCTGCCTTAAATTAATTACCTTTATGTGCTGGTTTAACAAACAGTTCAAATAGGTGAGTTACTGATTCGAATCAGTCTGAAACACTGACCTGTATCCGACAAGAGAGACTTACATATGTAAAGAAAATGGGCATTTTACAAATCAAATGCAAATTCAGAATTTAATCACATCGAGAGCTTGTGAAACAAGAAATCTGCATTGAAACCCAGCTCTGGCCATATACTTCAAAAATAAGTAAAGAAAATACATACAAAAAAAAGAAATGTATCCAGAAAGAACTGGGAGGCTTAGACAGACAGAGACAACCTTAAAGGCAGACTAAATTACCACCATCTGCATTTAGCTCTCACATATTTGATCAGTTCATAAACTTAAAAGACTGAATGCAAAGGTCAGTTCACTACAGTTATCTGTCTAAGAGCCAGCACACAACATGACACATTCCATCTCTCCTTTCTCTCCATAGACCTCCAGTTATTTTCACACCTGTCCTTTGTCTTTTTCTCAGAGCTATAGATAAGTTCAGAACACCTTGACCTTTTTAATGGAGACCAAACGACCGTGGGCTCTTTCCTATAAGTGCACAAACACTGTATGCTGTCTATGTGGTTTGATATTCATGAGATAGCTCAAAATAACCCTCCAGTAAGATAATTGGAATTTTAATTATGCATGATATTAACCTTGAAACAAAAACAATGCTATTCTATTACCCCTGTACTGTTGTCTGTCTTGCAGTGATTCCATGAACCATTTCATTCAGAATTGACTCAGTCTGTCAAAATGGCTTCAGCTGCAGGCAAAGCGTGCTGCAGGACACGTTTATGAGACAGTCATTTTGCAGATTAATTTCCTTTATAGCACATATTTTACAGAACAAAGAGAAAAACAATAAAACAAGACAAGAAAAGGGTGAAAATTCAGAGAATCAAAAATAAGAAATAGATAGACAAAGAGCTGCCCCCATAATGGATGGAAAAGTGGGCAAACTCCTTCATTATTCAACAAATGACTCAAACTGTTCCATTAAAATATAGCACAATTTCACAGAGTATTCAAGATCTACACAGAACTGCTGAAAACAGATTATGTTGCATATATCAGTTCAATATTCTTGCTATATTATAAATAAATATTTTGCATACATGAACACCCCTATCTATCTATATGGGGTTCTCAGCTCTGGCCCTCATGGTCCACTTTCCAGCAGAGTTTATCTCAACCCTAATCAAACACATCTGAACAAGCTAACCAAGATTTTGGGGATCACTAAAAAGTTACAGGCAGAAGAGTTTGATCAAGGTTGTAGCTAAACTGTGCAGGAAAGTGGACCCTGAGAAACACTGCTGTACGTATTCTTGCTATACAATGACACTGAAAATGATCAAGTTCAGTGAGTCAGATGTTGATTCATAACCACTCTGGGGAATTAATTTTAGTAAATGATTCATCAGACTGATTTTTCAATAATAGAATTGTTAATTAAAAGAACCAAGCCATTTGTTCACGATGATAACACTAGTCTCATTATAGGCTTTGAATCACTAACAGTAACAGTCATTTTTTGTGACTCAGAATATTAGTCTCGCTGTGTTTATGATTCATTAAAAAGTACGGGGAATTTGTCAACACTGGTCACGCTGTATGTTCATGATTCATTGTAAGGAACTAATTCATAAGAGTAAATCATGATGTGTTCACACTTGTTGTTCAGTTTTCTTTGTTCTTTTGGTCTGTAACAAAAACGAAAATAATAAATTTGGTCCTGGATGGCTTAGTGTTCACAATGCCAAGTTCTGTCATCAAACTCTAGATGACACAGGCTGATGTGTTGTAAATGCAAACTAATGATATTCACAGTGTTAAGCAACTTGGCACAAGCTAATACACTAATAACCAACAGCAGCAGCATTTCAGCAGCAGCATAGCAGATCTATTCCGCTTAGACCTAATACATTGACATTGTCATATCCATTAACATCCTAAAATCATGAGAGTTGTCATGATAGAACTGTCATTTTTAACACCGAACCTAAAGATAAAAAAAAAAATTGGCATAAAGATATGTTCACAACCTAATTGGACAGCTTTTAAATTTGTGTTGAGACTTTACCGAACATTAAAAATAGCTTACAAGAAGTGTAAAGGAGTTGAAATAACACGAGCAATTCCTCCGTTGTAAACACAAATGAAGATCTACTGCACGGAGATGGCGGTTGTGATGCCTTTACTGAAATGTGACCCTGGACCACAAAACCAGTCTTAAGTCGCTGGAGTATATTTGTAGCAATAGCCAAAAATACATTGTATGGGTCAAAATTATAGATTTTTCTTTTATGCCAAAAATCATTACGGTATTAACTAAAGATCATGTTCCATGAAAATATTTAGTAATTTTTTTTACCATAAATATATCAAAACTTCTTTTTTTTCTTTAGTAATATGCAGTACTAAGCACTTCATTTGGCCAAATTTAAAGGCAATTTTCTCAGTATTTTTTTTTTTTGCACCCTCAGATTCTAGATTTTCAAAGAGTTGTATCTCTGGCACATATTGTCCGATCCTAACAAACCATACGTCAATGAAAAGCTTATTTATTCAGCTTTTAGATGATGTATAAATCTCAATTTCGAAAAATTGACACTTAAGACTGGTTTTGTGGACCAGGGTCACAAATGTAATGGGCAACATAGCTCCTATGATGAGAAGAGAAGATTTTGGTTCACTTTGTCTTGGGTTCATGTTGCATTCATATTTCAGAGTTTGTTTGGAAGCAGACCGAGACCTCTGTCCAGGTTCGCTTGTTTGGTAAACACAAATGTTTGGATGGCAGTATTCACACTTACATTTACATTTAAATGAACTGCACTAACAGCAATTGCACCAGAGTTTCATTAAAACTAACCAAACCTGTCAAGTGTGAACACACTCCTAAGTACAAAAATCAGACTACACTGTTTGCGGCTCTAGTCTGTATTGAGAACAACTCAATAAGGAGGTGCTTACTGCTATTATTCTGCACTACATAGTCTTTTGATTGCACCCCTTTCAATGCAGAATGCACTAACATTGACAGCTCTGGTAAAATATTATTTATTTTGCCATGGTGCTGATTAAAGCACTGGCGCAGTATACATGAAAGGGTGCATGAAATACATAACCAAGCATTCTTCTAATTGACAAATTATGGTACATTCCTATAATTTCTCTTCACTGATCCCACACAGTTGGTTTGGTTATCAACTTGGGTATTAAGTCTTAATGGGGTTCCCTCATTGATTTCTGGCACACTGTACTGCTGCATCAGTCTATAATCTAGATTCTTCTCAACTTCTCAAAGCATTAGACCTGTTTGTCAGTGCATGCACAAACAGTGCGTAAATATAGCAGTGACATACATCCAATATGTTGTATAATTATGGCCACAAAGTATAAAACATCCATCAGGAGTGTGCCATTGACAATTATTTAAAATCTGATTGTCATTAACTAGAACTTACACGAGGAGGCCTGTCACATTTACATAGGCTACAACTGATAATTAATCTATATGCAAAAGAAAATGAAACTCAAAACATTACTTTATGTTGCTTTAAAAAAAACTGTATTGCAAAACACTTTTAAAAGGTTTTCTGCTGCACCTCACACAACCTTATAACACAAGCGATGAAAAATTATTTGGAAAATTTCACTTGTTATTTTCCCAGCATGCACTTCTATGCTGGCTGAGGGCAATAGGCTCCACCCCAGGGGCACGGGAACAGGGGGTGCTGAGGGGGTGCTGAGGGTGCAGTTTTTTTCTGTGGGCAACTGTAAACTGTTGTGAATAAAAAAAAAATATAGGCTAAATTTGTTATAATAAAGATTCATTTAAACATTTCTATGGTTGCTCCGATGTTTATAACATTTAGTTTACATTGGCTATTTTGCTATCTATTTCTATGTGATCTTCGAGATATTTACCATTTGCCCATTAATTTAACAGTTGTAAGAATTAAAGTTATCAAAGTTATTAAACTGATGCAGGGCTATTTGATGTGCGCGTTGTGCACATCCTGCCAAATCACGCACGCAGCACTGCCAATGCTTGCTTTTATGTTTGTGAATGTTATGTTTGTGTTGTGGCTTAAAAGCGGAACATGGAAATATCATGGATGTGCTGGAAGAAAAAAAAAACTTTTTTTTGTTTTTGTTCTCAGCGATATGAGTCTTTCCCTTCTCCCAAAACAGCTTATAGCTACCTATTAAAATAGTTCAGTTTTGTATGTAATGGAAAAGTGATTAGACTATGTTTCGTTTTTTTTCTTCATAAAGTTAATTTTGAAAAACCTTGGGAGCATTTTTTGTTCAAAATGTTTTTTTCTTTGCAATGACCAAGGCCAGCATCAGAGATGATCGTGTTTGATTAATTTAGCCTTATCAAATCATCACGACTTGACTAAAATAAAATCGATAGATAGGCCTATAAACAGTTCAAGCATATCACAGTGTTAGTTTAAATGTTTAACATAAACAATTTTCTCATAAAGGTAAGAGTAATATATCATTTGGAACTGTAAAGGGTCTACTTTATTTGTGTGCATTCACAATATCAACATTGTGCTTTTATAAAATAGGAAAACAGAGAATGCACTTTTGTTTTGAACAAGAGCTCAATGATGAACCAAAACTGCAACTGAAACTGGCTCAGAGATATGATAAATATATCTATAGAAAGCTTTAAAATACTACTTTAAAACGAAACAATTCAAAGGAAAGTAAAACTCTTCATTAGCCTATGTAATCCGTTAAGATGCATATATTTCTTTGTCAATGAGGAGATGGCAAGTCATTTTTATCACCACCATCTAAAATATACAAATAAGGAAAGAAAACAGGCTGATTATAATTATGTTATTTTATAATTGTATTCAATAATAAAAAAAAAAGTATGTAAATCTTTGTCCTTGAAATTTAAAGGATTTGCTGCAATGCAATTTTGTCTGACTGATAGCCTATGTGAATTATTTAATCTTTATCTTTTTAATCCATGCAGCACATGCTTTAAAAACAGCTTTAAAATTACTTTATTGCATTCCAGATGCTTTTAAAAGAACTTTTCACTATACATTTGTAAGGTTTTTAAGCTTGAATGTAGCTTGAATGTTGTAAAACATTGTTATAAATTCATTGTAGCCTATTCCCATTTTTAAAATAGCTAATTGTTGTCTAACACGATCTCATGAAAGTGCATAGGCTATAGCACGATTTTCTGTTTCTATTTGGCGTAATATTTATAGCAGAAATTCACTTTCACCCCCAACAGAACCCACATAAAACACCTTGGTGCTCCACTTTCTTTTGACCATTAGTCTTGTACTTATTTTTTGCTCTCTCCAACTACTTCTTCAAAGGGGCTGAAGTCAAGTGTTACTCGGTCGCTTTCTGCATCAATAGCAGCCTGTTCGATCAAAAGAGCCCATCCAGAAAGAAGAGAAGCAAACAACACGCATCCTCTCTCACACACTCACCAAAATTACCCCAATTAAGCCACATCCGTATTTTCCTTTCACTACGTCTGCATTATGTGTCTTTGTGTCAAAACTGGCTTTTCCTAACACAACAGGACAAGGCAATGCAGAAGAGTATGTCCCAAGAAATTGCTGGGTTGCCCCAGGATCACAAACCTTGAAGCCTTGAATCTTGATTTTTCTCAATATTTATTTTTACTTGACTAATATTTAAAGCTTTTCTGCTGGTTTTTTGAAGTATTGAATACATATTTTGTTCTATACATATTAAAAGCTTACATTTATAGACATCTACAACATGGCATACATATGTATTTCTTTTATAAGAGACTTACAGTAGACATCCATTACTGGTTATCAGAGGTCTTTGAATCTACCCATAGTCTTCAAGAAGTGTCCCAGGAGATAGTCCTGTTTGGAAAGTGACATTTGGTGTAGCTTTTGGGAGCATGTAATTATTATATTCATAAGTGATTATAACAGAAGTTGTGTTTGTTTAAACCAAATAATCTAGTCCCTAATGTTTGCCAGTGTAATTTAAGCTGGTGACAACAAATGTGATTGTCAACTGCTAATTAGTGCTTTGTTGATGTGTAAACCCGAGATGAAACATACGAGTCAAAGGAGATGTGCTTTAATGGTGTGGTTTGATCTACACTTAAAAAGGCTTTAAAAAATTTTATTAACTCACGTGAAGCATGTTGGTGCTGAAGGTTTCAAGTTCTTAAAACAAACAAACAAACAAACAGACAATTAAAAAAATGTAATAAAGGTTTTAGATTGTGTAATTATCACTCTTTTGGGCCTATTTAGATACTTTTTTTTGTCTGAGGAGTGTGTTAGTTATTTTTAATCCCAAATTTGAAAGAAGATTTAATTAACAAAGTTAATAAGTCTGATAGAGTCTGATAACAAACTCCTGAAATGGGCTGTAATTCACTGCACTCTTAATTATACAGTTAGGTCAATATGTATTTGACACAGGCACAATTTTTATTATTTTAGCTGTTGACCAAAACATATTCAAGTTACATTTACATAATACATATGGGCTTAAAGTTCACACTCTGAGCTTTAATTTGAGGGTATTCTCATTAAAATGAGAAGAAAGGTTAAGGAATTACAGCTCTTTAGTATGTACCTCCCCCCTTTTAAAGGAAACATAAGTAATTGGACAGTTGACTCAAAAGCTGTTTCATGGACAGGCGTGGGCTATTCTTTATTTCTACATCAATTAAGCAGGTTCAAGTTCTGGAGTTTATTCTGTGATTCAGTGTTGATTAAGTGTGCCATTTGCATTTGGAAGCTGTTGCCCTGAACCCACATCATGTGGTCAAAGGAGCTCTCCATGCAAGTGAAACAGACAATTGTAAGGGTTAAAAAACAAAAGAAAATCCAGCAAATATATAGCAGGAACATTAGGAGTGGCCAAATCAACAGTTTGGTATATTCTGAGAAAAAAGAATGCACTGGTGAGCTCAGCGACATAAAAAGGCCTGGACGTCCACGGAGGTCAAAAGTGGTGGATGATCAGAGAATCTTCCCACGGTAAATAATAACACTCTCCATGAGGTACATGTGTCACTGTCAAAGTCTACAATCAAGATAAGACTTCATGAGAGCAAATACAGAGGGTTCACCACAAGCTGCAAAAAAGGCCAGATTAGACTTAACCAAAAACAGCTAAATAGCCAGACCGCTTCTGGAAAAATATTCTCTAGATGGCTTAAATTAAGATCAACCTGTACCAGAATGACGGGTAGAAAAAAGTATGGAGAAGGCTTGGAACAGCTCATGATCCAAAGCATACAACATCATCTGTGAAACATGGTGGAGCAGTGTAACGGTATGAGCGTGCACGGCTTCCATTAGCACTCTCTGTCCAGATTGAGTCAAATGGAGCAAAGTTGATTGGGCAGCGCTTCATAGTACAAATGGACAATGACCCAAAATATACTGCAAAAGCAACCCGGGATTTTTTTAATGTAAAATGTGGAATATTTTACAATGGCCAAGTCAATCTCCTGATTTCAACCTAATTGAGCATGCATTTCACTTGTAAAAGACAAAATTATAGGCAGAAAGACCCACAAACAAACAACTGAAGTCAGCTGCACAATAAAGGCCTGGCAAAGCATCACAAAGGAGGAAACCCAATGTTTGGTGATGTCCATGAGTTCCAGATTTAAGGCAGTCACTGCCTGCAAAGGATTCTCAACAAAACCGAAATTATTTACATTTTATTTCTGATTATATTTATTTGAGTTTTTATTTTATTATTATAATTAAATTCTGGTGGCATACAGAACTGAAATTATGAAAAATTTGTTATTTTCCAAATATATATACAGTATGCACCTAACTATATATATATATATATATATATATATATATATATATATATATTATGGTGGTTACATTTAACAAGGCGTTAACGTGAGATTCTTATCGGAGAAAAAAATATCGCCGTTAATCTATTCTCAAAGTTGGGTTGGGAGCTTCTATACTACGCATGATGACTTTCACCCTGATATTTCATGTATACAGAATTGCAAAAGTAGAACAGTCTTGAACTAGAGGCTCGCAGTCCGTGATGGACAGATTGTTAACGGCTGGTCTATGTGGTAATACAATGCAGGACATCCAAACGCCACCTATCATTCATCAACCTAAATATGGCTTTTCCTGAAATATGTATGTAGTAGCAACTTTACATTCAATATGATGTTAACCTAGAGAAATGTGCGCTATTGAAGTGTTTATGTGGAAGCTTCTTTGCTGCAGGACAGGCTCCGCGCTCACTTGCTCACATTTCCGCCATTCTTGGTCATACAGACAAAAGTAGCCTAATACATCTTGAATCTGTAAAGACTCTACGTTTATTTGCACTCAGAATAACAACGAAACGCTTGTTTTAAGCAAACAGGATGCGCTTTAGTCTCATGTGAACTTGAGAGAACTTCAGAATCGCCGTCTTTGAGAAATATATCTATAGAGAGTGAAATAGAAGTGTTAGCATGGATGATTTACATGAAATTTAATTCAGCAACACTGTGCATAAGATGGCTCAGTTCAATATAATAACAAAAAGCATATTTGGGTTTTATTCAACTAATAAGGTGGCACGCCAGATCTGTACTATATTTTTACTGTAATTGACAGTTATCAAAAACAAAAACAACAACACGGGAGGAGGAATGGGAGTCATTCGGGAGTGGAACGGGATTTTCCTCCAGGCTGGGATTGGGACAAGAGATTAAAGTTTGTGATGCATTTTGAAACAGGAGATGAGCCCTGGTCTAATGCCACCTGGCTTGAGAAACCCGTTCTCAAAACTTACTTTTAGTCATTATTTGGGTAGCACACATATTCTGAATGCCTTCGGCAGAATTCAAATGAGCCATTTTAATCTAGATTAATCTAGATTAAAAAAATTAATCTATGCCCACCACTAATATATATATTATAAATAAATAAAGTCCATGTATATATGTATGTGTGTTATGTATATATCCCCAAAATGTATGGTAAAAAAATGCAATCCCCAGTTCCTATCCCCAGATTTTTCTGGGGATATACAATATATATGGGGATCATGTGGTTGAAACAAACTGAAATAAACAAGAGACTTATATAGTTATTAACTTTATAATTATGAAATTACATAAGTAATAATTGATGACAGGCTGATTAATTATTTAAAAATAAAATGCACACCCGAGGTGTCTATTTTATAATTGTATACCTTAGAATGTTCGTCAACCAAATGTGTCAATACATCTTTCAACACAGAGACTCAATACAAAAAAAACCTTCCCTTAGAAATATCCACTGCAGTAAAAGTGTTAGAACTGTCCTCCTCTATTCTATATTT
Organism: Gymnocypris eckloni scoliostomus; assembly: GCA_027564155.1. NCBI lineage: Eukaryota > Metazoa > Chordata > Actinopteri > Cypriniformes > Cyprinidae > Gymnocypris > Gymnocypris eckloni. The sequence continues at coordinate 13,611,120 of CM050428.1, forward strand.
AGCTAATCAATGGATTGGAAAATGTGATGGCTGACAGGATTGAACAAAGCAATTCTTGTCTCTCTTTATGGCATTTTTGTGCAATCAGACACGTACTGAATATGCTCTTTTGTTTCATCAGTGTGTCGTTAAGATGTGGGACGCATTCTCTAAGACGGAATACAGCTTGATGAGTGTTCTCTCTTTAAATGTCTCCTGTATGTCAAAGGAAACTCTGAAGTTTTTCCTTCAGGTCCCTTTTGATACAGTTTTGGTACCTTGAAGGAAAGATGGCACTGACCTGTCATGAAACATTTCCATGCATTCACAGCCAACACCAGGGACACATGGACAAAACTATCCCAGGAAGCATATCTAACTCCGACCCTTTATCTCCAGGTTGTCCATGTTGTGGGACAGAGGTTTTGCACAAAAAGGGTCAGATTCGAGTATTCTTTTTGAGGAGGCTTTGGATATTTATTTCTGGAATGTCCAGCTGGGAGCTCCGGTCACAGACACACCTGTCATTACTGTCTGTGTGTCAAAAAGAAAGTTACTTTTTCCAGTTTAAACATCTTTGTGCCCTCTTTCTCTTTCAGTCTCTCTCTTTATCATTCCCAGACCACCTGATGCTGGAAGACCAGTTGAGCTGTCTCTCTTCCCATCTGCCTGAGCAGTCCCTCGCTTCCCAGGCAATGACAGGTGCTGTTGATGTGGTGATGGATGACTTTGTGTCGAGTGGGTCTTAGGTGATACCACCTGTCTATGAAGGAAACCAAGAACATAAGAGAGAAAAAGAGAGGGCATCTTTCTCAGTTTGTTTTAGCTCTTTTCTTCCCACCAGTGCATTTCTCAGTATTTCTTTTTCATTTGAATTTAAACTAAGCCTGCTATACATAAACAAAGTTTCCATCATTTGTTTTGAAATTTATATATATATATATACATGTGAGTAAATGTACAGGGTCTTTGTCTCATATATATTGTAATACATGTTTTTTTTATTTGATTGTTTTTGTACTTATTATCAGTATACAGAGAACTAGAAAAGGAAGTCCCAGCTTTCAAGTACAATAACAAATACAGAAACAGATTTAAATATTACATATATAAATATTTAATGTAATAGAAGGTGTGTGTGAATGTATATATATATATATATATATATATATATAACGTGTGTGTGTGTGTGTGTGTGTGTGTGTGTGTGTGTGTGTGTGTGTGTGTGTGTGTGTGTGTGTACAACCCGAATTCCAGAAATGTTGGGACATTTTTTATTTGCAATAAAATGAAAATTAAAAGACTTTCAAATGACATAAGTTAATATTTTATTCACAATATAACATAGAGAACATAACAAGTGTTTAACAGATACATTTTACACTTGTTTTCACTAAATGAGCTCATTTAACATTTGATGCCTGCGTCAAAATATTGTGGAATACTTTAAAAACAACATTCCTTAATGTCAAATTGCAAAAGCTTTGCAAATCTCAACATCTCCAGTGCATAACATCATCAAAAGATTCAGAGAAACTGGAGAAATCTCTGTGTGTAAGGGACAAGGCTGAAGACCTTTGTTGGATACCTGTGGTCTTCGGGCCCTTAGACGACACTGCATCACTCATCAGTATGATTCTGTCATTGACATTACTAAATGGGCCCAGGAATACTTCAAGAAACCACTGTTGGTTTATATAACCACATATACACTAGGGGTCGACCGATATGTGTTTTTCAGGGCCGATACCTATTATTGCAGATCAAGTAGACCGATAACCGATATTTTGAACCGATATACGTGTCTGGTGTAAAAATGAAAATGAATGCCAAAATTAATAATAACAAGAGCTCTGACAAAAAAAACTTTCTTAAACTGCTTTTAAACATGTCTTTAATTCTGAAAACTGTTAATAACAACAACATTTCCGTTGGTTTTAATTTACAGTACAGTGCAAATGAAGGCATAAAACATTAATTTAATTTATCTTTTAATCAAATGAGAGTTAGACTTTATTTTTGGCAAACAAATGAGTTTACTATTAAAATTAAAACATGGAAGAAATAGCGTATTGTGTTATTATTCTCAACAAAAGTTTTAATAATTGTTGTAGTTGTATTACCTATATTCTACTGCACCACAGTAATATATTCGGCTAAACCGAACTTATATTTTGACAGGTTGCCATGAGGACCTTTTAAGTTTCTGTAGCCTATGATATGACGATCGTTTTACTCAAATGAAATGGTCAAATGCTCATGAAGTGACTCTCCGAGCAGTTCTGGGGATGTTGTTCATGTATTTATGTCCTCATTTAGTGAGACGGCAGATGCTGAAAACACGCCGCAACGCTTCAGTATGTATGTGTGCAGTAAATGAAACCGCACGCCTGTGTCATTAATTAACAAAGATGCAGAACATGCAGGATTCATATTTAAATAGTGTTTTTGTTAATATTTATAAATACTAGTCCATAGCGAGTCGATTTAAGTGTACGGACCTACTTTTGATTAATTCATCCAAACTTCCAAATTCCATGACATTCGCGATACGGTAAATTCCATTATATGACTGCATTCTGCGCATTTTCGTGATCGACATCATAGGTTATATTGAGGTGTTTTGCAACTTCAGTGTAGTGGATTGTGATTTATTGCAACTTCATTAACGTCTGCTGCTGTTTTACATTTGAGAGACAACTGATGCGTGATCACTGACACTGAGGCAGCTCCAGTTAGCATGTGCTTTCGGTGTGAGACTGCCTTCAGTTTTCCGCGTTGATTGGTCGGACTCGTGACTCCCTACATATCAGATGAGCGGTGGGCGGAGATTGCTCTAGACAGAGTATTGAGCTCAGACAATCTGCATCGAGCCAAATAGTGCATTTAAACATTAAATAATTTCACCTGTATTATTTATTCACCAATAAATAATGTCACCTGTAAATAGTATGTTTGTTTGCATAATAATAATAAAAAAATATATAAAAATAAATAAAAAAAATATATATCGGCAAATCTGTTTTGAAAATCGCCGATATCGATAATCGGTAAAATGCTTAATATCGGCGCTGATAATCGGCCAGGCCGATAATCGGTCGACCCCCACACACACACACACACACACACACACACACACACAAACACATATATTTATATAATATATAAAAACGTCTAACTTGCAACCTCTAATTACTAAATTCATAATTGTATAATTTATAATAAACACTGTGTATATATATATAACACTCTAATTACTGGGAAGTTGTTAATAATGGGACTTCCTTTTCTGCTTCAAAGTGACGTTTGAACCAGGCATGGGGTGGCAAACATACGTACACATACACAAGACACACTGAGAGAGAAGCTCCTCATGCTGAAAGTCCCACGAGTTCCTCTCCTGTCAAAAACAATCGTTGTCAAACAGCAGCTCTTTGACAGAAGCCCACAATCCAGCAGAAAAAAACCCACTCAGTGCAACATAGTGCAACAGAATGCACTTTGAAATGGCAATACACAACAGAAGACCTTGCCACTTTCTTTTCACCCATGTGTTACAGTGTCATTGTTCAACACACTGTAGTCACATTATAAGACACTCCAATACAGTGCACTGAATGGAAACAGAGAAAAAAACAAGAGCGTTCTGAGATAAACTAGACCAGTAAACCTTCGGTAACAATGTATTGACTGAGAAAAATTCACAATCACAGTGAATGCAAGTATTATGAAGAACAGGACAAAACTGTTAGATATTTTCAAAAGTGTAAAATATGGATTTCTACGTAGGATAATAGCATTGATCAGAGAATGTTAGAGATATGTATCGAATGCAAAAATCCATGTGACAATATCATAAATAAGGATGATACTTAGTATCTTGAGCATGATGTGCCATCAACACTGCACAAAGCGATGAATATTTTGAGAAATCTTGTTTATTTATTTACTTGCCACATTGGCAGATGTTTTCTTCTAGTTTGATCGTTCCGTGCGATGTTGTGACAAACTAAAATACAAACTGATACCTCAAACACCCTCAAGCAATATAACATCTCGCATATCACAAAACCAAGTGACTGTTTTTTGATAGAAGAACCATTTTTGGTTCCCAAAACAACCTTTCAGTGAACAGTTCCTAAAAGAACCATTTTAATCTAAAGAACCTTGTTTTACTATAAAGAACCTCTTCTGGATTTGAAAGGTTCCAGGGATATTCTCCATAGAATCATTGATGCCAATTTTTTTTTTTAAATAGTGTACATTAGTGTAATTAGTACATGCAAAATGAAGCTATTATGGCAATGTGGTGCAATTACACATTCCAATGTAATAATTATTTGTATACCACATACATGTATAAACGGCATTAGATTAGTGGTTCTCAACTGGTCTTGGTGTAATTATTATTTTAGTTGCATTTTTTTTATACTTGCATTTAACACTTTTTTCCCTATGAGAATATGTTAATGAGCATATAATATACTGTTCATCCAGTCAGGATTTAGACTCTGAATATGTTTTATAACTTCACATTACCTATGGGCATACTTAATTAAGTTTGACAAAGTGTTCAAATATTTTTAGTCTTAAACCAGTCAGTTTTAAAAACGAGCAGATATATTAGGGATCCATTGATAGACGCGACTTTCAAACGCTGTGTGTAAGTGCTTGGAGAAGAGTGTGAAGCGATAATCATTGTAGCAATCACAGACATATCTGTTGAGCGTGTGAACACAATGGCCAATCAGAGGTTCAAAGTGCTTGTGGGAAATGCTGGTATCGTCACATTTTTTTTTAAAATTCATTCAGTACTGACTGGTACTGAAGTCTGTACTTTTGACAACCCAAATTTTGTTCAAATAAATGACACCTGTGACCTGGCTACTTTTTATAACCATTACTGCCTACCATTTGAGACACCATTACATCAGGAGCACACATATGTTGCCTATAAATGCTGTCTAGGTAGGTTGCTTAGTATATTTGAAACAAAGCTGTCAAAGTCTGCCTGATCCATTGTTCCTGTGGCTCAGTGGTTAGAGCATTGTGTTAGCAGCGCAAAGGTTGTGGGTTCGATTCCCAGGGAACACACTTACTGACAATACTGATGTAAAGCCTAAATGCACTGTAAGTCGCTTTGGATAAAAGCGTGTGGATAATGTGAAATGTGATCCCTCACAGACACTTCTAAAGCATTTTACCTTACAGACCCTTATTCGACTTCATTCAGTCTCTAACCTCACAGACCTTCATTCAGAATCATGCGGAAGAATGAGCTAGGTGCAGCCATTAAAAGACCAGTGTGTGTCTATGTGAGTTCAAACTTCCTGCCTGCATCTTTGCAATCAAGTTCACAAAAGCAAGAAGCAGTTAATAATAATGGTCAAAATAAGAGTGTGATACTGGGTCAGCTGCCACCAGTGGTGTAGTCTACGTGATACGCAGCTATACGCCGTATACCCACTAGAAAAGGTCAAGGATTTGCGTATACCAACTTTAAAAAGTGCGCGGATACGTAACAACAGATAGAAGGTCTTTGACATGTCCATTCATAAATTCACCCAGTGTTGCGATTCAAAGAACTATCCTTTTGATAATCACGCCGTATTTCTGTTGACGACTATTGCTATTGTGCAACTTTTGCACAGCATTGAGTGCGCAAGCTTGAAATTAATTAATGTGAATGACTAAAGGAGATATGAAACGAACCACACCCTTTCAGTGATTTCGTTAGCCTGCCCCTGAAGCTGCTGCTGCTTCGAGTGACACACTGCAAACAGATGCTAGGAACGTTAACAAAGATAGTTTCAAACAAACTCACAACTGAGCCGCTGCACATCTCCATTTGAGCACAGCGTTGCTTATGAGGGGCTGCTCTGGGACGGGTGAGTATGAAGCTGGGAGGGAAAATCACAGTATACACACTACAAAAAATATATCAATTACAGCCAAACACACCGCAGAACTAGATGGAAAACAGTGACCTAAATAAAAGGTGAACATACATTAATCAGTCAAGCAATTGTGATTTAACACACATCTGGTCAGGGCTTGTGCTGACAAATAATCCACTTTATCTTGATTGAACTAATCTAGCCTCGCATAAATCATGTTACGCAGATATACTGGATTGACCACTAAAAGTGCTGTTGTTTTATTGGACTGCTCTGTCTGTCTCTCTCATTTGTCTCGGAGAGCGGTGAGAAACGTCAGCCCGAGGCACGGCCCAATCGATCAGGACTGCACTTCGCCTGATTGGTGGCTGCGGAGGATGGGGCGAACCGATCGCCATGGCGATAGTAGTGACAGGCAGCGGGTGGTGTCACGGCTGCTGTGACAGACCCTCATTAGCCTGTTGCCACGGGAGACGGTGGGGTTTCTGGGCTTGAAGTGGAGGAGAGAAAGGGAAGGAATCGTGCAAGATGCAACAGATGTAAATAAAATGCTCATAAGTGATGAAAAAGTCCTGATTTAACTTAAAGCTCATATATGATTTGAAAGGGCCGCCAACTTAGTTACCTTCTTATGCTCTGATCAAAGAAATCCAGGCAAGAGAGCAGATATATTTCAATGAATCTTAATGAGCAAGAGATTTTCTCACTGTTCCTGGCGTGTTTGGTTTAAATAAGATCATTTGCTGTCTGTTGTGAGCTTTGATGAGCTGTGACAGTGTGTTAATTTGAATCTCTCCTGCACCTGCAGTCTGTGAGTATGTGGAAGTGTTTCTCCATGTGGGTGTTTGTGTTGTGAGTAGTTGCTTACCAGTGACTCTTATTGATAAGGAATGAATGGCAGTAATTAGGATAGGAAGTATAGCTAATTGCACGCGAGGCTCAGGGTGGACTGTGTGTGAATGGCCTCTTGAGCAACTGAACATTTTCAGCCTGTAGAAAATGGAATGCACAAATGTATTAATTAAGAACAGCTTGTTTCGATAGCCTTTTGTACACGCTGTCCTGTTATGTGGCTCCTCGTCATTTTAACCCTCGTTTATAAAAAGCCCTTCCAGTTAATGACGGTTACTGACAGGAAAACAATAGTAGCAAATATATGACAAGCAAAGCAGCTTTTGTTTTAAAAATAGTGTCAAGTGTGCGGCGTAAGTAATGTCACGGCATGGCTAAGGGACAAAGTACATCTGTTTTCTTCATGATAATTATGGGTAGCTGTGGGAGAAAATACTTACTTTTTGGGAATTTTGTGAGATAAAATAAAATGAGCACCTATTCTTGTCATCCAGACATCACATGACAAATCATTTACAATCCGAATTCCGGAAATGTTTTTTTCAATTTGAATAAAATGAAAACTAAAAGATTTTCAAATCACATGAGCCAATATTTTATTCAATATTTATTTAACAGAACATATATAACATAAAAATATTAAACTGAGAAATTTTACAATTTCATGCACAAATGAGCTCATTTCAAATTTGATTTCTGCTACAGGTCTCAAAAGAGTTGGTACCATGTTTACCATGATGTAGCATCTCCTCTTCTTTTCAAAACAGTTTGAAGATGTCTGGGCATCGAGGTTATGAGTTTCCGGGGTTCTGGTGTTGGAATTTGATCCCATTTTTGCCTGATATAGGTTTCGAGCTGCTGATGAGTTTGTGGTCGTCTTTGACGTATTTTCCGTTTAATGATGTGCTAAATAGTCTCTCTAGGTGAAAGATCTAGACTGCACGCAGGCCAATTTAGTAATGTCAATGACAGAATCATGCCGATGAGTGATGCAGTGTCGTCTGAGGGCCCAAAGATCACAGGCATCCAACAAAGTTCTTCAGCCTTGTCCCTTACGCACAGAGATTTTTCCAGTTTCTCTGAATCTTTTGATGATGTTTTGTACTGTAGATTGTGAGATTTACAAAGCTTTTGCAATTTTACGTTGAGGACCGTTGTTTTTAAAGTATTCCACAATGTTTTTACACATTCTTTCACAGATTGGAGAGCCTCTGTCCATCTTTACTTCTGAGAGACTCTGCCTCTCTAAGACATCTCTTTATAGCTAATCATGTTACAGACCTGATGTCAATTAATTTAATTAGTTGCTAGATGTTATCCCAGCTGAATCTTTTCAAAATATCTTGCTTTTTCAGCCTTTTGTTCCCCCGTGCCAACTTTTTTGAGACCTGTAGCAGGCATCAAATTTGAAATGAGCTCATTTAGTGGATAACTGTACAATTTCTCCATTTAAACATTTGTTATGTTCTCTATGTTCTATTGTGAATCAAATATTGGCTCATGTGATTTGAAAGTCTTTTAGTTTTTAATTTTATTCCAGTTTAAAAAAAACATCCCAACATTTCCAGAATTCGGGTTGTACTAACTACTATAAAGAGTTTGCAGACACGGATATTCACTGATATATTTAGACTTCTAAACCAGATAAAAAGACCAGTAGAAACCAGAATATATTGTGGTGCTTTTAAATGTGGACTAAATGTAAATAAATCTAGTAAATCATCATCAAGAAGGCACGGCAGCATCTACATTTCTTAAGGATTCGTAGAAAAAACTATCTAAATGTGAAGTTTCTGGTAAACTTTTATCTCTGTTCTATTGAGAGTGTGCTGATGTATTGCAATACAGAAAGGCATGCTAGCAGTTCTGAAGCAGACAAGAGGGTTCTTCAAACAATTATTAAGACTGCAGAAAGGATAACTGGCTGTCCCCTTCCATCACTTAAGGATAACTCTCGAGTCCTCAATAAGGTCAAAAATATACTAAAGGATTCAACACACCCTGGTTTTACTTGTTTCAGCTATTGCCATCAGGCAGGTGCTACCGATGCTTTAAATCAAGGACTAAGAGATTTAATGACAGTTTCTTTCCTAGAGCCATAAACATTGTGAACTCCAATATGCACTGACCTCATACATTCTTCACTTGAATGTCAGTCTTACTGTAATGCATTTTCATTGCCCACTGGGAATGCACATATAAGTGCAATATACCCTTGATTGTTTAATACAATTTTCTTGGAAACTTAGTGCAATATACACTTATGTGTAATATAATTCTCTTGCGCATGTTGAAAGTTAGTTTAGTGTAACTCGTTATCTGAGATTCATGTGTTTGTTAAAGTGCACTACGTGATATATGTAAATCATGCTGATGGGAAGCTATCCTAGTTTCGTTGTACGTAATGTATAATGACAATAAAAGGCATTACATTACAAATAAATATTAAATAGATGATATAACGCAACATTTATATGGGAAAAATTCACAAAAGTTAATTTAATTGAACAGTACAGATATATAAATTTGAATTTATTAAACTTTCTGTCCATCCATAATTGATCAATTTTACCAACATAAAACAGAAAATGAAGTAAAATTTTAAAGTAATGGCTTTTTTAAAGATTTGATACCAGAGTTTCAAATATAACCCTCAATATTTCCATCAGTTTCATTAAAACACTCCACAGCACAGTGACCATATGACCCTTGACATAGTCAATATCTTTGAATAATCTGTCTGTGGAAGGTCACCTTTGAACCAGCCAGTGCATCCCGAATGACTAAAAGATCTCAGAGGTCACAGGTGAAACAAAGACTCACATCGTTAGTTAATACTCGGTCCTCTTAGATTTAGTCTTATCACTATTTCACATTTCTATCTTCTTAAAAGGCCAGCAGAGCTTATGTGTGCGTGCTCTCACGCTCTTTCTCTAATGGGAGATTTAAGCTGTGTGTGCAAATGTGGAGATACATATTCATTTCTGATCCATCTGCAAACCTTGCAGGCCTCTGCTGTAATCATTAGTGTATTCCAGCTGGACCCGGCCAGGAAGAGATGATCACTCTCTTTAAATGTCAGCTCTAATGACCTACAATACACATAACAGTAATGAAACATTTCTCCTTATGGTCAGTGTTTACATCTCGATTTAGATGCTACCTGAATATTTCAGGTCTGGATGTTGAATTTAATGGTTGAATTAATGATTCTTTTAGTACCTCAATGGAATAAATATCTGGAAAACAGAAATGTAATTTTATTAACAAATGATGAAATTATTTTAATTAAGAATACACTTAAAATGATTGTTATAAAAGGTGAGTTTTTAGACACAGATGCAATCCAAGAATTGGCCTTGCATGAATGCATATGTTGTTTGTATAACAATAAAAAACATAAAAAAAACCTGGTCTCATAAGAATTCGTACCTCTGTGCACTTTTTTAGCAAGAACGTTTTTACATATCTTACTGCACATTTCGCAGCAGTTTCAAAGAGAAATTGAAACACAGGTTCAATACGTGAAACCTGACACATTTGTATTATGTTCATATAGGCACGTATTGCTGTGTTTTTATTAAGTTGCTTCAGGAACATATTGCGGCGGTTCAGAATTCAAATATTCAGAGACCGTTGCTAAAAATGTATGCTCTATCGTGTTGGAAATATGCCCTACACCAAACCCAATCCTAAGTGATAGTGAACCCCGATAGTGATGACAAATGCTAAACTGATGTAAAAACGCATTTGTTGATGCAACCATGCTATTTGAACTTCCTGATATGCAGATTTGAACTGTTTTGACGATCCGTGGTTACACAGGATTAGAACCGGATCTTCTTGCTTCTCAAGTACATCTCAGTACTCCGTGAGCTACCGAAAAAACCTACTGTCTATGAAAACTCATAGATATGAAGCTGGATATGTGCAATGCAAATGTTCAAATTCATCGTTTTAAAATCTCCCAGCTTTTTAATATTGTTTTAAAGTCGTAACATGATATTCTTCAAGCAATTGTGCAAAAATTACTTTTTTTAATTGAAACTCTGTAAATTTGTGTGAATGGGAATAAAGGGCATCAGAGTTTTACTGCCTCTAGTGTTCACTTCTTTTGGAAACTGCAGTAATATATACTTATTGGTACGAATTTCGCGTCTCGCTAAAAAGTGCACCCAGGTACATAAATGCCATGAGACCAGGTAGAAAAAAAAAACATTGTCATCACTAACAACTGAAGAGTTCAAGTGCCCTCTGAAAGTTTCTTCAAAATTAGCATTTTTCTCAGGCTCCTATGTTTATGTTCAGTTATTTCACTGATCACTGAAAGTGAAATTACTAAACCTACATATAAGAGTCTGATAAAAATGCTAATTTTAGAAGAAAATTTAAGACGGCACTTAGAGGTCTTCAACTTTAACTGCACACTGTCATGTGAACAGCTACTCACTGAACCACTTACTGTTCAGGAATTGAACTAGCAGCTTAGTTTCATTAAAATTCTCCAAAAAGAACTAAAAGTCATTCTTTAGGGATTCAGCCTACACTAACGGTGCTGCTTCGTTTTGATTTACTAAAAGGAACCAGCTCATTGGAGTCATTCGGGAATAGAACTACACTGGTTACTTTGTATGCTTTTGAATCACTAAAAAGATCGGGTGTGATGTATGTTTTTGATTAAGTAAAAGGAAATGACTCAGAGACATTCTTTTAGGAATCAGACAACACTAGTTGTGCTGTATTTAATTTACTAAAAATATCCAACTCATGAGATTAATTCGGGAATCAGACCATACTCACACTAAAAGAATGCATGTGCGAGACCTTCTAGCATAAAATAACAATTACATCAGAATACTTTCTATAAATCATCAAGCATTTAATCATTTCTTCTGGTTTATTAAAGCTGTAGTGATGTGCTATGCAAAATACAGCTGTGTTGACCAAGAAGGTATAAGAAACCATAAATGTTGAGAACATGTATAATGAAGCTGTCGGTTTATTTGGTGTTTTGTTCATCATTGGGCTGCTGGCCATCGTATTTGCATGACGTTTTGTGTGTGTGTGAGTTTCCCACCGCAATCATCTCACACTGGAATCACAACAGCATGACCTTCTCACTGCATATATTACAGTGCTGCAGAGAGAGCGAGAGAATACGGAGGAGGGAGAGAGGGAGGGAAGGAACTGAAATTGAAATCAGTTTTTATCACTAGGCTCTTAAATTAAGGATTCCACAGACAGCTTGTTAGCTTCATTGTCTTGGCTCTCTCTTTTTCCGGAACAATTACGGAAGACAATACCTTCCTAGACTGGGCTGCTGCCAGTGGGATGGGAGCTTTTTTTTCCTTCTAGTGATTTCTACTGCTGGTGTTGCTACACAAATCCAACAGAACAAAGCAGCTGTGCTGAGGTGCCAGCGTATTGTCCCAGAACCCTCTGCAACAGCCAGACAGCCCTCCACTGTACAAACAACTGCTGTAAACAACTGCTAATCAATCAAATCAATCATTAATCGAAACCAATGACTCTGTGCTGCTTGTAACAGGATGATGACATTATTAGGAATAATGCAATGATGTAAGACCAAGTCATGAATCTTTTCCCACACAAATAAGAGAGATAAGCTCTCTGACGTCATTTCCAGACTGAATTATGCCGTATATTCAATCTCTAATCATTTAGAACAATGTTAATTCATTAACATTATGAGTTTATACGTTTGCAGTTGAGCTGATTCAGATTTTCAGTTGTTACATTTTTAGCTTCAGCACATAAACTCGTTTTTGTTCTGTTTTTCTACCAAAATTGCTTTCTTTTCCAACATAAACTGAAAGTAAACTGAATCAATGGAAAGGTCACACGGGCACAAACATTTTGGGAACAGACTGAAAATTAAACAACTGATTTTTCTGAGAAAAATATAGTTTTTTTTGCCACATATATGTGCAGTTGTGAAATATATATGATATTTACTTACAAAAGTACTATTATTTGTGTGTCACTCATCCAAGTGGATGCCACACACTGGTGGTGGTTGAGGAGAGACCCCCCACATGATTGTAAAGCGCTTTGGGAGTACAGCAATACACAATAAAGCGCTATATAAATGCATCATTCATTCATTCAACAAGATTTTAAATCTTAAATTCCAGTGCATTTTTAGAATGATGGATTTTGATTACCAATATAATAAGGTCCGTATTTAACATAAACATTAAAGTCAACAAATATTGCTTGACAACACAAATTACAAATAGTTAGAACTCAAACATTTTACATTTTAATAGCAGTTTTGTTTTTTAAATGCTGCAAACAAGCTGCTACAGACTAACACAATATTGTGAATTTATGTGCTTGAAGATTCAGACAATCAATACAGTCCTTATATAGCAAATACTAATAAAAAACAGCTTCAAAATAGCAAATTCCATGAGAAAACTGTGGTGAATTACAATCATGAACATAATTGTTGTTGTATTATTCAACAGTCACCATTATGGTTATTAGTGCTATAAGCTAGTTAGTGATTACTGTTTTTAGCCAATTCAATTGTGAAGACAACATCTCATGGCCACAATTTCTCGGCTATCCAATATGGCTCCCTGGCTGATCATCTAATTGTTTTCCCCATCCATCTTTTTCAGAGGACAGAGAAAAAACACACACAAGGAAAAAACTGGAGTTGTGGGATGCAGTCAACCATCTAAATCAAATGTCTGCCTTTCCTGTGTAATGTGGGGTGACAGGTGCCATCTCCTCCAGTCTCTTATTCTCTGTGAGTGTTTGTGTGCGCACACACCAGCCTTCATTTTCATTATGTATTGGTAAAATGTTGTCGCCAAAACTTTAAAAGCTTGTAAAATTTAATCGCAAAAACTTCAACAGAGCGACACAGTCAGCATACAAAGTTATTGAGCACTTTAAGAAATTGTGGTAGGTTGGAACTTCTTAATGGCTCCATAAAGCAGGAGTCACTATATCACTGTGGTTTAGCCTCACCTCCCTCACGGGGGAAACGACTGCAAAACAAATGGGGCTCAGACAAAGTCATATTTTATGAACGTAAAAGTGCCTTAAACTGCACCAACAGCAAGATGCTGCCAATGGCCAAGAATGCGCTTCTTCAAGGATAAAGCCTTTCCCTGCCTCACCTCACTTCCTCCCGCGCCAATAATTCCTGCCTCGATCCAGCAGGCAACAGACAGTATAAGAGTCCTTGGTCATTTTTGTTTCTTACACATACACCGTTGGACACAGCAGAGGTTTAGAGGGGATCAAAGATGACAGCAAGTGTGTGTGTGTGAATGTGTGTCTGACATAAACTGACACTCCAAACGTGGCAGCTGGTTTTTGAATAAGCTGAAAAGAAACAACAGCTGATGTTCGGTATTACAGACAGTATATTACTGACAATTATTCCAAAAACTCCCAGAAACGTATCGTTAAACTAGAATTTTAAGGCACTTTAAATAACTGTAATTTAGTCCAGGATAAAGCTGAACCTGGGTCTAAAACTTGTGGGTCATTCTAAAAAAAAAGTGTCTTACAAAAGTGACAAAGTACTGTATATAAATAAATGAAAAACATTTTTTCTTAATTTCTCTAATAAAAGCCGATGGCATATATTAATTATTACTAAACATAAAACACACTATATATTTGTATTTATTTTACTGCTAAAAAAGATTGGACACCAATCAAAAATGCTTGAATTAAATACATTTTCTAAAAAGCAATTCTCAAAAACAAATCACAAATCATACTAAAAAAATCAACTAATAACACAAAATAATTTTCTTCAATAAAAATATTTTACATAAACATTAACCAAATGTATTATCACATTTAAATGAACAATGTGGGATTTTTTTAAAATAAAAATTTTATTTAAAAAAGTAAATGAATACCTTTTTCAACAGGCCAAAAATATATATTTGTGCATAATTTTTCTGAACTTTAACCTTTCACGAAGTACTTTTCCACAGCATTTTGTATTTTCAAAATACAAGTTAACACTGTTAACTCTAATGAAACAAAAAAATAATAATAATTATTATTGTTTAAAAATATTTATTGTTTTCATTAATGGATTATTTTGCACACTTTGGACTAAAATATTACCCCAGAAAAAAATATTTATAAAAAAAATCTGTAAATGTCACATTTACAATACCAGATGAAGGGAACAAAGAGTTTTTTAGGTCCTTGACAAATTAATTTTTAAGTTTTTTGATTACTTTTAATGGCTGATTATTTAAGTGATGAGTCACCACATTTTTTGAATGACGTATGTGAGAAAATCAAACCAAGACTTCTCAACAGATACAAAAACAGAACAATAATATCAAAGGTCTGTGTGCAGAAGTAGATATCAGTTGCTGTTCTGGGGTGCTAGTCCAACATGTTAACAGCACAGCTTGGACGGGTCTTGTCATTATTGAACTGGAATATTTTGTTCATTGATAAAATGTTCTGGCCTGACTTTAGCCATTGAGCTTTTGTGAGAAAAAAGACTGCAATATCCGCCCTGCTGTTGTATCAAAACAATATTCTACAATAGTCTTTTCATTAGAGAAATTTCACATCCCTGGCGTGTCTAATCAGGCCTTCCTCTTTTACGCTGACAAAAGCCTGTCGTTCTGGATGTCTCCCAAATGCAACTGGGGTTGAACAAAAGACCTCTCAGCTCAGATATGAAAGATTTCATTGTTCCCAGAGCAATCAGTCATCTTTATGACAGCTCATTAGGAGATGGACAGGAAGTTGCCGTGTTTGGAAGCCAGCATGCTTATCTCCTTCGTTTTTATTAAGACAGTTATCTAAACGATCTAGACTCTCTTTGAGTCTTTATGGGAATGTTGGGGTCTTTTGTTTAGCGGGTTTTGACTGTGCTCACTCCACAGGACTGTGGGTAATTGTGCACATATATAGTAGCAGTTATAGTGAGTTCCAATCTCACACTACCAGCACATTTTAGATGGTTAGAAGGCCATGCAACAGGATTTACACGCTGCCACAAGGATAGAAAACAAGTCTCTTTCGCCGTGTGTCTGTTTTGGTGCAATAAATATAGGAAGGCATTTCTCAACAAAAGCAAAAGGATTTAAGAAGCTTTTCTGTTTTGTTCACTTGTTCCCAGATAAGAACAAGATTGTCCTTCAGGATCCGTACTTAAATTGATTCTTTTCAAACCTATCTGTTTTTCTGAATCACTTGGCCTGTCTCACATCTCGCTTGCCTCTCTGAAACAGAGTAGAATAGCCCCACACCTGAAGCAATCCCAGCATGTTTCAGATCTTAGTAATCCTTTGTGAGACTGGAAAAAGAAGTGCAAAGATGTGGCCTTCATGTTAAATAGATGAAACTAAGTAAAACTTCAGGGACACGTGTGTAATTGAAACCTTCTAAGGGTTAAGAGAGAGTTGGCGAGAGAGAGTTGGCGAGGGCGAGGGCGAGAGAGAGAGAGAGAGAGAGAGAGAGAGAGAGAGAGAGAGAGAGAGAGAGAGAGAGAGAGAGAGAGAGAGAGAGAGACTCAATTTCATGGAAACACTGAATTTTTCAGAAGTCTTTTTCAGGAGTGAAGAGGAAATGACAGTGACAGAACAAAAACACAGATAATAAAAATAAGAATTAAAGAACAAGTAAATAAGAAATAACAATATACAAATTGACAATTGTATGTACAGGTATATCACAATGTACAGTTTTGTTTGTACAGGTATATTATGTGCAGTTGAAGTGTAGACTAATTTGTGTTAATTTAATTTGTGCTAGATAAATAAGCATATAAATGTATAAATAGTGTGTGTACCATAATTATTGTCAAGTGTTCATTGCCTGAGGGAAGAAACGGTTCCTGTGTCTGGTCGTTCTGGTGCTCAGAGCTCTGTAGCGTTGACCAGATGGTAACAGTTCAAAGAGGGAGTGTGCTGGGTGTGAGCGGTCCAGAGTGATTTTGCCAGCCCTTTTGCTCACTCTGGATAAGTGCAGTTCTTGGAGAGTGGGGAGGGTTGTACCAATGATTCTCTCAGCAGTCCTGACTACCCTCTGAAGTCTTCTGAGGTCAGATTTGATAGCTGAGCTGAACCAAACAGATTATTGATGTGCAGAGGACGGATTCAATGATGGCAGAGTACAACTGTTTCAGCAGCTATTGTGGCAGGTTGAACTTCCTTAGCTGGCGAATGAAGTACAGCCTCTGCTGGGTTTATAGTTCAATCTCTAAATAAACAGAAAAGGTTCATTATAGCATAGGGGGTGGAATTTTACTTAATAAATATATGATCTACAACAAGGCCAATGAAAATAGTACTTGGTTTGCAACAACTCAAAACAATGCTTTCTAATTAAAAATATATATAAATATATGTATATAAATATACATATATATATATATATAAAAAAAATATATATATATATTAGTGGTTTATCGGCGTTAACGTGCTGCGTTAACGCCGAGACTCTTATCGGCGATAAAAAATATCGCCGTTAATCTATTCTCAAAGTTGGGTTGGGAGCTGGGTCTATACTACGCAAGCTATGATGACTTTCACCCTGATATTTTAGCGCGGATGTATACCTAGCCGAATTGCACTGTAGGGGGCGAGAACGAGTCTTCGAACTAGAGGCTCGCAGTCCGTGATGGACAGATTGTTAACGGCTGGTCTATGTGGTAATACAATCGGCAGGACATCCAAACCAGAGGCGATTCTAGGGTGAGTGGATATCCGGGGCTAAGCCCAAAGATCCAAGATCTGCTATTACTTCATATCGATGATTGGCCAGTTTATATGAAGTTTATTATCAAGTGTATATGTCAGTCAGAAGTACGAGCTTCCGTGGGCGGTTCCTGACGGGAGTAAACTGCGGTTCATCATTTTAATGCGCATGAAAACTCAGTGATGATGATGATGCGTACAGGGCATGGTCATAAAAACATTCGGGGCTTTTCTGAAAACATTTCAGAATGTTTCAGCTTAGCCCACCTTAGCGCCGCCCCTGATCCAAACGCTCATTCATCAACCTCAAATATGGCTTTTCATCTGAAAGATGTATGTAGTAGCAACTTTACATGGCGCTCAATATGATGTTAACCTAGAGAAATGTGCGCTATTGAAGTGTTTGTGTGGAAGCGCGTTTGCTGCAAGACAGGCTCCGGTGCGCTCACGTGCTCTTAAAATCTCCGTCATTTTGGTCATACAGATAAAAGTAGCCTAATACATCTTCGAATCTGTAAAGACTCTACGTTTATTTGTGTGCACTCAGAATAACAACGAAACGTTGCGCTTTTAAGCAAACAGGATGCGCTTTTAGGGTCTCATGTGAACTTGAGCGAGAAACTTGAAACTCGAATATATCTAAAAATACAGTACATAGAAAAATATATCTATAGAGAGTGAAATGTAAAAAAAATAAAATAGAAGACGTGTGTGTTAGCATGGATGATTTACATGAAATTTAATCTGTGCAACACTGTGCATAAAATGGCTTTCAGTTCAATATAATAACAAAAACGACATTTTGGGTTTTTATTCAACTAATAAGGTGGGCACGCCTGATCTGTACTATATTTTACTGTAATTGACAGTTATCGGCAAAAAACACAAAAAACAACAACACGGGAGTGGGAGGAATGGGAGTCATTCTTCCGGGAGTGGAACGGATTTTCCTCCAGTTTTTCGTGGGATTGGGACGGGAAGAGATTAAAGTTTGTGATGCATTTTGGAAACAGGAGATGAGCCGCTGGTCTAATCGCCACCTGGCTTGAGAAACCCGTTCTCAAAGACTTACTTTTAGTCATTATTTGGGTAGCACACATATTCTGAATGCCTTCGGCAGAATTCAAATGAGCCATTTTAATCTAGATTAATCTAGATTAATTCCAAAATTAATCTAGATTAATCTAGATTAAAAAAATTAATCTATGCCCACCTCTAATATATATATATATATATATAACGTGCTGCGTTAACGTGAGACTCTTATCGGGCGATAAAAAAAATATCGCCGTTAACCTATTCTCAAAGTTGGGTTGGGAGCTGGGTCTATACTACGCAAGCTATGATGACTTTCACCCTGATATTTTAGCGCGGATGTATACCTAGCCGAATTGCACTGTAGGGGGCGAGAACGAGTCTTCGAACTAGAGGCTCGCAGTCCGTGATGGACAGATTGTTAACGGGTGGTCTATGTGGTAATACAATCGGGCAGGACATCCAAACGCCACCTATCATTCATCAACCTCAAATATGGCTTTTCATCTGAAAGATGTATGTAGTTAACAACTTTACATGGTCCGCTCAATATGATGTTAACCTAGAGAAATGTGCTATTGAAGTGTTTGTGTGGAAGCGTTGCTTTGTTGCAGGACAGCCCTGTGAGCTCACTTGCTCTTACATCTCCGTCATTCTTGGTCATACAGATAAAAGTAGCCTAATACATCTTTCGAATCTGTAAAGACTCTACGCTTATTTGTGTGCACTCAGAATAACAACGAAACGCGCTTTTAAGCAAACAGGATGCGCTTTTAGGTCTCATGTGAACTTGAATGAGAAACTTCAAACTCCATCTATAGAGAGTGAAATGTCTAAAAATAAAAATAGAAGACGGTGTGTTAGCATGGATGATTTACATGAAATTTTATCTGTGCAACACTGTGCATAAGATGGCTTTCAGTTCAATATAATAACAAAAACGACATTTTGGGTTTTATTCAACTAATAAGGTGGGCACGCCGTGATCTGTAAGTTACTATATTTTTACTGTAATTGACAGTTATCGCCAAAAAAAACAACAACACGGGAGTGGAGGAATGGGAGTCATTCTTCCGGGAGTGGAATGGGATTTTCCCCAGTTTTTCGTGATTGGGACGGAAGAGATTAAAGTTTGTGATGCATTTTGTAAACAGGAGATGAGCCCCTGGTCTAATGCGCCACCTGGCTTGAGAAACCCGTTCTTACTTTTAGTCATTATTTGGGTAGCACACATATTCTGAATGCCTTCGCAGAATTCAAATGAGCCATTTTAATCTAGATTAATCTAGATTAAAAAATTAATCTATGCCCACCACTAATATATACACACACACACATATATATATATATATATATATGTGTGTGTGTGTGTATATATATATATATAAAGTGCCTATAAATTCTTCACACCCCTTCGTTTTTTCAAATGTTGATTTTCAAATGTTGCTGCCTTACTGCTTAAAATTATTTTTTTCCCACATCAATCAACACTCAATACACCATAATGTCAAAGCAAAAAACAGAGTTTCAACATCATCTTTGCAAATTTATTAAAAATAAAAACCTTAAATGATTCCATTGCATAAGTATTCATACCCTTATCTGGGACAGTTGACATTTAGCTCAGGTGCATTCATGTTGCTTGTAGATGTAACTACACTTCGAGTGACGTTAACCTGTGGCAAATTAAATTGAATGGGTATGATTTGGAAAGGCACACACATCTTAATAAAAGGTCTAACAGCTGAAGATGCATATCAGAGCAAAAACCAAGCCCTGAGGTCAAACAAACTGCCTCTATAGCTCAGAGACAGGATTGCATCAAACAACACATCTGGGGAAGAGTTCAGAAAAAATGATGCTGCATTGAAGTTTCACAGAAGCATGTTGTCTCCGTTACTCTTAATGGAAGAAGTTTAGAACAACCAGGGCTCTTGCTAGAGATGGCCTCCTGGCCAAACCGAGCAATTGATAGAGATGGGCTTTGGTTCAAGTGGTGACCAAGAACCTGATGGTTACTCTAGCTTGAGCTCCATGATCATATGTGGAGATAGGAGAAATCTACAGAAGGACAAACATCACAGCAACACTCCACCAATCTGGGCTTTATGCCGGTGTGGCCAGATGCAATCCTCTCCTCAGTGAAGACACATGAAAACACACTTGGAATTAGCAAAAAAAAAGTACCTAAAGGACCCTCAGACTGTGAGAAACGAGATTCCCTGGTTTGATGAACCTCAATTCCAAACACCATGTTTGAAGGAAACCAGCTCTGCTCATCACCTGCAGAGTACCATCCCAAAAGTAAAGTGTCCTGGTAGCAGCCTCATGATGTGAGGTTGTTTTTCAGTGGCAAGGACTGAGGGACTTGTCCAGTGTAGAAGAAAAGCTCAATGTACCAAAATATTGAGATAGCCTTAATGAAAACCCAGTCCAAAGCATTCAGAACCTCAGACTGGACAGAAGGTTCACCTTCCAACAGGACAATGACCCCCAATCACACAGCAAGAGTGGCTTATAGACAACTCTGTGAATGCCCTTGTCATCCACAGCCTGGGATTAAACCCAGTCAAATATTTCTGGAGAAACCTGAAAATGTGCATCTGCCCCATCCAACCTGACAGAGCTTGAAACATGAAGAGATGAGGAGAAGAAGGGTAGATAATTGCCCAATTCTGATGTGCAAAGTTTGTCGTATCATAACCCAAAAGGCTGTAAAGATGTTTCAGCTAAGTACTAAGTTAAGGGTATGAAGACTTATGCAATATACTTATTTCAGTTTTTTTTTTTTTTTTTATGAAGTTGTGACAATTCTGATTTTGCTTTGTCATTATGGTGTATGGAGTGTAGATTAATGTGGAAAAGGGTAATTCAAAGCAGTTTAACACAAGGCTGCAACATAACAAAACGTGTTGGGTAGGTTTAGGGTTGGGTTTTGTGTCGGGCATATTTCCAACACGATGGAGCATTGATTTTTAGCGACAGTCCCCGGATATTTGGATTCTGAACCGCCGCAATGCTGTTTCTGTAGCAACGTAATAAAACCACAGCAATAAGTACCTTTATCTACGTAATAAAAACGTGCAAGTGTTTACATATTTAACCTGTGTTTTAGCGCCACTCAGTGGACATTTCTCTTTGAAACTGCGGCGAAACGTGCAATGAGGTACATAAAACTGTGTCGCACAGAAAGGGCACAGAGGTGCGTATATTTATGAGACCAGGTTGGTAAGCTATTGTATAAAAGAGTATTGCATTAAAGGAACTTACATCACTCATGCACAGTTGTGCTATGCAAACTGTAAAATATGTCTGCTTGAAAAAAGGTAAAGAGGGAAAACTAAAAACAATTTTTTTAAATTAGAAGCAAAGACAGAAGGAAAAAAACAACCACAATTTTGCTGGAGGGCCATTTTCTCGGATCCCTATGAAAAGGTCAGTTGGCTATGTATTAAAATGTGACTACTGATAATTGGTTTTTTATCATTCATTAAAATGTAAAATGCTCCAAGGCCCAAAACTATTACCGAAAACACTTTGCTGATAGGGCCTTTCTGAGAAGAACATTTTGTCCACTTATTTCCTTCTTTCCTCCACATTTATCCCTCTCTCTTTCATTATTGTGTATGTAATTAAGTTACTTCAGTCCTTTTCCTGCCTCTATCACATTCCTTTTATTCTACTCTCTCATCACACCGACTGTCAGGTTTTGTGCGTTTTGTTGGCCACTTGCCCTTTTTAGCTGGACCTGTATGAAGGCACTTTTGTAGCAGTAAATAAACGAGTCATTCTGGCGGGAGGGCAGATCTCTGACATCCACATCTATATCCCTAAAATAACACTGACAGAAAACAATACTGTCTTTTTTTTCATCCGTTCATTATCTTTTCAACTGACTGAAGTGTGATACTAAGGTTTATCCTGTCATCTTTAGATAAATGGATGGATCATGGATCAAGTGTTGCCTAATATTTAAGCTTTTAAGCCCATAAAAAGTCAATAAAATACAGTTTTGAATGAAGATTATGAAATAAAGCTTTTAAGTGCATCTAACCTGATAAGAGAGAGGTGATGTCATCCCGACCATAACAGATGGGTTGGGTCGGGGCAGTCACATCAGGCTGTGCCCTGTAGTGTGTGTATGTGTGTGTTTTGACGAGTTGCAGCTGCCTGACTTTGGCTGAAGACTCAATGAGGCAGGAACAATTCCAGGGGAATTGTGGGTAATTGTGAAGCATCTGGTCTGGGGTACTGGATCTGTTGTCAGGGGAACACCAAGAGAAGCAAGTGAGGTGTGTATGAATACATGAAACAGTTTTAGTGCTTTGGGAAATGAATGGGGCCTTCAATATAGCATACAAGAGGGGAAATATGGAGATATTATTAATTTTTCTATTTATACATATGAGTTTGTGTAAAGGTTTATATTTTATTAAGAGCATGCATTTACATGAGCATACATGTATATAAGCAATTTTGTATTATGTTCAAAAATATGGTATCACTGCTTCTTGATACATGGGACAAAACATGTCCAGCAATTGTAACTTGTAATTGTAACTTCAGACTTATGTGTCCTCTAGAAGCTTGCGTTCTGCAAGTGGACATCCCTTTATTGTTCTATCCCAAAGAGGCACAACATCACTTTCACAGACTTTTAAATTAAATGTTCTCTCCTGGTGGGATGACCTTCCCAACTCAATCCGAGCAGCTGAGTCCTTAAGCTATCTTCAAGAATTGGCTAAAAATACATCTCTTCCATCTTTAACTGACACTCTAACTCTAGCACTCTCTATTCTAATTCGACCTATTCTTTAAAAAAATAAAAATAAATATGATGAGATGTCATGAAAAATCTTATCGGTGGGGGTGTTACTTCCCTAGGGACGAATTTGTATTATTATTGTTCTTGAATTTGTTTCACTACTGTTTACAAAAGTGTGGGCGTGTTTGTTTTTGCTCCTCTCTCTCTCTCTCTCTCTCTCTATCTATCTATCTATTTCTCATCTGGTGTCATCTTCACTCTGAGGATTGAAGTGTTCTCGTTGTTCATTATCTCATTTTTTTTTTACTCTTTGTTACTTCCCGTTCTGACCCCTAGATGCTTAGGGGAACTTGTTACGTTCCCCTAAACGTCTAGGGGTCAGAACAAGTGAAGTCAGAGGGGTTCATGTCTCGTGAAACAACCTCTACAATCCAAGTAAGGTCTTAGCAAATTTTCACATGCAAGCTGCCATAGTCGAGGATGGTACATAGCAGTCTGTACTACTTGTTGGTTGTCACAATCAGATAAATTACAAATGGACTTCCACTTCGGTGTTAGCGCATCATTATCACAGAAGCAAGCAATTTGTCCCTCAGGCACTTGCCCAAAATTTGACACTACATCAGAACGCTGAACAAGACAAGGGTCCATTTTCTGTACACCGCTTTGGCCAAGTTTCACAGTTAAGAACACATTAGTTAGTTGGGAAAATACCTCTCGTAGAATTCCAATGTGCTCCTCCCACGTGGAAGAGTACACAACAATAACATCTAGGTATGCATCACAGTTTTGAACATCATGTAATACCAAGTGCTGGAATGTGGAGGGAGCGTTCCGCATCCCAAACGCCATGACAAAATATTGACAGAAGTGGTCTGGCGTCACAAATGCTGAAATTTCAGCAGCACCGGCCAATATCCTTTTAGTAAGTCAAGTTCTTCAGAAACTTTGCAGGGCCTACCCTATCCACGCAGTCATCTACTCTCAGTATAGGATAGCAATCTGGTTTAGTAGAGGTACTTTCTGAAAATCTGTACTAAATCAGAAAGACATATCAGCTTTATGGCGTAAGAGGCAGGGGGAACTCCATGCATATAAAACTTTAGACTTATATTTTGATTACTTCCATTGTCCTCATTTGTAAGTTGCTTTGGATAAAAGTGTCTGTTAAATCACTAAATGTTAATGTAACTGCTATTAGGTTTGAAAATGAAAATATATAAATGTTATGAGGGATTAATAATAGAATATATTTAACACAATTATCCCCTTCAATTTCATTTTACCATTATTATATCAAATCTACGACACTTATTGTCCTCTAACTATATCAAAAACAGTGTGTCCACAGAGAAGGGTTCAATTGTTCATAAGTAATAAAATGGATCAAAATGTTTTATTATTTAAAATACCTTGAGAAATACCTTGTTTTATCAAAAGCAACACTTAATAAAAGCTCATATCAAAGCAAGGTTGTTTTTCAAGGACACGTGTGTTTCATAAGGTTTCAAAGTTGTCCCCACTTTTTGTCAACACCATCAGACATTCTTGAAAATAAAACATATTAGGGTATATCAGGGGCAGCTGTCACTCTAAATGACCCCTTGCCACATTCCACCTCTGAAGAGTACACAAGTGTCAGACAGGCTCTGGTAAATTTTACAGTTGTAGAATGTTTTAAATCCTAATGTTAATATTTCCTGTCACTCTAACAACCATGATATGTCAACACCATCTTCCAATTTCTGAGGAAGTTATTTGAAATGTTTAAATCTTTTTATTCTCCTTAAGCAAGTTATATTAGCATCTAGAATCAACAGAGAAAACTAAATGACTACTACATGAACTCCATTTTTTTGTGAAAGAAATTCTAATGTCAACACTGTCAGATGTCAACACTGTAATATTTTCTGTCTGACGGTGGTGATAAGCCAATGATGGAGTTGGAATGTTTTTAAAAAAAAATTTAAAGGGGTCATTGGATGCAAAATTCACTTTACATATTGTTTGAACATAAATGTGTGTTGGAAGTGTGTGTAATAGTGATGCGCGGATGGCAGTTGTATCTGCGGGGCCCGTGGGTAATCCGAGGTTCGGGTGGGTCATGTAATAAAAAATACATTCTAATTAATTTGCGGGTGGATGAGAGAAATCATTAGTGATGCAAATATTCTCTAATGTATGCAGTGGCATTCCAAATAAAGTTTGAATGGAGTTAAGCGTTTGTTTATGCTGTTGTTTATTAAGAAAGTGTATAGACTAAAATCTGGCCGAAGAATAACTTTCGTTTTTTTAATTAAATGTTCATTTAAAAGCAGCCTATTATCATTTGTATTAGCCTGGTACCGTTACCCCTTACTGCTCTGATGACGTTTTGTGCCATCCTCCATGCGGTGCCAAATCACACCAGGAGCGAAGCAACTGGATTACACGAGACCACAAGATTCTGGGATGCTTCTGAAAGGTGCCGCGGCGTGGCTGGTATAATATATACATAACTATGGGTATAAAAACAACTACTGACTTGACAAGAGCGACTGTGATCAGCTCCGGTGGCTGTGTTGGAGCTGTAATGCACAGAAGAAGTGATGCGCAGATCAGCTATCATATCACCTAATCTGCTGTTAAAAATGAACCATCCATTCATCATCATCATGCAAAACTAAGAATTAGTCTAACTCAAATCATTCTAATGTGAAAACAGGGAGCGGGCTGGGTCGGTTATCTAAATCAGAGAAAAATAAGTGTGGGTGGGTGGATTATTTATTTGAAGCAGCAGATTCGGGTGACGTTTGATCTCATCCACGCATCTCTAGTGTGTACACATCCACCCTATTATGATAAAAATCCACCCAGTATTTTTTTTTTTTTAAAATCTCCTTTCTCAAATCAGGCTGTTCTGAGGTTCCTGCCAGAATGACCTAGTTTTGCAAAGGCCGGTCCCACGATAGTTGATTGACATGTCCGTCTTACCTTAGACACGCCCTGAGGGAGCTGAGAGCTGTCTGCTTCCGGGGAAGACAAGATGTCTCCGATTAAGCGATTAAAGGCGTTTTGTTGTTGGATGTAATAATGAATATAGCAGTCATCATTTACTACCGACATCTGAGCCGCTGAAGACACAGAGGATTAACGTTACTTTCACTTTGAAGGGCATGAACCGATCCCCGACCTGCCTAAATGCGTTTGTTCACACAAATGAAGTGAGTATAAGGGTTTTTATGAATCTTTGCAAATCGCCTTTCCTGATAATGTGCTAGTTAGCAAGTTTCGCGGCTGAAGTTTACAGTCTGCTTGTCGCTCCACGGAAGAGGGGACGGGGTCAGAAAAATCATGAGCATTTAAAGCAACAAGGACTAAAACGGCTTGCTGAAAAAAGCTGATTTTGACTGGGTAAAAAGGGTGTTGTTTTACACTACCATTGAGAAATTTTAGCCAAAGTATGTAATAGACTTTTCATTAAGACCATAAATTATCATATCAACTTGTGGGAAATGGGCATCTCATGACCCCTTTAACATTTACATTTATGCATTTAGCAGATGCTTTTATCCAAAGTGACTTACAGTGCATTCAGGCTATACATTTTCTTTTTCTCCATGCGGTGCTAAATTACACCAGGAGCAAAGCAACTGGATTCGCGAGACCACAAGATTCTGGGATGCTTCTGAAAGGTGCCGCGGCGTGGCTTAAATAATGTATAATTACTAAATATACAGCATATATTGCTTTTGTGGATTTATATTCATCATTTCTAGCTAGTTCGGGTTGAGGGAACATAAGGGAACACAAAACACTGGATGAAACATATCTATACATAATACAAATTGTTTGTATTCTGATGTGTTCTGATCATTTATTGATCATTTAAGTGTTTCGGTGATATATCAAAAACTTAAATGTGAATCTTGAAAAACAGCTTTTTAAACAATAACATGCTGTTTGCTGTGTTTGTTTTAATACAGTAATTGATTGATTCAATGTATTTAGTTAAATAGACTACCTCCGTCAGATGAATATTTGATTATGATATTTTAGATTTGTTGAGGGATTGTTGGTCACATCATGTGAAATATAATCAGTCTTATAACATAAGAATGTGTTTTGAAATGTAAAAACATCTTGATTGCTGTTAGAGATAAAGAGAAAATTATATTACACAGTCAGGTAAAATCAGAAGTGTAGATATAAGACATGGGATTTTGCTTCAAATTTAACTTAATTCTCATACACAGACACACACAAGCTCAAAGCATATTTCATTTTTACCATCTCTCAGTTCCTATATGAATTCCTCACACAGCAGTGAAAAGCTCAGAGACTGAAGAAGCCATAGAGACATCTGTCTGTGTAGGGAAGGAGAGGTTACTGGTGTTATTTCAGATGCACAGACACCTTCTGTCTCTCTAAAGTTAGTGACTGTCAAATGACCTCTTCTGATGTGAAAGCTTTGCAGCTCTGCATTGCGGGAAAATATAACCTGCACAACCTTTGGTATCTGAGCTCTTCTTCACACTTAGAGGAAAAGAGAAGTCCATTATGACATCTGGTCTGTCTTCAGAATTCAAAAGGGGCTTAAAACGCTTTCACTCTCTCATATAGCATTGAAAAGACTGATGCTTTTGAGGGAGTTACTTCCCAAATAAAACATTTACAGTAGCTATTTTAGTCCTTGTAATGCATTTGGCATCTTTCATAGCAAAATATTTTGTTAAAGATCTCCTTTTGTGCAAACAATTTTACAATTTCTCAGTTTAAACCTTTATTATGTTATTCTATTGTGAATAGTGAAACGTGATTTGAAATTCTTTTAGTTTAAATTTTATTCAAATAATTTACTTTAATATAAAAAGTTTTGGAAGATACAGTAACAAAGTTTCTTCCTAAACACTGATCAAGTTTATGTGTGAACAATGAATCAAACGCAGTTCAACGCAGACCCAGTTAAAAGGTCTGAGTGTCTGTTAAATGGATGTGAGATTCCTCAGTTAGACAGTGGAAATGATAGTACCAGGATTTTAACAGGCTCTGCAGTGCCATAATTCAGTCTTAAAATGTCTAACTGAGCCAACATCATGGATCTGATTTCCTTGGCTAAAATAACAGTACAAACCCAATAGCAGATACACAAGGAGAGGGAGACACCCAGAATACCAAGGGAAGGGTGGAACTCGCATGTGGATGAAATTACACCTCTGGCTAATGTTTTGTAAAAACAAATTAAAAACTACAACTAGCTGTGTATATTGAATGCAAACCTATAGTGTCAAAGTACAAACACATGGTCGATAATTCAAATGATTAAAATCGGTGCAGAATTACTGTTTTTTTTTCTTATTAGAGACTCAACTGTGTGACCAAATATGGATATGAATGGGATCTGCCGTGGTTTGACTGTGGCTCAATCAATATTCAGCTGCATAATTGATGTGTCAACACAGATTGAGACTGCCTTATTGAATTAGAAACACTAGAATAAGCACATGATATACAAACATCTAAATAATAGTTATGGGTTTTAAATGTATACAATTATATTCATGAATAAAGGCATCTATATATACATTTATATCCAAAGTGACTTACAAATCAGGAACATGAGCGATTCATCATAGATAGGAGACAAATACGAGAAGTGCTAGTAGTAATACAAAGTTTCAAACATTGTTTACAATAGTGCAAGCTAGAACAGAGAGGGACTAGGAATAGTGAAAGCATCAATTCATGAGAAGAGCTGGATATTGATCGATAAATAAAATGCAGCAACCAATGCATAATATAAATATATATATAAAAAATAA
Organism: Gymnocypris eckloni scoliostomus; assembly: GCA_027564155.1. Taxonomy (NCBI): domain Eukaryota; kingdom Metazoa; phylum Chordata; class Actinopteri; order Cypriniformes; family Cyprinidae; genus Gymnocypris; species Gymnocypris eckloni. The sequence goes on from CM050428.1 coordinate 13,640,170, forward strand.
TTGGTAAGGTTTTACCTTCGGTTTCTGAGACATGCATATAATTGAATTCATATTCCACACAAAACATAAATCTCATTATTAAGGGAAGAGATGTACACCACATGACACATGACTCAAAGGGAACAACAAATACTACAACAACAGCGCACATAGCCTAATAGAGTAAACGATGAGGTTGTATTTGCATGATTTATTCATGCTGTGGTGTATGCTGGGAAACACAGTCCAGCTCTTTGAGTACAATATTTTTCATCAAATTCCTCTCATTTAACGCTAAACAATTACACTTTTTTTTATTAACAAAATATTGATGAGTGTAAAAAAAAAACATCACCCAAATATACTTTGATCGACATAATGATGATAATCTATAATGTTATAGAGCTCTTGGGACAAATTTCAGGGTACATTGCATACATACGGTAGGCCCATTCGTGTGTCACATTATAAACATACAAAAAGAAAAGTAGCTCGTTTGGGAGTAGCATGATAGCATAAACCTGAAAGTTTGTCATCCCAACAAACATGAAAAATGTACCATGGAGGAACTGGAACAACTAATTTTGTGCTTAATGCACATTAATTGTGTGGAATTAGAGCTAAAGTCCAAATAAAGATACACTGAAAGATATTTGATCGTGCTAAAGTGGAACTATTGCATGTATACTTTTAGCTGCACTTTAAATATATTTCCGATATTATTCAAAGATCATCAATAGTCACATTAAAAAGGCTTAATATTAAGGAATATGTACAAATACAACAATAAATTGTAATTATTGTAAATTGTAAATTTTACAAGTAGTAAAACATTTTGTTTTTATTATAATTTCATCATTAGTATTATCAGTAAGTCTTGAGTGATTCGTCAATTAATATGTTAATAGTTTTAAACTAATCTTAGCATGAAATAAAGGTATTTTAAATATATACTTTTTACTGGGAACACCAATGCCTCGAACAATATTCATCCACACAGAGAAGTAGAGCCGAAAAACAAGCAAAACCGTGTTCTTTTGCAAGAAACATTTTATGTTGTAACCGCTAAAAGGCCAAAAGTTACAAAGTGTAGCTTAAAGAAGGTAATCCGTTTCGATTGATTAAAAAAATAAGTTACACCTAGAGAACAAACTACCGTATACCATGCTCCTCCTGTAAAACAATGTAAAACAGAAGCTCATATTCTTTTTTTTGGTCACACCTGTAATCTAATAGTATGTAGAACAGGGTATAAAAGCCTACAATCCAGACACTCAAGCAATACACCACAATACTGTCACCACCTGAGAGTTATTACTCCCACTGAGGAACTCACAGGAAATGCTAAATGTTCAGAAAGGTGTGCAGGTGTCTTTCACTTTATGCAGCTCAGTTTCACTTGATTTAGTTTGGTTCTCCTTTATATCGTTTCCATTGTGCTCATGAAAAACAGTGTGAGGAAACTGTATCCCCATCTGCTCTTCAAATTGAGCTCTTTTGTGCTTTTCACACACCGTTTTTTCCTCTTTCATCAACTTCACCAAACACAGACTTCAGATTTCCTTTTGCTGCTCTCTCTCTCTCTCTCTCTCTCTCTCTCTCTCTCTCATTGCAGATGGCAAAGGCACCGCAATTCATTATTCAGATTCAACTTCATCATTTATAATAGAGGGCGATGCATTTCAAAATGCCTCTCTAAGTCGTGACAAGTGAAACCAGTCTAAAATATGAAGCCCAGCCAGGCCCGAAGGCTGTCGAAACTCAAATCAACACATGGCTGGTTTTTAACTGGTCTTACACCCATTTTGAAATGAACGAGTGGGTTTTATTTGAAGTTTGTCTCAAGGAAATAAATGCCACTATCTCTAGTTTTCTCCTCAGGAGAGTTTGTTTGCCTCTATAAATGCGTAGGAACCCTCGGTTGAGGTTGACTGGCCGGTGGATCTCGGAGCAGCGTGAGGGGAATGACAAACCAAGTGATGCTCATAAGCATTACATTTAATTGTCAGAACGCAGAGGAAATGATTCAGAAGCTAAACTGAAGGCCTCATCCTTCGCGAAGCCAGTCCCAAAGGATACAAAATGATGGAATTAAATATAATAGTATTCACTTATACATTACCATGTACCATATACCATGCTTATACACACACAAAGTTGCACACAAAATAACAGTATATTACAAACAATATCATAATTTCTTTGTACTTTATATTTATATATACAGGAAAACTGAAAATCTTAAAATAATAAATCCAATGCAATTAATATTGATATTAAAATATTCATAACAAATGATATAACAGTGTATTATTATTTTATTTTTTTACACATTTTGAACTAACATGGCTATATTTATATATTTCAGTACTAAAAATATAATACTACAAGATAAAATCTGAACAAACAGTTAACAAATAATGTAAAAAAATAATGCAAATATTAAAATAGTAACATCAAATTACATTAAATAGTGTACTATTCATTTTAACCAATATTTGTGTCTCTTTTATGCTTATTACAGTATCAAACTGTACTTTAGCAACATGCTATTTTCGAACTTTTCATAAAAAGCAATGATGCTGCATACTACATGTACATCATCTGTCCCTTTTGCGCTTGCATGAACATTAGGCAGCTGTCTATGTAGACAGCATGCAGTGAGGACGCTCACTAGGATTTGGAACAGAGCTATAGACACTGATCTGTGTGCTCAGTCTCTATGGAAGAGCATTGTGACCCTGGGCGGAAATGCTGTTCAGTGGGATGCCAAAAAGAGCCAATCCGTGTCATGGATTCCAGCAAGCCATTCGGCAAATCAAAAGGAACAAGTGACTTAATGTTCATGCCGTGTGTGTGTGTGTGTGGGTGCGTGCGTGCGTGCGTGTGAGTGAGTGCGCGCACACTGGCAATCCAGCAGCAGTGTGTTAACTGGAGACAGATGCCGATACACAATGTACAACTAACCAGAAGTCAGAGGACAAGAAGCCAACACATGTGCATGCAAGCTAATAACCGCGAACAAACACACATTTAAAACACACATTAATGAAAAAATAACAATATAAAGCATTTAAAGAAAAGGTGAAAGAGGGAGTCGGAAAGGGGTGAGAGAGAGAAAGAAGGAGAGAGAGAGAAAGCATGGTGACGCATACGCCTCTGAAATAGACTGGAAATGACATTTTGCAAAGCGCTTCCTGCTATGAGAGCAATTTTCCCAATGATTTAACCTCAACCGGCGTTTATTTTGGTGAACTGTGAGCTTAAAACAGCTTGCTGCATGAAAAGCCACTCTCAAAAGAAGAGGAGATTTTCCCATAAAATGAATGCGATTAAATGCACAGTATTTTTTCTTTTCACATTCAAGTTCACATTCACATTAAGTCTTTTTTATTTTAGCTTGGCTTTGCATTAGCGTCACATTGTTGTGATGTTCTCTGTATGTTTAGATTTCTTCTGGATTATCTTCTCCTATAATCGAATCTCTTCATCAATACTTCATGCATTCTCTCAGCAGAAGAGGGGCCAGATTGGACTGACAGCAGGTGGCATGATTCCCCACAAAGCTACAAGGCCACACAGTGCTAACTTCATTACTTCCTGCTGTCCTGACCACACAATCCTGCTCAAAATAAATACATCTCTGACGCCAGACAGGAAAAACCCGATTCGTCTGAATTTGAGGTTACTTATTCTTAAAAATGTTTTTGCAAGTGCATAACTGAAGAACTCCAGCCTGGGAAAGAACAGAACGATATATTTGCTTTTAGTGGAGAAAACAATAGATTGAACAACTTAAACCGGTTTATTGGAGGTTACTCATCTTTGCTGGATTTAGAGGTGTTTTGGGAATTTCTCCAGCTTGCCAACCAGCTAAAGCACCTAAAACCACCTTAGACCATTTTCTTTTATGTAGGGTAACTCTATATAAATGTAGGCCTAAGACTGAATCTTGTTTAGTATGGATGGAAGAAGGTTAGAATGAAACAGAGAAAAATGGTTATGGCTAAAAAGTCCAGACATAATCTCTCTAGAAAAATAGTTTTAGACCTAATAGCAGCATTAAAAAGTCTGGAGGTAAAATATTACAGCACTTGGACAGATAACTACCACCTGAGAGAGAAAAACAAATGAGAGAGACAGAGGGGGCAAACGTGGAAAGGGGTTAAACACAGAGAGACTCAATCAGAAAGATCGTGCAGTATACAGCAGAGCAGTTTAATGCTCTCTCCCACAATGCAAAGTGCTCAACTTGATCTTTCATTTCCAGTCTGACTAGATTACATATGGTTTTTGATTACAGATGATTTACAGATGTCTCTTTGACTTTTTTTATTTGTTGTAATTCCAAAAGCTAAGAAATTTTTACACACACACAAAAAACTTTGTCTTTATGACATTATTACAATGTATGCTGCACAGTATTTAGCGTATAGTGAAAAATATTCAAATAATTTCTTTATATCCACCTTATTTTCAATGTGGAAATAAGATATTTTCGGTGAATGTGTGGGACGTCCGATATACTGTATATATACAGTGATACACACATAAATAGAATAGCAACAAAGAGCAGTTAATAATAATATTATTTGCCCTACAAACCAGTGTGTTTATGATTATGATAATACATTAATATAATATAACAAATGTCATTTAGCAATATCAAGCAACATAACAGGTTTGGTACAGCAAAAAAAGCTTGCAGCAAATTATATCTGGAAAAGCCACACACATGCAAGTAAAAAAATGTCACGCTCACTCTTATGAAAATAAATATTACTCTTTCTATTTCTGAAGTATATACATATTCTCCGTTATATGCTAATTTTCTGTATGCATGGGAGACCCAGATGATCTATTACATTTGACCTACATAACGTAACCCAAAATACATGCACTCACCATGACCTTTCATTTCCATGTGACCAATGCACCAGAAGTAATATCAGCTATGATTTGTATCATATCTTTGTATCTATAATTTAATGAGGCAACCAAAAGTCTAGGCCAATTTCATAAATGATAAGTAGACATGACTCGCACACATAAATATGATGAGGTCATGTGCCAACAATTTTCCATACTGCAGTTTGAAATGTTGCATAATGCATTCTGTTTCACTATAATTTAAAAAAGTAGGCAGTGTGTACTGCACAGTATTAAGCAGTAGATCAGTATTTCGAAAATTGTATGAAGGTTGGACTTGGAGTTGGAAAGCGTGTTTGTAAATATCAGATGGTCAGTACACATGCCTTCAAAACCAAAAAATTCATAAAAAACAAATCAAGCTCACCAGAGAGATTCTTCTCCCATGTTCCTCATGCTGTTCTTTGTCTAATTTTGCTACAGAAAAAAACGGTAAGATAAAGAAGAGCTGAAGAGGAGTAGAAATGACTGATTGAATCGGACCAAAGAAAGAAATAAAGGATTGCAGAAGATGACATTTCTATCGATCGCAACACATATTCTCCCTGCGGTTGAGACTGCTAATCTCAGGGGCTGTGATATTGGCTCTTAGTGAGCGGCGCTGTGCGCGCCTGTCAGACATGTCCAGACACCATGTAAGCTCTTGACAAAGTTATTGTTTTCTCAGACATGGACATGGATTTTCAATTTCTCCCCTCTCTCTCATACTTTCAGGAGCACCCAATTGCTGACACACAGCCAATCGCAAGATAAGAATTTACTTTCTTTTTGATCAAGAAATCATCAGATTGAAGTAAAAAAAATGGGTGGCTCTTTCATGTGAAAAGCACATTAGAGAGAGGAAGAGGCAGACAGAAGGGAAGAGGCATGGGGCAAGTGAACGGGATGTGACGGATGCGCTCCCTCCGAGTGGACAGTCTGGCCGCGTCTCAGGAATCCTTCCTGTTCCTGTTTGTTGGCCGGAGCGACTGTTGTCAGCACTGCCAAAGGCATGCTGGGTAACACTGACACATTGCAGCCCAACTCGCTCGCACCAGGAGGATGGGAGAGGAGGGAAGTGGAAAGCGCAGGATGAATGCGAGGGAGGGAAAGGAGATTAGAGGACAGGAGACCTGAAGAGAGGCAGAACCCCTCTCTGTGCTCGCATATGCGAGAGGAGAGTAATCTCCGAGTGGAGAGCGGAGGAATGCCGGGCGAAGGAGATGTCTAGGTGTGAGAGGAGAGAGAGAGATGAAAGGAGAGTGGGAATGGGTAGAAGGGAGCGAGATGAGAGGCGGCGTGCCGAGAGAGACACATGGTGTGTAGTGTGAGTTCTGTTCTCTTTCAGTAAACACAGCAGGGTCATCTGCTCATGACCAGCACTATTGTGATAGACTGTGTAAAGAAGATTTATGCTTAACTCACGCATTTGGTATGAACCAGCGTGTGGAGAAATTTGTTTTATTTAATATGATAGATTATTCAAAAAACTAAAACTCAGTCATGATTTACTCAATAATTCCCCTTCATGTCATATCACTTCGTTTTCTTGCATAGAACACAAAAGGAGATATTCTGTAGAATAAATGGAGATTTCTAACTTAAAACTAAGACACAAAAGAATCAAACTAGTATCATAAATGTAGTTGTTGTGCTCTGTCTTCACAAAGCTAAATTGTTATTCACCCATAATCTTCTACTCCATGTAACTCCGTTAACCAGATTCAATTTGGAAAAAACAAACCAGTCTGATTCATTCACATCACTTTTACAAAATGTCTCAATTCTTTTAAAAGATCTGACTCAAAAGAATGATCTGTCTATGAATCAGACATCGCTTACTGTATCTCATGAACTCTAATATGCCAATGTTAACAAAGATTACCATTTATTTCTCAACAATCATGTGACACTGAAGGCTGAAGTAATGGCTGCTGGGAAATTTAGCTTTGCCATAAGAGGAATAAATTGCTTTTGAAAATGTATTCAAATAGAAAAACGTTATTTTAAATTGTAACAATATCTCAATATTACTATTGTATTTTTCAACAAATAAATGTCTTCTTTCCAAAATATTTGAACAAATCATACCGACTCTAAACTTTTGAACGGTAATGTATTGACTTCAGAAGACTCCAATATAGCGTATGAACCAATTTTATGACAAAATTGTTGCTTTCCGTCCTTTTATGTGTCCAGTTGCTAGCTATTCATTGTAATTGCATAGAAAAGAGCAACAAGTACAGTCCTTAGAAATCTTTTCCTTTTGTGTATGAAAGAGTGTGAGACAGGATTGGAAAACATAAGGGCGAGTAACTTAAGACAATTTGGGTGAACTATTCCTTTCACTCGCTTCTTCTGATGTGGTCAAATCAAAAAAAAAAATCCATGTGAGATTTGAGGTCTATAGCAACAATAACAGAGCCTGGGGATTTTCAAACTGTCCCTCGGTCCTAGATGACCTTTAATTTATGACACAATAAACCACATAAAACTCTTGGTGGTTAAGGCAGGGGGGATTGTGGGTAGTTCTGAATAAAAAGGGACTCATTTCAGACATCTTGTTTTCCCATCATGTGTTTCCAGACAGAATGTAGCGTTCATGGCGCTCTGGAGAGCCTGATACACAGAACGGCCCTCCAGAGCTCTAGCCAAAACATGCTTTGGAGACACATTCATTTTAGAAGAACTTAAGAGAGATGCCTTTAATTAATGAATAAATGAATGAATGATGCATTTATATAGCGCTTTTTGTGTATTATTGTACACCCAAAGCGTTTTACAATCATGTGGGGGGTCTCTCCTCAACCACCACCAGAAACAAACTTTAAAACATGCAACTGCAACAAAAAAGTTATAGCATGAACATAGTTAAGAAACTCTAAATGTCTGTATAATCTGTTTCTAAAAATAAATAAATTGTAACCAAAAAAACAAGCTTTCTATATATTTTTATATATTTACGTATCAAGTTGTCTGGAGGACTTAGCATTGCTACGGCTACCATATCCAGCCCACTGTTCACAGATCATAAACTGTATATTGTAGCGTTTCCACATTTTGTTCAGGTAGAGTCTGTTCAGCACTCTTGTGGAATTTGTGTCCTTATTATTTAGACTGGGGAGCCTCAAGGAAAAACTGTCAGCAAAAAAATACAAAAAGAATTTCTACAAATCAGCACCAGCCGACAGGCAAAGTTCAAAAGCTTCTCACTTTCTTCCCAGAAAACATTCACGTCCAGACAAAAACTCAAACCACAGTCCCTTCTCAAACGTCAAAACGATCAGTATTATGTATTATCATTATTCAGTTGTTTCATTAGCTGTCTGTTATACTTAACCATGATTGGTCAATCATAGCATTCAGCAATTTAGCCCATATGACTTTCATTCTTCTGGGAAACACAAAAAGAGAACTTTTTAATAATGTCCATGCTGCTCTTTCTTCGATACAACAGAATTATAATGACGGGTGCTGTCAATCTCCAAAATGGATGAAAAACCTCTTAAAACAAACTACATTTCAACTTTTCTGAAACCATAGGGTAGTTTTGTGGTAGTGTGTCACATTGTGCCATGATTTCACTTCAAAATAATGAAGCCTTCGGTTCGCTGTGATTATTGTGGACAATAATGATGTTAAGTGACTCTATTCCTGACATCGCAATCAATATCACAGAGACCTACATACAATGGAGACAATTGAGAAGGTTGAAGGGAAAATGAGAGAGAGAATCCATAATAAATAGTAGTCTACAGGGATTTTACTGTGTAATATTCGGTGAGCGCTATTGACTGATTTCGTCCCATTGAGAGGAACACAATACCAGAAGTGTCAGCTTCTCTATGCTCTGACAACAGCTCAGACCTGCAGTTACAGCTCTGACAGAGGAAATATAGATTAATACAAATAAAATCAGTCTTGGACAGCCACTCGTTCCCATGTCTCTCTCCCATCGCTGTTAAGGAAGCAGCTCTGCACCATTCCAGATTAAGCAGAATGATCTGTACATGTCTGTATAGTACACAACAGGGCTAAAGGACCCCTTTGGGCTTTTTCTTCAAAACAATGAATAGAAGAAAAAAAATAGCACAGAACCTCGAAAATGCTGACACTGCTGTGTACTGCAAAAGTTCCCTGATTCAAAAATGTTTTAAGTAATTTATCTTAATAAGGAAGTAGTTTAATTTGACAATGTTTGTTTTTTTAAGAAGTTGTGAATTGCCTGTTCTCTGAGGACTGCTTATCATGTTATGAAAATGTTTGCATAAAAAACATCATCATTTAGAAGTAATAGGCTATTCTGTCCTGTTTTAACCCCTCGTCAGAACGCTCTGTTTGAATAGGTGTAGCGGATTGTTTAATGGGTAATGGCAAAATGACTGTTTGAAAATGTAAACTGATATTTCCTACTTACACACTACAGCAAAAGATAGAAATAACTGACTTAAAACAATTTTTAGCTGTTGAAAATACTAGTGTTCTAATATTTTTGGCAGCCACTGTGTATATATCCTTAAGGAGGTAATGTAACCCTGCTGTACCTTACACACCTTTGATGAGGAAGGACTGCTGCTGTGTGCAGATGTTTACAGCTGGAAGGTAATTAATCTTCTCACATGTTTGCCTTCATAGGTGCAGCTGGTCATACATGCACCAGACTCACTCACTATGGAACTTAAGCTCTAGTGAGATAAGAAAAACATGCACACATCTCCTTTGAATTAACAGCAGACATGGCACACATGTCTCACATATGAGACTACCAACACACACAAAACATCAGATTTTATAACTGTCATATGATATGACATGTCCTACAGAATCTCTCTCTCCTCTCACAGATGTAATCAATATCCAGGAATGTCACTGTGAGGGTCACATGGATACCTTCCTCACTGATGTTAGTAATTTCCTGCTGCCTGACAGGCTCCTGATGCTTATGGCTGAACCTAATCGACCACAGAGCTGAGCATCATGACACCATGTCTGCTGCAACCGCAGCTCTAGTGCTGTGCTAAACGTTCACCCTGTTACCCGGGTTAGGGCTTACCAGGGCACTCCTAATTTCAACACTCCATCCGGTCCACACAATGTCTGGAGTCCAGACGTTCAACTGCTGCTGATAAAAACAGAGATGAGGAAGTATAAGTTCAGTTCTCCGCAGCACAGCTTCATGCGTACAACCTGTTCTGTTTATTGGCTTAATTATTAATGTGCAATGAAAAAATCATGTATGATTAAAAATAAATCAGAAAAGAATCTCATGAATTAGAGCGCTGGTACTCAACTGGTTTTGCTTCTGGACCCAGATTTGATCTTGTATTCAATGCTGCCGCCAGTCACCACAAACCATGTTTATCCATATTGCTAGTGAACCTGTATCTAATGTAGTCTGGGTCAAGTTTTTATATACTTTGCATGGTTTCGTTAATGGTTTTAAAAGACGAGAGCATGCCACACACAGTGTCATGATGATACAGGTCTAACATTACCGGTGAGATATGAATTTGTAGAGTTTCATTGGAAAACTTGCATGCATTTTCAGTTGGCTAACCTGTTTTTGTGATTGTAACTAGTGTTGTTACTGTAAACTACAACTAAAGCTATTAAAATAGTTTTCATTAATTGAATTAAAGCTTAATTAAATACGTTTTAGTACTAAAATTGCTAAAACTAAACCAACATAAAATATAACAGAATAAACTAATACAAAAATTACAATAGCACACCAAAAAAGTTAAATATGAAAGCTAATTCAAAATAATTATAAATACAACAAAGCTAAATAAATAATACTAACATTTTAAACTATTAACACACATTCTGACCATGCTTGATTGCAGTTGCATTTTCTTGCAGCATTAGGCATCATTTTGTCCTGTTGTCTACTACCCTATGGCGTAAAATATTTCTAGGTTGCAACCCACCAGTTGAGAATGACTGATCCAGACTTTAGTTGAGCTCTGCATGGGTTCAGAGAAATTCATTCGTACATACTTAGCAATAAAATAGCACAGTTAGATTTCCTCAAAAACCATTCAAATTGAATTAAATCATATTCAATTAAAACTTGCATAAGTCAAATGCAATCTAAGTCACTTTGGATAAAAGTGGCTGTCAAATGTAAAATATGAATTTCAGAGAACATGTCCGAAATAAGCGGCAATCAATGAGCTGCTGTATAACCCAATATTTCTAGAGACACAAATTTTGCACCTTTCACAGACACAACCTGAGATCCACTTTATTAATGGTTGCCTGGCAACAACCAATCCACTGGCAGCTCTAAAGCGGACAGAGGTCACGAGGGTGGCATCCTGGTTGGCAGTGGGTAATTGGTGCAAATCACTGTGGGCACAAAACACACATGACCTTGTGACCTTATAGTTCTTTGAGTTATGACTGTAACTGAAATAAAAACAGCCATATGTGCACAAAGGAAGAGTTTGTTTATGCATGAGCACTGTGTGTTTCAGAGACACAAAGCTGAAATATGAACACGAACATGACTGAAAAGAAGAATTTTAGTTGGGTGAAAGATGAAAGTCTTCTGTGAGCCTGGGGCGTTACAGGCCACTAGATAGAGGAGGCTGAATGGAGGAGGCTGATAGTCAAAGGTAAGGCTGCAGAAATGAAAATGTCAAAATTCTTGACAGAAAAGTAAGTGAGACAAAGTGTTTTAGTGTGTGCGAGAGAGAGAGAGAAAGTGTAAATGTATAAAGGAGTCAGAGGTAAAATGAATAAAAAACTAGCTGAGAGAAAAACTGAATTGAGAGAAATTCTCCCATGGGTAGAAACCACTACCCCTCATGTCATATGACAACCATGAGGCAACAGTAATGTAGCTCGCTCACGCTCTCACACACAGAGAGAGAGAGAGAGAGAGAGAGAGAGAGAGAGAGAGATCTAAGCGCTCTTCCTCTTTCTTAAAATATCCCCAAAAGATCTTTGCTAGCAGAAAGATTTGACTCCATATGCCTCTGAAATAAGCACATCAAAGTTTGTTTAAAAAGTATGCACTAAATTCACTTCTAACAGATATACACATTTAAAATGAACAATATCTCTTAAATGGAGCGAAACCACTCAACACTGAGTAAAAACATTGACGATTCACCTGATTTTTGTTCACCCTAGAAAGAGAATATCCCTCCACCAATTAGCAAGTTACAAATTATAGTGCATAGATGTGACACAGCACAAATCTACTAGCTTCTTTTTATATTGTGCAAGTTGTACAAGTGGCACACAAACTTCCTCTTTCTATAGAAAGTGTGTCTTCACCGGACAGATAACTGCATTTGTTGAGTCATTTCATGGAATACAACCTGCAAGGCAAACAAGCAAGCTGATGGAAGAGAGCATCTGACACTTTTGCTGCCAATTCTGACAGAGACAACTCGCATCGTTCCAATAATTTGTGTGAACTGGCACTTTGCTAAGTTCTACCCCTTGTTTACGGAGGTTAACTCAAAAATGTCCATTAATTGTATGAATATAAATAAAATATGCTCAAAATATGGTAAAAACTATTTATTGGACTTTACTCTTAGGTGGACTGGAATGACATCCAGAGCATTTTTACATGACATTTTTCTCTAAAGGGACAGTTCACTCAAAGGGTCATTAATTACTCAACCTCATGTTGTTCCAAACCTGTAAGAATTTTGTTCATCTTTGGAACACAAAGTAAGAGATTTTTGATTAAATGCAAGAGCTTTCTGACCCTGCATAGACAGCAATGCAATTGACATGTTCAAGGCCCAGAAATTGTCCATGTGACATCAGTGGTTCACCGTAATGTTATGAAGAAACATGCAAAGAAACAAACAACAACAAATGTATTCAACAATTTCTTCATTATTTCTACAATGTATTCACTTACTCCTTATAGTTTACTATGAAATGTTACACATTTTAATTTCACTAATACAAAAAGAAAAATAAATAAGCATTTCTTTCAGGGTCATTTTTGTCGTTAAAACTGACCTGACAACAATAATAAATCATTTGATAAATAATGCATTGTTTTTATTAAACTACTTCAATCGCTATTGTGAGTAGGATTATTCCTTCCGCATCTCATCTAACGCCTCCCTTGCTAATTCCAAAACGTCATTTTAAACCGTAGTGGAGGCTTGAGCCGTTGATAGCAGTCTAATGCAGTTAAGTTATGAGACAGAAGAGAGAGAGAGAGAGAGAGAGAGAGAGAGAGAGAGAGAGAGAGAGAGAGAGAGAGAGAGAGAGACAGAGAGAGAGAGAGAGAGAGAGAGAGAGAGAGAGAGAGAGAGAGAGAGAGAGAGAGAGAGAGAGAGAGAGATTAATGTTACCTCTGTGAGTCAGTGATCGGCAGCAATGTCTATAATGAGACTTTAGGTTAATTTCTTCAGGAACAGCGCCGTTGTTGTTACCTCGCTTGTGGGAAATATGTAGTTTTTAAGTTCTTAAACTATGTTACTGATAAAATCGTCAGAGTAGTGCTAGTTACATTTAACGTGTGTGAAAACTAACGTTATATGTGTGTCTGTGAGGGAGAGACCGAGAGTGGGAGAGAGAGAGTAGGCTATGTGCTTTCCGTACATAATAAAACATAATTTTGTTGCAAAAACATGGACAAGATCTGTCGATTTTTTTTTTTTTTACTGTATTTATTTATTTGTTTGGCCAGTGTCATTGTGGGTTTTGGTTATTTTTCTGTTGTAAGACCTTTGAAATAACAGAAATCATTTGGCGAAGTGATACGGAACTGTAATGCAGTCAAGAGAGCTGCCTGGAACTACGTTCGCTGTGCGTTTCCCTGAAAATAATTCATACCTCAGAACATTTTTCAGCCAATCAGATTCAAGCATTCAACGGCCCCGTAGTATAATAAAGAATTAATAACAAGATCACAAACATTCAGATCTTCCTTAGACTTACATTATAGAAGAACAAAACAAAGCTTGTTTGAAGAAACAATGGTGATAAAGCATGTAACATTTGTAAGGCAGGGCATAGAGAGGAGTCAGCTGGTTGAGGAATCAAGTCAGCTTCATAGCAGTGTTTGGGCAGTTCAGTACAGTGGGCCAGTGCAGTTCAGTGTGTCTTTAGTCCTGAGATTAGAGTGCACAGCCACTCCTGTTTTTACAGACTGCAGACCAGCCGTCCGCAGCCTCAGGAGTTCGGTAATTAAAGCAGGATAGAACGCTATCAAGAAAAGCAGCTTATCTTCAATACAGCCAACCATGCAGCCAGGACTCGCTCACAAACACACGTACATCCTGCATCTATAATCCTACCGAATACAGCAGAAACCCTGGGACGAAGTGGGAAGTATTTTCCAGATTTGCCAAATTTCAAGAAAACATTCCTCTCTGCGTGCCTGTGATCAACTTAACTTCTCCTCTGGATAAATGTAGCTGTCTTTATGCCACAGATTCAGGCATCTGTTAGCAGATGCATGGATTTAAGCTACATGCGATGCGAAGCACGACAATTTGCCTTCTTAACGTGGTATCAAATGAGTCTCTCTAGCCATGCTCTGATTTATCCACCATCACAAATGTTCTCCAAAAGCAAGCAAAACCCCTTCAAAACGTCATGCATCACAGGCCCAGTTTGGTTGCTTTAATGAGCTGTAATCTCTAAGCCTTCGATTCATGCTTGAACCTGAAATAACTCTAATTCTGCTCAGAGGGGAATGTTGTCCTTTAAAATGTGACACCGCTAACACTGTCTGCAGCTTGAGCATGCCGGATTTATGCTCTGATTAATGAGAGCGTCTTTAAATGGGGTTAGATCAGGTTCTCTCCACAACCTTGTCTAACAAATCATGAACATTCTCTTTCTCCCTCTCTACTTCTCCATTGGGGGTATTACATTTCCCCAAGTCGAGACTTAGAGGCTCCAGGGATCAATGCGAGCTGCCTGTCCAATTTATTAAAAGTGAATGGAGATTAATTATGATCTCCTAATGAGCAGGCCACCATGTTAGAATTACGTTAAAACTGTGAAATATGAAATGTTTTCTTAGCTACGTGTCTGCACACCCGCTGGCACCCTTTCTGTGCTCAGGTAGGTGAGAATGAGAGGTGGGCGACGTGCATGGAAGAGGGAGAATGTTCTTGTGACCTCTGATAACAGATTGCACAGTCCTCTAAAGCAGTGGTATTCAACAAGGATTTTGGACATTACTCATGTTTGATCCAAATTCATCCAACATTTTAAGTACCACAAATTTTCAATCAATTATTAGTATTATTTATTAATTTTTGTCAGTGCCAATAGCCTCATGGGCAGCGTGCTGACACATAGCGCCGTTATGCTTTGGGCATCCCATGTTCGAGTCCTGGCTCATGGACCTTTCCCGATTCCGTCCCACCTCTCTCTGTCACTTCACTTCCTGACTCATATATTGCCCTATCCTTTAAAAAAGGCAAAAATGGCTAAATAAAACAAATAAATAAAATTACTTTTTTCACACTGAGCAAACAATCCAAACAACACAAAATATTATGTGAGAACAAACCCCTCACTCTTGATGATAAAAAGAAAAGATCCTTGCGCACCAAATCAGCATATTTGAGTGATTACTGAAGGATCACGTGACACTGAAGATTAGGAATAATGGCTGCTGAAAGTTTAACTTTGCCATTACAGGAATAAATGTCATTATATTCTATAAAAATTGAACATTTAATATTTCACAATATCACTGCTTTTACTGTATAATTGATCAAATAAATGCACGATGCACATAACATACTTCAGTAACGCTTTACAATAAGCTTCCATTAGTTAACGAGCAATACATTTGCGCACCAGAACGGCCAGACACAGAACCAGTTTATTTCCCCAAACAATCCATCTCATGAACACTTGATATTAAACATGGAACACACAACACTATTATACACTTATTTATTTCACCACACATACTTATTTCTTCATTTCAAATTTGCTCATGTCAGACCACACACGTAATTGTCTGTATTGTATATTGTGTTGTTGCCATTTTGTACATTGCCTATTTGTATATTATTCTTGTATTATCTGTGTCTGTCCTGTTGCTGTCATTCTGTTGCACTGTGGAGCTTCTGTCACTATGACAAATTCCTCATACAGTATGTGTAAACATACCTGGCCAATAAAGCTCATTCTCATTCTGATTCTGATTTGTTACAGCATTTATTCAACTTTAGTTGATAAAATACAATTGCTTTTTGTTAGTTCATGTTAGCTCAAGTCAAATAATATTAACAAATTAAGCTTCTGATTTCAATAATCTACTGTATTAATACATGTTAAAATTAACATTTACTAAGAATAATTAATGCTTTAAAATTTATTTTTAGCATTAATTTATTAGTTCATGTAAACAAATTAATTTATTTAATTTTAACAAAGTGTTACTGGGACCTTTTTTTTATTCAATATCAATATCAATAGCAAACAATTGAATATATTCTCTTATTTGTAAGGTTTTTTACTCCATGTGCGTAGAGACAAATATTCAATCTTCAGATATATTGAAACTATAAACCGATGTTTGACACCCAATACCACACAGCTAGGTTTCTCTCAACGTAACCCATTGTTTCAATTTCCCAAGAGTGTCCGGGGTCACATGGGGTCAAGGCCAGAATGGCACTTCTCATAGCATTTCTGACCCTCAGATACATACACAAGCAGCCAAAGTCAGATCATGATGTGATGAAGCCCCAGGGCCCACTCTGCCTCTAGCAGCAGACCCCTTATCCTACTCTAAGCAACAAGGGCAGTTGACTTAAAACAGAATAAATTAGGAAACACATTTTTGGTAGGCTGACATTATAAATAGCAACTGAAGGCCCCAGTGTACAGCTTCAATTGGCAGTCTAAGGCTTTGAAAACATTGGCCCTCGGTCCATAATCCAGCCCTGAGAGTAGATTTCAGTGCTCTCGCACATGCACACACCCCTGACTGATTGCCCGATGGAGCCTGATTTTTCATAAGACTCATGCCACCATCAATGCTGTTCACTTCTGATTGTCCATACTGCCAGCTCACATTCTGCCATAAACCCTACTGACCCTTGAAAGTTCTTACATTCTTTTAGAAGTGATGTTGTTCCAAAGAGAAGCCAGCAATTCAGCTGAAGACAAAAGTACTATTTCATCGATCACATGTGAAGAGTGTAGGTGTGTGCTGTGCGTGTAAAGCAGAACAGTTTGCTCTTTAAGCGTGCACTGCTCTGATGCATTAACATAAAGCTAAAGGAGAAAGAAATTGCAGGTCTCTGGCAGGCGGCTGTCTAAATTGGGTAAAATTACAGCATAGGTTCCTATCTGTGCATCTGCTGTTCTGGTAATTACAGAGTGCCGCGCTTTCATTGCGAGAGGAAAATAAAAAAGTCTGCTCTGATGAGGCTGCCGTGATTGCTGCCATTTACTGCATTTGTTCAGATCACTTCAGCGTGTGACGAGGTATTTGTTTTTCCCCACCTCTCCCACTAAATTCGCAGATTAGGAAAGGGTTGACTGAAGATGGTTAGTGTGCTATTTAAAGCGCATTTCTTGTTGCAGGCCTCGGCGATTGTGAGTTTCAAAGAGGTGGACTCCAGACACTGAAAAACGGCTTTGAAGTGAAATGAACTTGCAACAATAGCAGCATCGGGTGAGAACGGGGACAAGACAGAAACATCAGCTAGACAGACAATAGAAGCGAGATTACAATCCGATGTGGGTTTGACAGCTGTGAATGGGACAGCGTTTCTTTTTCATGTTTTGTGTCAGTGTGGACGTTTTTGAGGGAAAGCATTGAAGACATCAGCAGATGTAAGCAGTTTCATTCTGCAGAGCTGAAGATGATTTTCTCTGTTGCCTTATTTGTCATAAATGAGGAAGAACAAGAATATCTGCCTGTATACGGAAGATTCTTTCATAATGCGCAGCATTTAGTTAAAACACGAAAGAGCCAATGGGTGACAAGACCTTGTGATTTCACTGATTACTATGTTAATTAACAAAATGTTTCGGCAATTAAACACATTTAAACTTTCTGATTATTTCACGGTTACTTCAAAAGAAAGCTTACAGCATAAAAAAGCATTTGATTTTAAAGATACACTGATGTTTTAAAAAGTCATAAAAGTCATGAAAACTTGATGTTTCGTGTGTTGTGATTGCTGTCTGATTACAGTCAGCAACAGTAATGATAAATTATCTGCCGACGGCCAGTTAGTAAAGTCCTTGATGCGACAAAAAAATAAATACAAATAATAAAGAGTTCTCCATTAGAGTACGCCAAGGCTAAAGAGCTAGGAGCTACTTTTCCCTCATCGTACTGATAGAACCTTTTCAAACAAGACAAAAGTGTTGCTGTTTGCTCTAGTCATATCGACTTGCCTGAGGGTCTGTGCATTGGTCCACAATTCCTTTATTTTTCACAAATAGAGTGTCTTTTTAGAGAGGCTTTTCATGCAGTAACCTCACAAGAAAGCGCGGAGACTCTAGGACTGTGGAGAATGTCTGTCAAAGCGTGTGCACTGAATGAAAGCTGTATTGTATAGCTGCTGAATAGAGCATTTCTTTGTGGTCCTCTACTTGTCCGAGCACATCATGTCCACTCTGCTTCAAAATACTGTGTTTCCTTCACTTCAGTTTCCATTCAGTGACATTAAAGGAGCTCATTTTGAAGAAGAATAGGGATGAAGTACGATGAAGTATGAATGCACGCTCAAATCTCTTGGGTTATGACTAGGTCCGCTTCTACAGGAGTATTTACACAGATTAAGATGTTACTATAAATGTAGACTAAGAAAAAAAGGTTAAATTATCGGCTTGACATGATGTGATTGTTCTTTGTTCAATCATTGATCTGAAATTGATTTTCTGACAGTTTGAAACACACCAAGTGGGTCATGTGTAGTTGAGTTACTAGAATTATCTCTGCTTGTCTTTTTGTTGAACAGTCATGTTTAGAAGCAGGAATTTTAGCAGTTAGTGCATGATTACGTTTGAACACAGCAAAGGCTGAGTTCACCACTGCTTTGAGGTCATATGAAACCAAATTAGAGCTGCAATTTTAGTTGATTACAAAAATAAAAAAACTGTAAATCCTGCATTTAAAAAACTGTACACAACTGTAGGTGAACTACTTTACAATTTGAACCCAGACAGTTTTCTGTCAGGAGTAAGAACTCTACCTCAGATTACTTTATTGTACTTAATACACTTCACTGAGGAGAAATGTAGGCCCTATTTGTTTAAAAAACAACCCTAGAACACCGTTGACCTGTTTAGCAACCTAAGGTCACCTTCAAAATCCAAAAGAGATTTGGTACAATTTCAACACTTGTAATTTAATGATATGTAGTAATCCTATGGTTGTAGGTATTTGTACATAAAATAGGTCTAGCACACACATTTGAATAGTTTTGCAGCAGACACTGAAATGTAGATTATTAATGTATTGACAGCAGCAAAAATGCAGTTGAAAACAACATTAGAAACATGATTTTATTGTAATTTCATTCATGCAATTTGATTTCATTAATCAAGTACACTAAATTTCATCTCATTGTATTGACCTAATTTGACATTATAATGGTTTCATTCTGTTTTGAAAGATTCAGTGGCTTTACACAAGCCTACACAGGTCCTTTTCAATTAAATATTTACTTTTTGATTTAATTTTATTTAATTTTGTCAAAAATACTTAAAAATGTAGTAAAATGTAGCTTTCCAAATATACGTTTAAAAATAAATATAAATATTTTTTTACATTTCAGATGCTGTCAATAAATTCATATTGATATAAAATGTATAAAAATTAAACATGTTAATGTTTAAACATTATTCCATTATATCATCATGTAATAATAACTAGCAGCTAAACGTCATACCTCACATCAATGGAAGAACTATAAATACTTAGGAAGAGGTAAACAACTATGTAAGAAGCATTAAACCTCGTCCTGCAAGCAAACACAAACCAGAAATGAGTTAAACAGTCGGCAAGGTCAGCCGTCTCAGCCGGAAAGAGTGGAGTTTTCCATTCATCTCCTGTCCTCTCTCTCCTGCACTATACAGAGGTGTTTGCCAAAGACATTTCATCATGTCATCAACTTTACTCGTCGTCTGAGGTTTTGATGATGGATGTTGGCAAGTTGGAAAATGTGATGAGCAGATTATTAATTGACTATTGATTGAGGACAAAGTTTTCCCTCTTGAATGTGAAATCAACAGCTCTGAGAGTAGCTATCCTTCGCTGACATAAATCATTTTTAAACAGGACAAGGCCATGATTCATTATTAACTGCAGCCGCACACTGTCACCAGACCTAGAGGAGGAGGTCCTGGGGTGCTGGATAGTTTTGTCTGCCTGGTAAGGTTGGCATAACTGACTCAGAACCGGTGAGAGGAGTAAACACTCACACACACACACACACATTGAGATGACCGTCCCAGACAGTGAGTCAGGTGGGTATTTCCACACTCCACAGTAATATCTTACAGACAGGTAATAGGAGGCACACATCCCTGACAGACAGGAAGTGGGAGAAGAAATACATAAATAGACGTGCACACTCACAGAAACACCATTGCACGCCTCAGCACCTACTCGGCTGACAGGGAGTGGCGTCAGCAGCGGCCCTTGTGTCAAACTCTGTTTGACACACACACACACACACACACACATACGTGTTTTGCTATACTTGTGAGGACCATGACTACAGAGCATGTTGTGAGGACCCCTGTTTCTGCTAATACTAGGAGAATGAAAAAAATTGTTTTACCACAAGGGGGGAGTAGACAAACAGAAAATCACTTCAAATGTTTACACACTTGATGTTGACCAAACCCGTGAAGTTGGTGGTGCTGTGAGGACCAGATGGTTGCTAGGCAGAAAAAAACTGTTAACATAAACGGTTTTTAAGGCTTTTGGGCAGCAGTTTTGAAGAGTTATCATAAGTGCTGATCCTATTAGACCAAATAACATTTTTAAATGTATATTTTATATATTTTATTTTCCTTTTCTTTTTAAGTGACGGTTATTAAACTCTTATACCTGGTCATATTACTGCTTGCATATTTATGCATTTTATATTTTTTCATCAACTTGTAATATTTTAAGCTGCTGTCAACATTACAGTGTGTTGTAAGTCAATATCTACCTCATCTTATTTCAAAATTTCTATTTTAATATACATGATATTTAATATGATTTTTTTATGATTTGATAAACTCATAGCTAGAATCACTGTGTCATGTACTAAACCATCCAATAGGACTTTTTACCTCAGCTAAGATGAAAGTTCTGACATCCATCACAATCCAAACTCCAAAATTAGAAATCAGCAGACTTAGTTGTTTATTAAACAAATTTGCATGCTATATTTCAAAACAAATCCACAGACGGATTATCAACACCTGCAGAACACTTAAAGGGTTAGTTCACCAAATAATGAAAATTCTGTCATTAATTACTCAGCCTCATGTCGTTCCGTAAGACCTTTGTTCATCTTCAGAACACAAATTAAGATAATTCTGATGGAATCCGAGAGCTTCTTGCCCTGCACAGACTGCAACGCACCTGAAATGATCCCAGGTCCAGAAACGTATTGAACTAACCCTTTAACATCAGTATACAGCAGCAAACAAGAACAAGCAACTTAACTGAGCATCTTCTTTTTTCTTGACTGTTAATTTGTGTTCCGAAGATGAACGAAGGCCTTACTGGTTTGGAACAACATGAGGGTGAGCAATTAATGACAGATTTGAACTAACCCTTTAACATCAGTATACAGCAGCAAACAAGAACAAACAACTTAACTGAGCATCTTCTTTTTTCTTGATTGAACTGTATTATGTACATGACTCTTAATGTCCATCCAGTGTCTCCTCTCAAGTGGAGATTCTGCCTCTATGCACTCTAGGCATTTCTCTTTGCCAGGAACTTTCTCTAAAGTTATTTAATTTCCCAAACAGCTTTTTTTTCCCCATCACTCCAGGGCCTTCGTTCTGCTTTCTTCTGCATGGCAGAACCTAAATAAACCGTTAACAGAAAAACACAAAGTCAATTAATCATAGAATGAATGCAAGCATAGTGTAAGTATAGTTAGTGATTTTATTGATATTGACTCATCTACTTACTCACTTTTACATACTATGTATGCAAGTCTTTATTTTTGTGTGTATTGTATTATTTTATATGTGCAATGAACTACACCAAGCAGTTGAAACAATAGACAGTAGTTGCAGTAGTAGTGATAGTAACATTTGCAGTAACAGTTGCAGTAGTATTTGCTGTTGTAGTTTGTATAGTGGAATTTAAAGGAGTTAACCCTTTAACAAGAACCCTCAATCCTTTTGAATACAAAAACAAATTAGGCTCTCCTGAAAGCGCAGACTTTGAAGTTTCTGAGGGAAAGAGCCAATACAGAAATGTAACATGTACATATATGTCCTGAGTAGTTTTGTCATACATGTACAGTATAAGGCAATATATTGTTATCATATACATCCGCAGGATATATGAAAATAAAAGTTTATAGTATAAATTTCCCATAGAATTACATACATGTATTAAAATTATTTATATGATGTCTTTTCATATGGAACTGTAAGTCTAAGTAAGCATATATGTCTCGGTTATATACAAATGTATTCACAGAATATATAAGCAAACTTTCGCTTACATATGATTTGCTATAGGTTTATACCATATATGAAATACCCATAATAAACATAGTATATGTGCATATATTACAAATATTTATTTGATTCCTTTTTATATGGTACAGTATGTTAAAACCATATGTTAACAAAATATACCTAATTTATATGCAAGTTTATTTACAGATCATATGTAAACATTCATTTTGCTAATATATGATTTTAGAGAGGTTTTCTATAGGTTTATCCCATATATGAAATACCCATAGAGAAACTATTATAAAGTAATGTATGCTAATGCCAAATAAAGTGTGTTAACTATGTCTCATTTATGCAG
The DNA here is from genome assembly GCA_027564155.1 of Gymnocypris eckloni scoliostomus. NCBI lineage: Eukaryota > Metazoa > Chordata > Actinopteri > Cypriniformes > Cyprinidae > Gymnocypris > Gymnocypris eckloni. The sequence goes on from CM050428.1 coordinate 13,663,034, forward strand.
GTTAATTTAATCAGTATATATGAAAAAAAATAATGTATGCTTATATAGGATTTCATATCGGTTGTATATAGGTTTATACCATATCTAAATTACCTATAGTAAAAATCTGTATATAAATATAATGAATATATTTATATGATGTATTTTTTACCCTATGTTAAGTCAATTTATATGAACAATTTACTGTATGTCTACTTAATATATGCAAGTTTATTTACGCAACATATATGCAAAAATTTGGTATGTTTATATGGGATTTTTTATAGGTTTAAACCACATAAATATCCATAGTAAAATTAGTATTAACACACATTTATTTTATAATGTAATGTATGTTAATTCAATATATGTAAACAATGTCTCATTTATATATGCAGGTTGATTTAATCAGTATATATGAATAAATACTGTATGCTTAGGATTCTATATAGGTTTATACCATACAAACAATACCTACAGTAAAAATGTGTATACATGCATGTGTGGTATAGAATAGTATATAAGTGACCCTGGAGCACAAAACCAGTCATAAGGGTCAATTTATCGAAATTGAGATTTATACATCATCTAAAAGCTGAATAAATAGATTTCCATTGATGTATGTTTTGTTATGATAGGACTTAAACCTATTGTGCGTTGCTCTTCAGTCTTTGTACCGTTTTTGTTTGTTTTTCCTGTTTTTTGTTTTTCAAATACGATCAGTTTTACCAGGGGTGATCTGCTGAACATTCGGCAGAACACACCACAAAATCTTTTACCGGGTTTTGATTTTTCAGACGTTTTGCTGGACATTGTAGTCGGTGGAGCCGTAGCTCTGGTCAAACGCTACAGGAAGCGCAGGCGGCGGGCAAGTGAGCGGCGCTACCGTGAAGCTCAGACAGCGGATTTCAAACGGCGTTGCCTACCATCCATCTGGCGAATCTCCGCTCTCTACCCAACAAAACCGACGAACTCCTACTGCTCTCCCGAACAAACAAGGATTTTTCTAACTCTGCTGCTCTGTGTTTCACGGAAACCTGGCTGAACGGCGACATACCAGCGTGCTACATCTGCCTAATTATCAGCTGATCAGAGCAGATCGGGACGCAGAATCAACGGGGAAATCGCGCGGCGGCGGGATGTGCTTTTACATTAATGAGAGGTGGTGTACAGATGTAAATGTGTTAAAGAAGATGTGCTGTTCAGATCTAGAAACGCTCTTCATTAACTGCAAGCCGTTCTATTCGCTGCGGGAGTTCTACATCAGTTCCACCACAAGCGCACGTGAGCTCAGCTTTACAGAAACTCGCTGATCTGATCAAAGACACAGAACAACAACACTTAGACTCTGCTTTAATCATTCTCGGGGACTTTAATAAAGCAAATCTCTCGAACTGCCAAAATACAGACAGCATATCACATGTCCCACCAGAGACAGTAATATATTGGATCACTGTTACACAACAATAAAGGACACATATCACTCGGATCCACGAGCAGCTTTAGGACTCTCTGATCACTGTTTGGTTCATCTTATTCCAACCTACAGGCAGAAACTTAAATATGCAAAGCCTGTATTAAGAACTGTTAAAAGATGGACTAATGGAACAGAGCGGGATCTACAAGCCTGTTTCTCTCTCACTGATACACCTTTTCCACCAAAGCATTTCCAGTGCTGGTTCAGAGCCAGAGCCTAGTTTCAAACCGGTTCTTTGTTTTTCGACACCATAAGCACCAGCTCCGAACCAGGAAAAGCGGTTCGTAAGTAGCACCAAAACATTGCTGGGCTAGAAGGAAGAACCGCTTGCGTCAGGGGCTGGGGGTGGTTTGGAGTGGAGTTTTAACAATAACATTTCTGGATATTTCTTCCACCAATGTTTACAACTTTTTTTTCAATGCTAGGAGGGTACATGCTGAGGCTAACGCGATGTTACTGTTCGATGTTAACAAAAAATTTGTTATCTACTTACCGTTATTCTCGCTTGAAATCTCCGTCTATACAAGTTACGGCGAGCTGCTCGAACACGTTGGATTCGCCGGGTTTGGATGCCGATGTAGGTTCGCAAAGCCAACATCAATAGCAACGCAACATCTGCCATTGTTCATGCCGGTATGTTTGTGTTTGGCGTTGCTGGGAAAAATGAGATGTATTCGGTGACGTAACACGTGGCTCTGGATTGGCTCTCTAGACTGTGGAAAAGCAACCGGTTCTTAAAGGGCTCGCCAGTAGAACCAACTAAGAACCGGCAATAGCACTGGCTCTGAACTAGCACCTGGTTCCTGCTGGTGCAAAGGGGGTATATTTGGTCTGTTTTCGAAGCTGCTGCAAACGATCTGGATGAGCTCACAGAGACTGTAACATCTTATATCAGTTTCTGTGAGGATATGTGCATTCCTACCAGGACTCATCTAATCTACAACAATGACAAACCATGGTTCACTGCCAAACTCAGACAGCTCCGTCAGGCCAAAGAAGATGCTCACAGAAAGGGGATAAAGTCTTGTACAAACAGGCCAAATACACCCCTGGAAAAGGAGACCAGAGTGGCAAAGAGGTATTATTCTGACAAGCTAAGGAACAAATTATCTTCCAGTGTCTGTGCTTCAGTGTGAAAAGGTATGAAAGATATCACCAGTTACAAGACACCATCCCCCAGCACTCTGGAGAATCAATACCTGGCAGACGATTTGAATGTCTTTTACTGTAGGTTTGAAAAATCACCCCACATCCGCCCTGAACACCTCTCCACACAACCATTCACACAACTCCAGCAACCCCCCTCTCCCCCACAACTACAATTCAAATCAGCGAAGAAGATGTGTGCCAGGTCTTCAGGAAGAACAAAAGAAGGAAAGCACCAGGACAAGACAGTTTGTCACCAGCCTGCCTAAAAACCTGTGTTGATCAGCTGCCCCCCCATCTTCACACAGATCTTCAACAGATCACTGGAGCTGTGCGAAGTCCCCTCATGCTTCAAACGCTCCACCATCAACCCCGTCCCTAAGAAACCCAAAATTACTGGACTTAATGACTACAGACCTGTGGCCCTAACGTCTGTAGCCATGAAATCATTTGAAAGACTGGTTTTGGCTTATCTGAAGGACACCACTGGACCCCCTGCAGTTTGCCTACAGAGCAAACAGGTCTGTGTATGATGCAGTCAACATGGGACTGCACTTCATCCTGCATCATCTGGACAGACCAGGGACTTATGTGAGGATCCTGTTTGTAGACTTCAGCTCCGTTTTTAACACCATCATCCCGGACACCCTTCAGAATAAACTAACTCAGCTCTCTGTGCCCACCTCCGTCTGCCAGTGGATCAACAGCTTCATGACAGACAGGCAGCAGCTAGTGAGGCTGAGAAGATTCTCACCCAGCACCCGTACGATCAGCACTGGAGCTCCTCAGGGCTGTGTTCTCTCCCCACTGCTCTTCTCCCTCTACACCAACGACTGCACATCTAAAGACCCCTCTGTCAAGCTCATGAAGTTTGCAGACGACACCACACTGATCGGCCTCATCCAGGATGGTGACTAGTCTGCTTACAGACAGGAGGTTAAGGAGCTGGCTGTCTGATGCAGTCTCAACAACCTGGAGCTCAACACGCTCAAAACAGTGGAGATGATCGTGGACTTCAGGAGAAACCCCCCGGCTCTCCCCCCACTCACCATCATGAACAGCACTGTGACTGCAGTGGAGTCATACAGATTGCTGGGCAGCACCATCTCTCAGGACCTGAAGTGGGATATTCACATAGACTCCATTGTCAGAAAGGCCCAGCAGAGGTTGCACTTTCTTCGCCAGCTGAGGAAGTTCAACCTGCCACAGGACTTACTGAAACAGTTCTACTCCGCCATCATTGAATCCATCCTCTGCACTTCTATAACTGTCTGGTTCAGCTCAAATCTGATCTCAGAAGACTACGGAGAGTAGTCCGGACTGCTGAGCGAATCATTGGCACAACCCTCCCCACTTTCCAAGAACTGTACTTATCCAGAGCGAGCAAAAGGCTGGTAAAATCACTCTGGACCCTCACATCCAGCACACTCCCTCTTTGAACTGTTACCGTCCTGGCCGACGCTACAGAGCTCTGAGCACCAGAACGACCAGACACAGACACAGTTTCTTCCCTCAGGCAATACACCTCATGAACACTCAACAATAAACGTGGAACACTAGTGCTGGGCGGTATACGGTTCATACCGCAATACCGTGTCATTTAAATAACGTTTGAAACGCGACACTGTTAGAGAGGGTCTCTTTTCACTATTGCATTTTGGTGAGGATACAGCTGTATGTGTTACTAAGCGTGAAAGTTCGAAACTGAAGCACTCGTAGAATGTGAAGAGAGAGAAGTCATCCACAACAAATATCCACCGTCCGCTGCATCAGCTCCAGCGTCTCTCACACACAACAGTTCTCCGGCGATACACGGATTCCGTCAATTGCAGGGTTCCGCCTTCTTAAATTCACTTTTCATAACTAAGACCGTAAATAAACACATTTCTCAAATAGTTTATATGTTATATGTTTATAAATTTATATGTAAAATATTAATGTCCACATGAATCTATGAATGTAATTGCACTCATGCCACATCTGAGCCTCATTAAACGTCTGAAAATGTACCTACAAGCCACGTTTGTGTTCTTCTGTGCCAAATTATACAAATTATTTTTTATTAATACTAATTTCATGATTGGTAATTTCTTATTTGTCGTATTGTACTTATTATATTGTTTTAAATATAAATTTTAAAAAGCTTATAAACATACATTTTTGAATTTGAAGTAGATGAAAATTATGCCATTGCAAAGGTACAAATAAAATACCCCTGTAAGTCACTTTAAGGAGTCAAACGTCACCTCGTATTCGGAAGGCAAATTTTTTTATCAGATTTTTTTTTTATTGATCAGAAGGTACTCCTAAATGTTTTTAATTAGGAGGACAAGCGCTCCTAATTACAAGAAGAAAAGCACGGCTCTTAAACTGTGTGTGTGACCGGTATGGCTGTGGAATGGGGTTTGGCCGAGGAAATATTTTCAGTCAAAATATAGTTTTTTGCTTTAACCCCTGTATTTAGTGTGGACTTTTTCTACAATATTTACTCATCATGACACTAAAATATGGCATTCGAAGTCAATCTACTGCAGTTTTTCCTCAGTCAGTAGAAAATGTGGTTAACATCCGGTCATGCATGATAAAAAAAATACTGTCATATACCGTGAAACCGGTATAATTTAGAAAAATACTGTGATATAAATTTTTGGTCATACCGCCCAGCTCTATGGAACACACAACTATAATACATTATCCATTCACCACACTCACTTATTTTATTTGTATTTTCTCATTTCTAATTTGCACATACTTGACCTGTACATACATAGTTGTCTATATTTTATATATATATATATATTATATAGTTTTTTTGCTGTTTTGTACATTGCCTATTTGGATATTTGTATATTTTTCTTGTATTATTTGTGTCCTGTCCTGTTGCTGTCTTTCTGTTGCACTGTGGAGCTTCTGTCACTACAACAAATTCCTTGTATGTGTAAACATACTTGGCCAATAAAGCTCATTCTGATTCTGATTCTGACAATATTTGGCTGAGATACAACTATTTGAAAATCTGGAATCTGAGGGTCTGCAAAAAAAATCCAAGCGGAAAGGGCTTGAATAAAGCATGTTTGGCTCTAGACAAAAACATGCTCACTTCACACTGTAGAAACAAAATAGTGCTACCGTTGTCATTATGGACCCAAGCCAGGGTCCGGAACCAGACCGCGGTCCGCCAATTGAGGATCACTGTGCTAGGGTGTACAAGGTGGTTCTATATTAGCAACAAAATAGCTTACCACTTCTCTTAGTCTTGGACGATCTCTTGACTTTAGTCTTTGTGTGTGTGCCAGGGCCTTGTGGGTGAAGAGGAGAGACGTTCCATGATATATACACAAACTAAATCATAACTTTACTGTACACGGCATGCCAGAAAGTCTAAGCTGTATATGATCGCACTACATACCATCTGAGTCTTTGTCTGAATCACTAGGCTCATCTGGATCAGGTCTGTGCTTCGGTCTTCTGGATAATTCTGTATCAGAAGGAAATCAGACATTAGGAGTCACATCTTTATTGGAAAGATCTTCAATGTCAGAGGAAAAGGCAATCAGTTTTCACAGCAAACACAATTTACTTCCCGAACAACCTTGCATCAAGAAAGCTTACCACTTCTCTTAGTCTTGGATGATCTCTTGACTTTAGTCTTTGTGTGTGTGCCAGGGCCTTGTGGGTGAAGAGGAGAGACGTTCCATGATATATACACAAACTAAATCATAACTTTACTGTACACGGCATTAGGGCTGTGCGATTTGGGGAAAATATCTAATTGCAATTTTTTGACAGATATTGCGATTTGATTTGCGATTTTAAATTTGCAAAGTCACGCTTCAGCTCAATATTGTCAATAATGTGCAGTACAGTATGAGTATTGTTACCCTGCTGAAAAAAAAAAGCCAATAGAAACCGTCACAGAAATTCTTATAATTTACATAAAAAACCATTACAAAATTCCTTTTTGTCTTGGGCATTATTCTAATAGGAATTACTGTTGTTCTGTTGATTGCCATCTGCTAGATTACATCCCACCAATAGAATGCATCAAATACCAGAAGACACCATTACAGTTTACATTAAAACCAATACAATTCCCATTATAACCCTTAAATCCATTACATTTTCTATTGTGTTTTGGGAGGGGTTCTACTGTTTTTTTTGTTTGTTTTGTTTTTCCTGCAGGGAAGATTATAATGGTATTACTACTTTTACAGAATTACTGAATTTCACAGGAAAGATTTGTTTATTTTTTATAAATAAAGAACTGTATTTCTTCAGTCAATTATTAAAGTATTACATGTTACGCAGGCTGATTCATAAATTTGTAAGTATTTGGGATTTTAAGAACAAGTGGGAAATGTGATGAATGTTTCATTTCATCCAAACAAAATTAGCAAGCAGTTAGACTTAATTTACATTGGTTTTAAACGCGGAGCCAGGCGCGAGTGGACACAGGTTGCGCGAGTGTGTCAGGCCTCGTCCATATTGCCAGATGCGCTCGTGAGAGACTTACGGAGCAGAACCGGGCGCGAGACCGTGAGTATACAAGAGCATTACGAGACAGACTGCGTGTGAGAAGCATTCAGAGACACGGGCTGTGTGTAGGGTCTTCTGAATTAGCAAACATGCATTATAAACTTATTTCTAATTAATCTGTTGGGGAGATAAAATGTATAAAGATAAGGTTCATGTAGCCTACAAATAAAAACATCTAGAGCAGTGCTGATCGGGGCGAACGGAGGTGCGCTCACTCTGTTGGTTAGTGAGACTGTCACTCAAGGCTGGCAGTGATGCATATGCTCTGGAACAGAGTAATATCGCGTCGAGATCGCAGGCTTTGCGATTAGCAAATCGCAACGTCTCAAATCGCGATTGCGATTCGATTAATCGCACAGCCCTACACGGCATGCCAGAAAGTCTAAGCTGTATATGATCGCACTACATACCATCTGAGTCTTTGTCTGAATCACTAGGCTCATCTGGATCAGGTCTGTGCTTCGGGCTTCTGGATAATTCTGTATCAGAAGGAAATCAGACATTAGGAGTCACATCTTTATTGGAAAGATCTTTCATGTCAGAGGAAAAGACAATCAGTTTTCACAGCAAACACAATTTACTTCCCGAACAACCTTGCAACACTATAGCAGGGCTCGAAATTGCGACCATTTTGGTCGAATATGCTCCCGAAATGTAATCTGTGCGACTCCAAAATATATTTGGGAGCATTTGTGCGAGTGCAAATAATTGCTGTGGTGCGACCTCTACAGTTCTCTGCTAAACGTTCAAGAATTACTGCACAGCATGTGCCACGTGACCGGGAGCTAAAGCAGGTTAAGCTTTTCATTCGCGCGCTCCTCTAAAGTGTGCTTTTTCTGACCCCGTGCACCCGAAACGCGCGAACTAAAAAGCCTGCCTAACAGCGCCTGATTACTCAAATAAGTTATCTTTTGAGCCAATACTGTCAAAACACACAAGGTTTACATATAGACTCAGTTGGTTATGTTTAAAATGAAATTAAACCGGTGAGTGGAACCGAAGCGTGCCTGTATATTAGATGCGTGCAGCTCTTAAAGGGACAGTATTAAACATGCAGCTGACTGTCATTAAAGGGATAGTTCACCCTACAATTTGATTTCTGTCATTATTTACTCACTGACATGTTGTCCCAAACCTGTATTAATTTATTTCTTGTGGTGAACACAAAAGAAGATATTTCAAAGAATGTGGGTAACCAAACAGTTGCTGGTCCACTTGATAGTAGGATATAAAAAAATACTATGGAAGTCACTGGGGACCAGCAACTGTTTGGTTTTCCACATTCTTCATAATAGCATGTATGTTCAGCAGAAGAAAGAAACTCACTCAGGTTTAAAACTAATTTTGAGTGAGTAAATGATGGTATTAATATAAAACACTATGACAGAATCGACAGACAGATGACCGAATTTATTCTTTAATGTTAAAACAACAAAACCATAGAGAAAAACATAACTCGCTACTCTTGACTGAAAAAAAAACAATACAGTTACTTTAATAGGAATCAATCTATAGTGTTTTATTTGTATTAATTGTTCATTCAATTTCTTGAATGCTCCTACTACATATGCCTATTGTACCTGATAATTAAACACTGTTTGTATATTATGTGTAGTTGTAATGTGTATCTTTGTTCTTATTTTTTCATAACAAAGATAAAATATTGACAAAGATTTTTTTATCTTCGCCCACTTTGGCCTAAATATCCACCATTCTGATTTATATTGTGTTTCCTTGAAAGGCTTTGTCTTTATAATAGGGAAATGAGTTTGGCAGTACTGCTCAGACAAACTGGTAAAACTAACATGACAAAGAACTGTGATAAAATCGTGAAATGTCTAAAAATAAAATTGATATGATATTTTGCCATATCGCCCACCCCTACTTGGAACTGACCGGTTTTGTGACCGCACTTGCACAAACTGCATTGAAATCATTTCCACTTCACTGTTATTTTCGACATACCCTCTTCCTTCCCGTCATCTACCTCGTCTATGGTAAGTTCCAGGTCGCTAGAGTCACTTTCGAGCTCATCAACTTTCTGAGTTGAGGTAGTGTTGATCTTGTTCACTCGCATTTCAGTATCTTTTGGAAAATCTGGACCTTCACCCAAGCTGCAGTCTTCACTGTCGGAGGAGGCTGGTGTAGGCACATATTCACTTCCATCGTCAGAATCTGACTCTGATTCATCAGTAGCACCAAGACTCTGTTAAAACAAACAAAGTCCAATCGTTTCAGTTTGGAACATCCAATCAAATCAGCTGGAAACCTCATGCCAGTTCCAGTCTTATCTTTTAGCAATACTGAAGAATTTTAAGAACTAAAGCTCTTTTGCCTCCCCACCCACTACAACCTCAATAACAAAAATAAAATATATTTATCACTTTCTGACAATGTCAACAAAAACAAAAAATGTATTTGCTTCACTAAAGTAGAATTTATGGAAGAGCTGTTGTATTGGATTGCACAGGTGTACCTAATGAAGTGGCCGTGAGTGTATATTACATCTACATAGACATCACTCGCACTTTATTAGATTTTAATGCTATGTATAATTGTCCTTATTTGACAATTATTTATTTATGGTTTGACAATTTTTTAAAGGATAACCCCTTGAGGTGAACCATCTAGTTTTCAAGGGGGGCCTTAAACACATACACTACCGGTCAAAAAAATGTATAACACCCATTTTATAGTTTCTATTAAAAAAAATAAGTAGTTCAAGTCTACACTGTAAAACCCAACAAGTTAAGGTAACTCAAACCGTTTGAGGAAACTTATTGTCTTAAACCATTTAAGTTTTTTAAAACGAAAATTTATGAGTGCTCTGAACTTATTTCAGTTGAGTTCACTAAGTAATTAAGCGATTAATTAAGTGCTGATTGAGCATTAGTGATGAACACCTGCTGTTAACAACCAGAATCACTGAAGAAAAGAGAAACACAAGAACAACAACTAACTGAAATAAAATACATTAAATCTCAAGATCTAAACAACCCCACAAACAGCATCACCAGCTCCGCTTATTAATAACCAGACTGACTTTATTTCTGTCAGACACCTACAGAAGATCTTATTGAGAATTAACTAAGGTTTAGATGTTGATTTATTTTCATTTGAAGTAACCATGTTAGAGAACAGTGTCTGCTTTAGTTGGGCTCTTGACCCGCGAGTTTATTTTTTTCTTCTTTTTCTCTGGCTGTTGTAACCATGTGTTTCTTGAGCATATTTCTCGCAACTCAACAGCCCAGAGAAAATCATCAGTAGTTGGTTGTTATATATTTATAATGATAATCATCTGTTAGTGAACTGATCTCATTGAGAGTGAACATAAACTCGTTGTGTGTCTAATCTCTGGTTAAATAGATGTTGTATTGATTATAGTGAAAGTGATTCTAAGAGCTAGTGACTCTGTGACAGTCAGTTATTAAAGACTTTTCAAACAGTTTGTCCACAAAAAAGTTTTAATGTATCAGCTGGACTCACACAGACATTAAGACTCAGCTTATGAACCTCAACAATGGTGGCCATTTAAAAATACAAATAAAATAATATTCATGTTGCAATGCATGCTGGGTACTAGCATAGGACAAAACTCATCAGTGGCTCCCAGCATGCATTGCTGCATTAGTTTTTTTGTTTTTTTTAATGGTCACCATTGTTGAGGTGGTGATGTGGTCTGTGGGGTTGTTTAATCAGATTTTGAGAGATTTAATGCATTTTATTTCAGTTGATTTCACTAAGGCGATTGTGTTTCTCTTTTCTTCAGTGATTCTGTTTGTTAACAGCAGGTGTTCATCACTAATGCTCAAACAGCACTTAATTAATCACTTAATTACTTAACTGCAAGTTTTTTTAATTTACATGGTTTAAACAAAGGGAAATTTGTTTACTCAAACAGTTTGAGTTACCCTAACTTGTTGGGTTTTGCAGTGTAGTGAAAAAACTTTGAATGGTACAAAAGTAAGCAGCTAACTGCCAAGGTTAAAAACAGCATTTACGTCACCAAGACAGATATTTTCAGAGAGATAAAACAAACAATTAAATTAAGGAGTTTTGTTAATTATTTCACTGTATGAGGTCTTCCTTTATTCATTTCCATTTTAGTTGCACTATTGTAAAAAAATCAAAAATAATAATAAAAAAAAAGCTTCTGACAGAGGCCGGTCATCACAGGTGTTTACTGTATGTCTCATGTGTGTGTTCTAGCACTTTCTTACTCTATTTCTTCGCACTTTCTTGTCTATTTATGCATAAAAAATTACAAAAATCTATGTGTATAATGTTAGGCTAACTGGGAATTGTTTGCAGCACTTGCATACTGCTCTTCTTTTGTTAGTTTAACTGCTTCTGTTGTCCTCATTTGTAAGTTGCTTTGGGATAAAAGCATCTGCTAAATGACTAAATGTAAATTTGTGTTCACCTGGTCATCTCCTTCTGCTCTCTCTGTCTGGCCTGGACTATGTCGCTCTCGCACCCTCTTTCTTCCTCTATCTTTCTCTGATGCCTGCGTGAACAACCAGTCTGTAATATACTGCACTGACAACCATATTACCTTTGAAACTCATAGTTGAAATGATCACCTGGTCATCTCCTGTTCTCTCTGTCTGGCCAGGGCTATGTCGCTCTCGCACCCTCGTTCTTCCTCTATCTTTCTCTGATGCCTGCGTGAACAACCAGTCTGTAATATACTGCACTGACAACCATATTACCTTTGAAACTCATAGTTGAAATGATCACCTGGTCATCTCCTTCTGCTCTCTCTGTCTGGCCAGGGCTATGTCGCTCTCGCACCCTCTTTCTTCCTCTATCTTTCTCTGATGCCTGCGTGAACAACCAGTCTGTAATATACTGCACTGACAACCATATTACCTTTGAAACTCATAGTTGAAATGATCACCTGGTCATCTCCTGTTCTCTCTGTCTGGCCAGGGCTATGTCGCCTCGCACCCTCGTTTCTTCCTCTATCTTTCTCTGATGCCTGCGTGAACAACCAGTCTGTAATATACTGCACTGACAACCATATTACCTTTGAAACTCATAGTTGAAATGATCACCTGGTCATCTCCTGTTCTCTCTGTCTGGCCAGGGCTATGTCGCTCTCGCACACTCTTTCTTCCTCTATCTTTCTCTGATGCCTGCGTGAACAACCAGTCTGTAATATACTGCACTGACAACCATATTACCTTTGAAACTCATAGTTGAAATGATCACCTGGTCATCTCCTGTTCTCTCTGTCTGGCCAGGGCTATGTCGCTCTCGCACACTCTTTCTTCCTCTATCTTTCTCTGATGCCTGCGTGAACAACCAGTCTGTAATATACTGCACTGACAACCATATTACCTTTGAAACTCATAGTTGAAATGATCACCTGGTCATCTCCTGTTCTCTGTCTGGCCAGGGCTATGTCGCTCGCACTCTTTCTTCCTCTATCTTTCTCTGATGCCTGCGTGAACAACCAGTCTGTAATATACTGCACTGACAACCATATTACCTTTGAAACTCATAGTTGAAATGATCACCTGGTCATCTCCTGTTCTCTCTGTCTGGCCAGGGCTATGTCGCTCTCGCACACTCGTTCTTCCTCTATCTTTCTCTGATGCCTGCGTGAACAACCAGTCTGTAATATACTGCACTGACAACCATATTACCTTTGAAACTCATAGTTGAAATGATCACCTGGTCATCTCCTGTTCTCTCTGTCTGGCCAGGGCTATGTCGCTCTCGCACCCTCGTTCTTCCTCTATCTTTCTCTGATGCCTGCGTGAACAACCAGTCTGTAATATACTGCACTGACAACCATATTACCTTTGAAACTCATAGTTGAAATGATCACCTGGTCATCTCCTGTTCTCTGTCTGGCCAGGGCTATGTCGCCTCGCACCCTCGTTCTTCCTCTATCTTTCTCTGATGCCTGCGTGAACAACCAGTCTGTAATATACTGCACTGACAACCATATTACCTTTGAAACTCATAGTTGAAATGATCACCTGGTCATCTCCTGTTCTCTCTGTCTGGCCAGGGCTATGTCGCTCTCGCACACTCTTTCTTCCTCTATCTTTCTCTGATGCCTGCGTGAACAACCAGTCTGTAATATACTGCACTGACAACCATATTACCTTTGAAACTCATAGTTGAAATGATCACCTGGTCATCTCCTGTTCTCTCTGTCTGGCCAGGGCTATGTCGCTCGCACTCTTTCTTCCTCTATCTTTCTCTGATGCCTGCGTGAACAACCAGTCTGTAATATACTGCACTGACAACCATATTACCTTTGAAACTCATAGTTGAAATGATCACCTGGTCATCTTCTGCTCTCTCTGTCTGGCCAGGGATATGTCGCTCTCGCACACTCTTTCTTCCTCTATCTTTCTCTGATGCCTGCGTGAACAACCAGTCTGTAATATACTGCACTGACAACTAGGGTTGCAAAGGGGTAGTACATTTCGATACATTTTCCATAAACTTTGGAAAAACAGCATTTATTAAAAAGTAGAAATCTTTTTTAACAATATAAGTCTTGCCTGTTACTAGTGTTGTCAAAAGACCCGGTACTTCGGTACCAAGTCGGTACAAAAAAAATGAAAACGTCACGGTACCAGGTGTCTTTAAGTCCCGGTGGTACCGAGTACCCGGGTCAACCCGGTTCTTGCTGCGTGATCTGAAAGCTGCGCAGATGCGCTCTCTTCATAAAAGCACTGATACGTGCGACATCAAAAGGAGGAAATGCATCAAACTAACAACACTTTAAAGACTGACACCGGATCAAATGAATGAAAGTTCAAGCAGGTAAGTTTCTATTTAATATTTAGATATTCTGTTATGAATATTATTCCATATTTGAATTTAAATGTCGGATTAAAATAAACTGCCGTTATAGCGGAGTTAATCCTTACCATAAGCGCGCTAACGCTAATATAATGAGCATTAGAATTAAGTTTCTTAATTAACTACTTAATCGCCTATATATCTTTTATCAGGGGTAAAACAACAGGAGGACATGATGGTATTTACTATTGTTACACACCAGAGGCTTTTAAATGAATTGTGAATCTAAAATATGCGTGTTGGAGAATGTACAAAGTTAATAGTGTTTTATGGCATATCAGTCAAATCAGAAAACAGTTCTGGCCTGTTTTTTTTTTTTGCTAGTTAGTTGCTAGTTGTTGTTATTCTTGGCTGGATAACTAGCAGTTTTAAAAAGCCCTTTAAAATTAAATTTGTACACAGTTTGTATTAAATGAAAGTACAGTCAAATGTTATCTCCTGTATAGACTTTACAATGACTTCATGTTATTATCTAAAATCAACTTACAGTGAGTGAACAATATATTTTTACAACATTAATTAATGTTTGTGAATGTTATTTAATACAAACACATGATCATTGTTCATTGTGCATTAAATAATTTTAACAGATTGAACTTTGATTGATTGATTGATTTGATATTTTGTATTTGTAAATTTTGAAATTAACCCTAAGAAGAATAATTGCAATATATAACTATTGTATATAAAGTGTTTTTAATACTACAGTTTCCTTCTATTTGATATACACTTGTCTTAAAATATATGTAATCCTATCTAAATTTATTATAAAAGCTGAGGTTTGGTATTTACTGAAATGTTATATTATAGTCAATGATCTAATGTTGCATTTGGTCAGACTCAGTCCACTGCTTTACTAATATTATATTTTCCTTTTACAGCTGCAGGAAGATCATGAAGCACCAGCAAACCCTAAAACAGACAGTTTACAGATGTTTTTCAGCGGCAGCAGAAATATGACAAAAACTTTTGAGTGGAATTGGTTACTTTTTTTCATACTTTTATTAATTGTGGAAAAACTTGAAATAATTTTAAATAAGCATTAAAAATGGCATTGGTTTTTGTGCAGTTTATTTTTGTTTAACTTTATTAATAAAAATTTGTTTTTTAATTAGCATATTTTTGTGTTTTGCTTTGGTACCGTAATTGGTACCGAGAACCGTGGATTTTCACTGGTATTGGTACCGAATACTGAAATCTTGGTACCGTGACAACCCTACCTGTTACTGTTTATCAATTTAACACAGGGGTGTCAGACTCAGTTCCTGGAGGGCCGCAGCTCCGACACACATATCAAGTAATTCATTAGGGTTGGAGCTAAACTCTGCAGGCTGTGGCCCTCCAGGAACTGAGTCTGAAACACATCCTTGCTGAATTAAAGTATTAATTAAAGAACCACTGACCCCAAACCTTTGAACAGTACTGTTAAGAATTATTTGTATTTTAAATAAACGCTGATCGGATCCCCCTTTTTTTTACTTGTCCTGAGAACAGTATCACAGGTAAAGAGATAAAAATATTAAGAAGCATATCTGTTTCCAACATTGATAATAAATCAGCATATTAGAATGATTTCTGAAGGATCATATGACACTGATGACTGGAGTAATGCAGTCTTCAGAAAATTCAGCTTTACATCACAGAAATATTATATTAAATATATTATATAGTATATTAAAACAGAAAACCATTATTTTTAATTGTAATAATACATCACAATATTACTGTCTTGTTTTGTATTTTTGATCAAATGAATGCAGGCTTGATTAGCATAATAAGAGATTTCTTTAAAAAAAACTTTAAAAATAGTCATGTTGACCAGTACCAAAACTTTTGACCAGTACTGTACTTATGTATGAGAACAGAAACAGCTCATAGCTTACATTTTTCATATCTGATTTACTGGCTGTAGCTAGGTAACGTGTTCCAATGCCTTGTCTAACCAAAACAAATCTGTGTAAAATATCAAAACACAATAAAGCATCGAACTTCAGAAGGTACTTATGCTTAAACAATGACTAGAATAATTGATTGATAATCAAAATGGTTGCCAAATCGAAGTAAGTTACTTCAAGCACATGTATGAACCCTTAATGTTAATTAAACTAATGCTAAACAGTCACTGAACAATCCTGACGGCTAGGCCAGACTATAAAAACAACTCATCCTAGTTTAGGTAAAGTTAAATGTCTTACCTGGGTTAGTAATAGTGTTTCTTCATATCTCCGAGCACATTGATCGTGATGCTCCCTCAGTCTCTGTAAGCGTCGTGATGTTCGGAGCTCTGTCATGTTCCTAATCGATCAGGCTTTCAACTCCGCGGCAAGATTATACAACTTTAATTCTGTATGTTGGAGGAACTCAAAATACTGCATCTTCAGCCTCCCCTCCCCCACTCTCTCCCGCTCCCTCACCCCTCCCCCCCGCTCCCGCGCTCGCTCTCCTCATCACCATCTTCAGCCTCCCTCCCCACTCTCTCCGCGCTCGCGCTCGCTCACCCTCCCTCCCCTCTCCAGCTCTGATCAGGCGAGTGATCTCTGATCTCAGGGCCTACATTCACTGACAGCAGTCACAACACACCTTTACACTTTGTTTCACACTATTTATTTTTAATTTGGGTAAATATTGTTTTACATTCTATTTTATAGCATTATGTTACATTATTTGTGCAAAATCATTTTTTTGAATAAGTTCAATTTAGATCATATTTAAGAGATTCAGAATCAGAAAGAGCATTATTACCAAGTATGTTTACAAATAATAAGGAATTTGTTCTGGTGACAGAACTTTCCAATACACAGAGACAACAACACACATAGTAAGAAATAAAGGGTCATAAAGGGTCATTGTAAGGTCCAGTTCTCACTATTAATTAAATATTAACTATTACTTTGTCCTCAATAAACTCCTAATTAATGCTTATTAATAATTAGAAATATATATATATATATATATATATACGGTATCTCAAAAAAAGTGAGTACACCCCTCACACTTCGGCAATCAATTTAGTATATATTTTCAAGGGACAATACTGTAGAAATGATACTTGCATATATTTTAGAGAAGTCAATGTGCAGCTGGTATAGCAGTAAAGATTTACTGTCCTCTAAAAATAACTCCACATACAGCCATTATTGTCAAAAAAGCTGGCAACAAAACTGAGTACACCCTAAGTGATAACAGCTATTCATAGGTTTCATGTGACGTCACTGTGTTTTATCGCCATAATTTTTGTGTCCAAATCACAACTGCGTGAGCTGTCAGTCACAGCAACCACAACTACCAGAGTAAGATCAACGAAACACTCCCAGAAGGTTCAAAAGGTTTTAATATGCCCGGGATATGTTGTGCTGTAACAAGAGTCATCAGAAAAACCACAAACTACAATTGTATTCGATCCCAAAGAGATTAGATCAGCGGAATAAATTGGCTTCAATCAGAAGGCACCACTGGCAGCTAACGTACGGTCAGAAAAGGATGATAAGAGACCACTGTGATTCTTTATAGGAGAATAAAGGACGCTAAAATATTTGTATTGTACCACATATGTCATTTGTGTCTGCAGTTAAGTGTACATATATATATATATATTTACAGGTGTATAAAAATAATCACAAGGTTCTCAAAGGTTTTATCATATTAAACACTTATAGACTGGTTTATCATATTATTGAATTTGTCATAAAAAGAAAAAAAAATGTCCTGAGTAAATTACCTTTGTGAATGTACTGGCTGCACAAGTGGTGTAATAATTTAGGATATTTTGAGAGCATAACAACTGAAAGTCTGAATCATCAGTCAGTAAAGCATTTTTACCTACCTATAAAATTTTAAACCTACATGTTATTGCAGCCATGTAGCCATGAATAAATGAAAATGCATATTTTTAATTAAAGAGAACTTGGTGTGGGCTGCTTTTGGTGCCTGGATTTGTGCTTCAATAATGAAATCCAGGATTAAGAATACACTAGAAGTGAAAGACGTCTTCCCTCAGGTAGATTGCATGTTTTCTTGGCTTGCTGGATGTTGGGATCATGATCAGTAATCACGTTGTTTGCATTTACCAAAACTGACTTGCTGAAATCAAAACACGGGCAGAGAAGGGAAGGAGCAACCAGCCAGGAGAGGATTCTTCAAGCTCTTAAAGCCTTCATCGAGCAGCTACTTTCGCTATCATTGACTAAAAAGTGCTATGAGCTGATGTCAGTTTTAAATGTACAAGTAATCAGGACATTACGGTCTAACTGTTACACTTGCTGCCCTAAAAATACAA
Organism: Gymnocypris eckloni scoliostomus; assembly: GCA_027564155.1. Lineage (NCBI taxonomy): Eukaryota > Metazoa > Chordata > Actinopteri > Cypriniformes > Cyprinidae > Gymnocypris > Gymnocypris eckloni. Next base: position 13,681,276 of record CM050428.1, read on the forward strand.
TCACATCCAGGGATCAGTGTGGGAAATGGTAGTAAAAGTTAATTTATTATTACAATATATTAATATTATCTATTAAATCTCATAGAGATGTGCTGTGCACGTTGTCACATCGGACACAAATATGGTGTGGTGAGCATAGTGTCTTTGGAACCCATGAATACGTCGTTTAACCATGCAAAGCCACATGTCCTATTCATCAAGTTCACGTTTTTGTCTGCTTGACAGGACTATACAAATTTGTGTATCTTGTTTCAGAGCAGTTAAAATTTGGTGCTTTGAGTACAATTCTCTCATACTGACCACTGGATGTTCAACATGGCACCTCATGGCAAAGAACTCTCTGAGGATCTGAGAATTATAATTGTTGCTCTCCACAAAGATGGCCTAGACTATAAGAAGTTCAGTAATAGCCTGGAACTGAGTTACAGTACAGTGGCCAGGGTCATACAGAGGTTTTCCAAGACGGGGAAAGAAGTTGAGTCCTTGTGCTGTGTGTCAGGTGCAGAAGCTGGTTTCAGAAAACAGACGCATGAGTGCTGCCAGCATTGCTTTAGAGGTTGCAGAAGTGAAAGGTCAGCTTGACAGTGCTCAGACCATACACCACACACTGCAACAAGTCAGTTTGCATGACCGTCGTTCCAGAAGGAAGCCTCTTCAGAAGCTGGCTCACAAAAAAGCCTGCAAACAGTTTGCTGAAGACGACCCGGCCAAGAGCATGAATTACTGGAACCATGTCCAGTGGTCAGTGAGACTAAGGTAAACTTGTTTGGCTCAGATGGTGTTCAGCATGTGTGGTGATGCCCTGGTGAGGAGTTCCAAGAAAAGTGTGTCTTGCCTACAGTCAAGCATGGTGGTGGTGGCATCATGGTCCGGGGCTGCATGAGTGCTGCTGGTACTGGGGAGCTGCGGTTCATTGAGGGAAACATGGATTCCAACACGTACTGAGACTGTGATGATGCCCTCCCTTCAGAAACTGTTTTCCATACATAACCACCCAAAACACACCGCCAAGATGACTCTGCCTTGCTGATGAAGCTGAAGGTGAAGGAGTGGCCAAGTTTGTCTCCAGACCTGAACTCTAATGATCATCCTTAAGCAGAAGATGGAGAAACACCATGTGTCTAACAACCGTTATGTCAGTATGGAGGAGTGGAAGAGGACTCCAGCAACAGCCTGTGCAGCTCTGGTGAACTCCATGCCCAGCAGGATTAAGGCAGTGCTAGATAACAATGGTGCCCCTACAAAATATTGACATTTTGGACACAGTTTTGACGTGTTCACTTAGGGTGTACTCATTTTTGTTGCCAGTTATTTGGTCAATAATGGCTATATGTTGAGTTATATTTAGAGGACAGTAAATTTGTACTTCTATATAAACTGCACATTGACTACACTAAAATATATATCCAAGTTTTATTTAAGCGGTACTGTCCCTTGAGAAATTATAAAAATGTTTTTGCTGAAATGTAAGGGGTGTACTCACTTTTGTGAGATACTGTATGTATTTATGAATATGTATATCTATATATATATATATTACTTCTATCACTACTGCCATGTTCTGCTGTTTGTTGATCAACACAATTTCTGGTTGGTTAGCCATCACCAGTTTGTCAGTCTGGATCTTGAAGTCCCACAGGATCTTGGCTTGATCATTCTCAACTAGTTCCAATACTTCCTTTGATACCCATCATGAGAATGCAAGCATTGCCACCACTCCTTCTTATCCAAATGAAATGAAATGGTATTCCCAAACTAAAACAGGCACAGTTAATGAAGCCTTTGCACTAAAAGCATATGGTCTCATTTGAAAGCAATGGCAGTTTATTGTCTCACTTCAGATGTTTGTTCTATTTGACCATAAGTGCCCTTATATTGTGTCACACTTCTAATATTATCTAATATAATCATGCCTCTGCTGAATTATTTTTTAATCTCCGGTGGGGACTCATGAAACGAGCTTTGAAGTCCTGTTCTGATTCAAATGACTCATGAAACGAGCTTTGAAGTCCCCGTTCTGAATCAAATGACTCGAAACGAGCTTTGAAGTCCCGTTCTGAATCAAATGACTCGCGAAACGAGCTTTGAAGTCCTGTTCTGAATCAAATGACTCGCGAAACGAGCTCTGAAGTCCTGTTCTGAATCAAATGACTCGCGAAACGAGCTTTGAAGTCCCGTTCTGATTCAAATGACTCGCGAAACGCGAGCCAATTGGAGCGATTCGAAACAGCGAATCATTTTGCGACGCAATGGTTAACTGATTCTGAGTTTCAAAAAGCTCAATGTGTTCTTTGCTCGATTTCTCTATATAATTTATTCGTTGTTTGAGTCACCGGGAAAATGAAATCATTACAATTAATAGGCCTAACTCCAGATGTGCACGCTTTTGAACTAAAAGCCCCAAGGGATGTTGTTTTGTCAAGTGTTTTCATGACGATCACAGGAGATTTTCTCTGGACAAATGCAGCTGATGCTCATATTTCAAACAAAAGGTATGGATTCCGTTTTTCATAACTTCTGACACAAATTACGGTCACTATAAACATTTTTGAGTTATCCAGAGGTCAATAATTTAAGCTTGAGTCTTAGCTGTTTTTAATGATGTTTAGTTTGTTAAGGTTACATTCAATCTTACAGTAACTAAACATTCAGTGCATCGCGTCCTCATAAAAGTTAACAAGATTACTGGCGTTAAATATTTTTAAATATAATATATTTATAATATATAATATTCAGCCCCACGTGGAAACCATCCCCTCCCCACTGAAGTGACCAATCAGAAAAATCCCCAGCAGCTAGGCAGGACACATCCAATCAGAAAAATCCCCAGCAGCTAGGCAGGACACATCCAATCAGAAAAATCACGCTCGCTCAGGCTCCTCCTCCCGATACGGAGGGCGCGGTACACGAGTGTGTACTGTAGGGGGAGCGCGCAATCACACCGATTTCCAACATTACTATTGCTATGAGGACTTTTGCTGAAACTTACACAGCATGATGTATTGGTGCTCAGGAGGCCATTTAAGCATTATTTTTGTGAGGACCACCCAAAATGTCCTCACAACAAGAAATGTCCTCACAGAACAGGTGTCTTCTCAATAATTGGTCCTCACAAGTATAGCAAAACAAACACACACACACACACACACACACACACACACACACACACACACACACACACACACACAGCTCCCTTCTCGCCAAGGTGCCAGGGCCAGACCTTCACCATGTTTGATTTTGTTTGTGTGTTTTCATCTTTCATACCAACAAAGCTTGAAATAAATATGTATTCACAATGGTAGCGGTGTCCCAGTGCTGTCAGGAACCTGTCATGTCCTCCTGCTGAGTCTGACACGCACATAAACACACTCACGGTCTCACTTCAATGATTTTTGAACCTCAGATGTGGGAATGAGAGAGGGCAGACTTCCTAAAACTCTTTATAAGTACATGTAATTAATCAAAAACATTTTTGTGGTCAGTTCAAAACATGAAAATTAGGAAAATTGTGGCAAACAAAGTTATATTTGTAAAATGGAGGAAATGGTTATTCGCTGATTACCTTCACCTTAAAGTTGACATGTAGGCCTAAAGAAAATTTCAAGTCTATTTATTAAATGTACGTTTTTGTTCTTATTGTGTACAACTAATTTTTTTAAATTGCTTTGCATAATTTTATCAAAATGTCATACTCTTTCAGTGAAAACATAGTCTTGCAATAGACTGCAAGCTTGCATTCAGATCTGCTTCCATCTAATCTGCACCACAGCTTTTCCATTTTGATCATTTCACTTGGATGTACATCACAATATGGAAGAATATATCTGTCACTACTTCCGTTACATTGGGACTTTAGAAATGGTACATCAACATCATTATATCAAAATGGCATTGGTTTTTCTGTGAGAAGCAGCCAAATGATTTATAGTAAATTTAATTTACCAAATATATGACTTCAAAAGACTGGCAACATGAGTAAGACCAGGTAAACATTTGTTGTCATTTTCTAATGCTGATCTGGGGGAGAAATTTGAGAAATGGATTGAAATGTATTAAAAAGAGCTGAAAGTGCTACACTTATAATCAAATCAAATGAAAATGTATATTTAAACAAAATTAAATATTCAAAGAGTTAATTCCCTCAAAACGTAAAATCCTGCCATCATTTATTTACTTACGCTCATGTCATTCTCAAAACAGCATGACTTACTTCTTCAGTGTAACATAAAATAAGTAGTGCTGTCAAACGATTAATCGCATCCAAAATAAACGTTTTTGTTTACATAATATGTGCGTGTACCATGTATATATATATATATATATATATATATATATACATACTATATATTAAAAAAATATGTACATGTATATATATATTTATATACATATCATTTATATTATATAAATGTATATTTAATATACTGTATAAACATATTTTTCTTAAATATATACATGCATGTGTGTGTAATTATATATACACATAACAAATATACATACATACATACATACACGCAAATATTATGTAAACAAAAACGTTTATTTTGGATGCGATTAATCATGATTAATCATTTGACAGCACTAAAAATAAGATGTTTTTTATACAATGGAAGTCAATTGGCTCCAAATTTGTAGGTTACCAACATCCCATCTTTTGTGTTTCGCAGAAAAAGAGTAACAATGTCATGCAGATATGAAACAAAATGAGGGTAAGTAAACGATGAAATAATTTTCACTTTTGGATTATCTCTTTAACAAACAAACATACAAAGGTAGAGGAATATGTGAAAATTTACATTCCAGTTTTGTGGAAACACCAGCCCGATCTCAGGGCAATTCGTACATATTTTACGAGGTGGCTAATTCGTACGAATTCGTACGACCTCACTTGTACAAATTCATATGATTTTTGCTAAATCATACTGATTTTACAAGTTGCCAATTCGTATGAATTTGAATGAATGACCTACACCTAACCCCGCCCCTAAACCTACCCGTCACTGGGGTTTAGACAAATCATACAAGTGAGGTTAATTATTCCTTTAAATAAGAGTTCTATTTCAGCTTTTCCTCATCCACAAGTAAAACAATGACTGCATCAGAGACTGTTTGTCTATCAATATTTAATTAAGCATATTTCAATCTTTACTTTGCCGTCCATAACTCTGCTTAAATATTAAGATGAAACAGACCTCATTTAGAGAAGAGCGGGGATATTTTAGTACACACAACACTGGAGCGTTGGTTGTTTTTCTTTCAGCGAAGCCCAAAACTCATTTCCTCCCCCGCAGAGTGAGCGTCACTGACTCTTTCCTCCAGACTGGTGTCATGACACTGTATTGATCATGTTCCACCCACTCTGCTTTCCTATTCCCACTTTTCATTAATATTTTTTTGCAGAAACAATCTGCTTCTTTTCTTCTTACTTCTCTCCCTCTCACTCTTGCTCTGTTCACCTGTTCCATTGATATTTCTCACTGAAAACACTTTTTCTTCATTCTCTCTCTTTCCCGGAGCCTGAGGGCACTGGCAGCAATTAGCTGGAGTTCTGTTGTTCTGGGTGAACGCTGCCCTCACAGGCAAACAGAGTCTCTCAAGATACAAGAAAACGGAAAAAGCCAAAGTGGAAAAACACACCAGCACTCACAGATGGAAATACACTTCATGATGTACGGTTGATGATGTTGGTTTCTAAGTGTATGAGCGTATGTGTGTTTGAGACTGCAGTCATCACTGAGCATGTCTTGGATCTGGGTGCCCCAAACTCTGTGAATTAAAAAAATAAATGGATATACTGTGAAAAATGAGATTTCCCTTTGGTGCCGTACTGGCAGGAAACCAGTGTTGAATTCCAGTATCACGTTAACAAGCGCAGTGTCAACTGCGGTCAGCAGTATGAATGGTAGTACTCTGGATCATGAGCTGGTAGCGTGAGAATTTTGATCGTGGAGTTCAGTCATGTGTCAATGCTTTATGGAATCTAATAAATTGAAGAAAAAGTACACTACCATTCAAAAGTTTGGGGTCAGTATGTTTTTCTAATGTTTTAAAAGTCTCAAATGTTCACCAAGGCTACATTTATTTGATCAGAAATACAGTGAAATATTATCATTTAAAATAACTTTAAAATGTAATTTTAAAAGCTGAATTTTCAGCAGCCATTATCTAGTCTTCAGTGTCATATGATCCTTCAGAAATCATTCTAATATACTCATTTGGTGCTCAAGAAACAGGACTCTTTAATTAAGAGAATGTTTAAAGTAACAGAACTTCTTTAAAATAGAAATCGATCTATATTGTCTTTACTGTCACTTTTTATCAGTCTGTTTTTCTATTAAGTCCCAAAAATAGACAAATAAATTCTGCTTAAATAACACAAGCAATTATATGATTTTTATATGATTTTGCTATTCACGAAGCACTACCTGATGTGAAACACTGATTAAAGAAAAGGTACAGGGTAATGAAGGTATCTCTGAAAGTCTTGATGTTCTTTGGTCCACTGTAAAACAAATTGTCTATAAATAAAGTTCAGCAATGTTGCTGTCCCTAGAAGTGGGTGTGCTGCAAACATGACTGCAAGAGCGCAGCACAGAATACTCAGTGAATGCCAAGTGAAGCTCAACTGAAGCTGGCTGATGCAACAGGACAACCAACAAAACACAGGAGTGATTCAATAACAGAACGCCTTCAAACCGATTCAGATGCTTCGGCATGACCTTGAGTGAGCAATTCATGCCAAACCTCCCAGAATATTGACAGCAAGGACAGAGGAAAGATTCCATGTCTGATCTCAGAAATAATATAGTGGAGGTTATTATCAGTGCCTATAGGGTCAAGCAGTTATTAAATTCATGTGCAAATGGGTGTTTAAGCAGTTATCAATGTGTTGTTTAAACATACTGTGATTGTCTACTACCATAACTTATTTAGTTCAGATCCAAATTTGACAGAAATCCCAGCATTCACATACAGAAACATTGCAGTTCTAGTAAAATCACTTCTAAGGCACAATTAGAAGTAAGAAATGTTGACCAAAGTGCTGTAATTTAAGTTCAACATACGAATCAAACCAGTAGAGCTGGCATACTGTACTTGCATAGTCTCAGGCCAGGGAAGAAAAGAGATAGCATGTCTTGAGATGGAATTTAAACACATCAGTAGTAAAATATTATATCATTTGGAGTGGTATGCTATAAAGTGTGTGGCCACAGCATGAACAAAGTGAGAAAGTAATGTAATGAAGTGCCAAATACATAACCCTTAGAAACACAAAAAATCTTAAAGTTGTATTTTAAGCCAGGGACGAAAGGCCACAAGAGGAGAAATAATATCTGTCTGTCTTTGGTTACAGTCAGGAATACATATACAGACGAGTCCAAGATGACTTGCAAATACACACAATCATTTAAAAATACACCGATTTTTTACACATTTAAAAAGCTCTAAAAATAACTAGGGTATAACTTTACAACAAGGTTGTTTTTTAACATTATGCGCAATAGATTTATAGTATTTATCTCAGTTAATATTAATTTGTACATACATAACTGTAAAGCTGAAATTTTTTATGAAAAAATGTAATATTAAAACGTAAGATAAAAGCTATTTTAACATTGGCAAATGTGTTATGAACTAACAACAAGCAATGATTTATTTGAATGTCAACAACTAAGATTAATAAACAACAAATAAAAAGTGCATGATATCTGTTGCCTCATGTTAACAAATAAACTACTGTATAGTAGTTCTATATACTGTAAGTGTTACCATAACAAACTAGTTTAAATTATATTCATACAAAAAAATGTTATATTTCCAGATTTTCTTTTAAAATGCACAACCATTCAAATTTTTGGGGTCAGCAAGATTTCTTTCAGCAAGACGTCCCTTATGTTCACCCAGACTATATTTATTCAATCAAAAATACAGTTAAATACAATTACAATCTGAAATAACTTTCCTTGTCTAAATAGATTTTAAAATGTATTCTAATCCTGTGATGGAAAAGCTGAATTTTCATTAGCCATTACTCCTAGTTTTTCTAAAAACTAACAGCTGCTAACAGAGTACTATTGTCCAGATAAATCAGAGATGAATCAGTGCATTTAGGGTACGTTTACATGACCATGATTGTACTACAAATAAAAACGTCTTTCCTTTGCGTTTTTGAAAAGCTTTGCCTACATTTCAAATGTTTGTGTTTTAAGGCCCCTAAAATGGCTCTCAAAATGTGTAAATTGACGGCCAATATGCATAAAAAGTTTTAGTTTTTAGTTGAAAATGGTGTCGGTAAAGGCCCATTAAAGATGTGGCTGACACATTTGTTTGCACTAAAATGTTTAGTCCAGCAGTGATTTCACAAATCGATATGAGTCATCAGCACATTTGCATTTAAAGATATTAAAAACAGCAAAGGCTTGAGTAGTTCATTCTCTGAGTCAGAACAACACGACAACCCTTTCTAGGGAACATTACCAGCATCTTTGTTTCCATAATGACAAATTCTTCTCACTTCTTCACACATAACAGTTTTCGAGCAATTATGTATTTTGCTTTTTATCACTCCTGTCAGCTGCTTTGACATAGAGGGCTCAGCATTACAAAATGCAGTGTATGTTTCAATAACGCAACATATGTCGCAGCATAAAGCACTCAGACTCTGTGAGAAGATGGAGGACTGAAGCGAATTACAAAAAAAGAGAGAGGAATCTCATTTTCTAGCAGTTTGTGCTTTCGAGTTGCATTTCAACAGCGTGCGATGAGTTTTTGTGGAAACGTGTGCTCGCGTGGCATGAAATGACATGGCATTTCAGCTCGACTGACGAATTTTATTAAGAGTCTTTATATCTGGGGCCTTAAGCTGCCCTGATCAGCATAATCCCTGTCCAAACAACAGATAATGAATCTGCCTCTGAAACAGCAGGCGGCTGCAGGAAAACCCACTGCTGATCTGCAGAAGATGAGCACAAATTATTGGATTTAAACCAGCAAGAGAATTTCTAATGGGTTTGTAGTAAGACTCCCAATGTTCATCAAAAGTGTCCTCTAGTTCGGGACAGACAGAGAGAAGCTTTTCATTCCACAGACACACAAAGATCAGACGCATTAATGCGAGTCATTTGCATGAATTGGGCAAACACAACCAGAAACCGACTTGAAATAGCATTGCGGTTTATGAGTGGCAGAGAAAAGACTCGTCTACATTAAAATGTCTCTCTAGGATTAAAAAACAATAGGGTGATACAACCAAATGCTAATTGTACCACTAAATGTGTCCAAGGACACATTTGATAGATGTCTCGTAACAATTTAATGTTATGATCCTTCTACATGAAATATGGTTATTTTCTCTTCTCAAATGCACAATCTGTCCTCTGTTATGCAGGGAAGTGTTCCCTGGTCTTTCTGGCTGACACACACAGCTCAATTCAAATCACTGCAGTCTGCTTTGGCCCAAACTGATCCAGTCAAACATGACACGGGCCATTGCAGTAACAGAGCAGAATGAATGAGGACAGCAGTTCATCTCTCTCTGCTGCCATGCTCTGGTGGATCGCTTTTGAGTTGGGAAATGAATGCTTTGTTGATGTAAAGAGAGAAAGAGAGGCTGTCTTTCCGTATTCCTAAGACTCTAAAGCATCTGTGTGAGGTCTGTTAAAGTATTTCTTAAAACGTAATGTTTTTAAATGTAATTTTGTAACCGAACTTACTCACTTCAAATTTCGAAATTGTACAAACGCATTTTCTGTATCTGCGCTATGTGAACGGAACCGGAAATTGCTTGTTTTAATGTGTGGTTTCGTTAACTCACAGAGATGGAGGTATGGGCTGTGTGTTATCTGGAGGTTTTAGATCCAGTCACTGGCTGCATCCGAAATCTGAAAAATGCTTTACCTTCGGAGGCAGCCTTCCAAGGTAGGAAGGCATCAAGGCACGTCCGAATCCAAAGTTAGCATCACTTTCTGTCTCATTTGATACCTTCGATTTTTGAAGGCAGCATATATGTATCCTTCACTGTTTTTGATATCCCACAATCCTGTGCATTCCATTTCGTGACGGTTGAGCTAAAAAATAAAGATGGCATCTGAAAGTTGCGTTTGGTTGTTAGTTTGTGAGTAAATGTATGTTTCTGATGAACTTTTTGCATTTTTTATGTTATTTCTAGCGATAAATTTGTATTATATTAATTACATATTCATTTAGTTATCACCAAAACTCGTTCTATTTTGTTGTAGATCGTTACGCTGCCGCTGAAGTCTGTCTGAAATCAGTTTCATGAGGTGCCTTCGTGCAAAAACGCTGCCTACAAAGTCATTTCCTGATAAGGCATCGAGGCAGCAAGTCAGTTGCCTAAGTTTTCGGATGCAGCCACTGTCTTCCACCGGAGCTACTCCTGTTTTTGGCCGAAGTTCTGCGTTCATTGATTGGACTCGACTGAACTCACTGGTATCAACTTTGAAAAGACTTTCCATCATTATGGACATCGCCATATTTTAATTGTACTTATTTTAATAGCAATCGCTATGGTCACGGACGATTTTCACGATTATTTTAACAGCTTGACGATTATTCATTAATGTACCTATTTTCGATTGTTTTAGAAAACAAGAACAAAATCGCCTTTAGTTGTTCCGCAGTGAAAACTTTATTTTTAAATGCTGATAAATGGTTAGAATATTATTTTGTTTCTGAATATTTTTCTTGAAATGATAATGCAGGCAAAAGCCACACACCAGGTTTCTTTTAAATATCATTCACTTTAAATGGAAAATGTCAAATACTACAGTGTGGTAAAAACACGTTTAAGTGTTCCATTTAAGACGACATTCTGGAGTTCACCAAGTGAATCTACCTTATTTTTAAAATAATAATGTCACTTCCATTTTTAGCTTGAATGTGCAGGCTTCCGGTGACAGCCGCTTCCAGTTTTTTTAGCTGTAATGTACAAAAAACTGTCATTTATGCTGCTTGTTATTGTGAAGTAGAACTTGTTATAATTTGTTATTATCATAAAATCATAAACACATGGTACCACACTTAGTTTGACCAAATTTACTACATTTCTATGTACACTTTAATCAGGGCAGATGCCATATAGAATTTTCCCAGGATGAAATGAGAGAGATTTACAGTCTATAAAAGCTCAGATTACCTTCACAACTCACAACATTCAAAACTGGAGTCTCTGTCTTTTGAAAAGTTGATTTGTCAGCTGAACAGTTGGCATATTGTTAAACAGTACAATCCATTGAACACACTGTACTAACCCTCAGCCTCGTTTTCATTGCTGTCAAAAAATAAATATGGCACTTCCCTGACTAAAGTCTATAGTGGCTAATAAATCATAAGTTTCACATATGCACTATAATAAGTACAATTTAAGTACTGTCTGTGTGCTTTTATGAGGGGAAAAGTTCACCAGTCCAGTACTGACTGCACCAAATTCTGTACCAGGTAGGATATGATGTGATGAGATGTGTCTAGCAAACATCAGTCATTAAGCTGAGTGCAGGCGTGTGTTTAATGATGTAGCTGACCATAGCCCAGCGAGCTCTCAGCTTGTCTTCTGACCATCAACTCTAGAATCCACTCCATTATTACTGCCGTGCTGTGCTCCTGTCTGAGCACCTCATTTAACTGATTGATACGAGGATGCAGGCGAGGGCCATTCCACGCACAATAAAATGACCATGACCATTTTATCTCTGTATTTTGGCGTTTAAGTGAAGCTGTGAATGTGGAGGGCTGCAGAGTGACAGCTGCAACAGAAAGACAAACAGAGTCAGAGTCCTCAGGCTAAAATGACTCAATGCACCCGTTGCTTTTATACTGTTTCACAGAGCCATTAAAACCTGCAGGTTTACTGGAGCAGGACTCAAAGGGAGAGGAAAGATGGAAAGAGACAAAGACAGAAAGAAAAGAAAAGCTGGCAGGCAGGAAGAATAGGAGAAGAAAGGGAGAAAGAGAGATAGAAAAAGCTGCCGCATTTGAGATGAACCGACATGTACAAGCCCCTCAGTGACTTCAGTGCTTGACTGGAATAACCCTTACCTTCAGCACACAGGCATGATAGGACTCTTACTCTCTCTCTCTCTGCACACACACACACACACACACACACACACTGTGCCTCGGGCCGGCCTGGGTCAGATTCTCGGATAGATTGTCTCTGCTGTAAATTCTGACTCAGTTTGTTGGAGGTAGACAGGGATTTCTCTCTGTGTTTCAAAAGGTCAAGTGGAAAACAAAACAAAGGCAGTAGTATTCATAGATGCTGCACTGAAGTTATGTAATAATGCAGCCAAAAGGAGTAACAGAAAAACAAGTTCTGAACCCAAACCAATGGATGACATTAGAACAGTGTTATGGAAGGCTCATATCATGACAGAATTTCACAATAATCCTTACATGACGTGTTTAAGCTCCCCATATTTAAGGCCTGTTCATAAGGACGAAATAATAACAATAATTATATTGTTGTCCATACCAATGGATTATAATCTTCCGTGTATTATAAGCATGCATATAAAATATAAAACATCCAAAATGTAAACAATCTTTTAATGTGAAATTCAATATGGCGTCTAATCTAAAATCTATTCTGCCCAACAAAAAAAAATTGTGTCATCACAAACTCTCTTAAAAGTCACTGATGCTCCGGTTCCTTCTGGAGGATAGATTGTCATTCGGATTTCACAATGTCCTCTACAATCAAATTAAATTGTGATGTCACAAAGTCCTCCTGAAATCAAATAAAGTGGGGAAAAATCCCTTATCTTTGTAATTATTTCCCAATCACTGTCTCAGTGCTTTCTATCATGAGGAGGATGTGAGGCATAAATTTGATGATTAACTGGATGGCTTTCGCACTGTTTGCTTTGTGTAGGTCACGGCTCACCTGTGGAGAGTAGCATGTAATCGGGACCGAAGCGCTACAGTGATTCTGGCTGAGAAATAGATGTGCCTGTCACATCGAATTAAATTTTCGAAGAGCTGGTCTGGACCTTGATGAAAAGAGAGGTTTCTCTAGACCAGAAAACAGAAAGAGAGCGAGGGAGGTGGAGTGGTGTGAAAAAGAACGAGGGAGAGAGACAAGGTATGAAGGACAAACGCAAAGCAATATCAACAGGCTAAACAACAGCCTCACAGGCAGGGATGGGCATTATTTCAAATATTTGAAAAAAATCTAATGTATTTTGTATTTAAATACATTTAATCTAGTATTTTTGTATTTTCAAAATACATAAAATACTTTTTCCCAATCAACCTCTTTATTAGACTGATGGTTTTCTGTATAAACTAGCTCAATCATGCCACTTTCATGCATGTGAGCTGCAGCTGTATGACTCCATCTAGAATTGGGTAATGACATTTTCTGGATTCCTGTAAGGAAATAAGGAATACTACTGCCTTCGTGTGCTATCACAATTTCCTATTTCCAATTTCAGAAGTCCTGATTACAAGCATGTCGCATTCAAGTGCTTTGCTGTTGGAAAGAACAGGAATCATGGAGGATGCCAGGAATTTTGAAGAAATATAGCATCCTATTTGTTGACAACTATATCATCATTCACAGTGCTATCTTTACAGTTAGCTTGTTGATGATTCTGGATTTTCAGTCAAATACATGCTGTTTTGCTGTATATAAACCATACTAAATGCTTGAAATGGTTATTGCACTACTATGTGCATGAATTTAACATTAAAAAACGGGAACTTGCTTTTGTAGGGAAAAAAACATACCTGTCCCAGCAGGTAAAAAAAAACAAAGAAACATTGGATAAGTGAGTAATAAGTGGTTTTCTGTGTGTTTGTGCCCCAAGACAGAGATAACTATTATACTAATAATAAAGAAAATATGTTTTAATTTTTATTTGAGCATACTCACAGTAGGCACAGCTGCCTTGTACTAAAGCTCAAGCATGATTGTCCTTTCGCTAACAGACAGATATCACAGGATTACAACCCGAATTCCGAAAAGGTTGGGATGTTTTTTAAATTTGAATAAAATGAAAACTAAAAGACTTTCAAATCACATGAGACAATATTTTATTCACAATAGAACATAGAGAACATGACAAATGTTTAAATGGGAGAAATTGTACACTTTTATCCACTAAATGAGCTCATTTCAAATTCGATGCCTGCTACAGGTCTCAAAAAAGTTAGCACGGGGGCAAAAAAGGGCTGAAAAAGCAAGAACTTCTGAAAAGATTCAGCTGGGTGAACATCTAGCAACTAATTAAGTTAATTGACATGAGGTCTGTTACCTGATTAGCTATAAAAGAGATGTCTTAGAGAACCAGAATCTCTCAGAAGTAAAGATGGGCAGAGGCTCTCCAATCTGTGAAAGAGTGCGTAAAAACATTGTGGAATACTTTAAAAACAACGATCCACAATGTCAAATTGCAAAGGCTTTGCAAATCTCATCATCAACAGTGCATAACATCAAAAGGTTCAGAGAAATTGGAGAAATCTCTGTGCGTAAGGGACAAGGCCGAAGACCTTTGTTGGAAACCTGTGATCTTTGGGCCCTCAGACGACACTGCATCACTTATCGGCATGATTCTGTCATTGACATTACTAAATGGGCCCAGGAATACTTCCAGAAACCACTGTCGGTAAACACAATCCGCCATGCCATCTGCAGATGCCAATTAAAGCTCTATCATGCAAAAATCAAGTCATATGTGAATATGGTCCAGAAGCGCCGTCATGTCCTGTGGGCCAAGGCTCATTTAAAATGGACTGTTTCAAAGTGGAAAAGTGTTCTATGGTCAGACTAGTTCAAACTTGATATTCTTGTTGGAAATCACGGACGCCCGTGTCCTCCGGGCTAAAGAGGAGGGAGACCTTCCAGCGTGTTATCAGCATTCAGTTAAAAAGCCAGCATCTCTGATGCTATGGGGATGCATACGGTATGGGCAGCTTGCATGTTTTGGAAGGCTCTATGAATGCTGAAAGGTATATAAAGGCTTTAGAGCAACATATCCTCCCCTCCAGACGACGTCTATTTTAGGGAAGGTCTTGTGTATTTCAGCAGGACAATGCAAAACCACATACTGCAGCTATTACAACAGCATGGATTCATAGTAGAAGAGTCCGGGTGCTGAATTGGCCTGCCTGCAGTCCAGATCTTTCACCTATAGAGAACATTTAGCGCATCATTAAACGAAAAATACGTCAAAGTCATCCACGAACTCTTCAGCAGATGGAAACCTATATAAGGCAAGAATGGGACCAAATTCCAACACTAAAACTCCAGAAACTCATAACCTCGATGCCCAGACTTCTTCAAACTGTTTTGAAAAGAAGATGAGATGCTACATCATGGTAAACATAACCCTGTCCCAACTATTTTGAGACCTGCAGCAGACATCAAATTTGAAATTAGCTAATTTTGTTCATAAAATTTGTAAAATGTATCAGTTTAAACATTTGTAATCTATGTTTTATTGTGAATAAAATATTGGCTCATGTGATTTGAAATTATTTTAGTTTTCATTGTGTTCAAATAAAAAAAAACGTCTCAACTGTGCTCCAGCACAGTTAGTGTTGGTGTAAACAGGCCTTAATAGTGTTACTTCACTGGATGGCCAATTTCAAATGTATTTTGTGTATTTTCAAAATGCAAAATACTGTATTTGTATTTAAATACATTTTCCCACACAGTATTTTTTATTTAAATACATTTTCCCATACAGTATTTTGTATTTTTATTTTAAATACATGTTGATGTATTTGTGCCCATCTCTGCTCACAGTTGTGAACCAGTCTGCCTTATAAATGCTATTAGTAGTGTTTTATCTGAGTCGACAGCACACTAAATGCAGGGACGGTCCCTCTGGAGTAATTGGGCGGATTAATGTCTTTGCTTAAGGGCACAGTGGTGATAGTGGATCTGTTTAACTCTTCAGTTCATAGTTCAGTGTCATCTTGGTTTAAAACTATGAGCTGGTGATTGTCAAGGCTTTTTCGAAACCATTACACACTTAAAAATAAAGGTTCCAAAAAAGGGCATTTCGTAGCATTACAATATGAACTGTTTTGACACTATGTGGCATCTTATTAAAAATCTAATACCAATTCAACAAATATCCAAAATGCAAAAAAAGGATTAGGCAATAATATGTGTGACCAGTCTTATGTAGCACGGGGAATTATTGTAGCAAGAGCCAACAATACATTGTATGGGTCAAAATTATAGATTTTTCTTTTATGCCAAACATCATTAGGATATTAAGTAAAGATCATGTTCCAGGAAGATATTTTGTACATTTCCTACCATCAAATATATCATAGTAATATGCATTATAAGAACATCATTTGGACAACTTTAAAGGCTCTTTTCTCAATATTTAGATTTAGTTTTTGCACCCTTAGATTTCAAGATTTCCAAATCTCCACCAAATATTGTCCTATCCTAAACCATTGTCCTTTTCAGACCATATATCATTTATTCATCTTTCACATAATGTAAAAAAAAAAATTGACCCTTATGACTGGTTTTGTGGTCGAAGGTCACATATATAATGTTAAATATTTTTAATGGAACAATTGATGCCAATAAAGAACCTTTATTTTTAAGAGTGAGTCAACGTGCGATACCAGACTGCTACGAAAATGTAATTGTAAGATCGGGCAAACTTTTTTTTAGTTTTGTAAAATGTTGTCTCTATTTAAATCAGCGTGTACCTGTGGATGTCAAATACCTGTGCAGTGTGTTTTCTGCATGTCAAATCTAACACAGCGCGAATCGAATAATTTTCGCTTATGTCCAATTCGAAACCCACTGGGAACCATTACTGTGATGTAGCCTATATACTTTAGTGTGTTAAAGAAACATTTTATAACTCCCCTAGAGTTAAACAGTTGAGTTTTACTGTTTTTAAATCCATTGAGCCGATCTCCTGGTCTGGGGGGGATCACTTTTAGCTTAGCTTAGCGATGTAACTCCAGAAGAGTCAAACTTTAAATAGGAAACTTATCACAACTCTTCGGTCATATTTGAGCGAGATGCTAATTGTCTAATCAGATTCAATGATCAATGATCCGTCTCTTCATTTTGCTGCCATCTGGCAAGTTCTGTAGCATGATGGCAAAAACTGAGAGACTTAGGAGGAGCTTCTTCCCCCAGGCCATCAGGCTCCTAAACTCAAACTCAGTCTCATAACATCAACATGACTCCATTTAATAATAAGTAAGATATTCATTATTCTCTACCATTCATATTGCTGCTATGTGTATACCCTGTACAACCTGTTTGCACATTCCTGCTTATCTTATTATTTATTAAGTCTACTGTCCTGCACATTTTATTCTTTTTGATTTTTTTACTTCATTTTTTTCATACCTGTATTTATGTATATTCTCTTGTGTTTGTGTTACACATAATTGCACTATCCATGGAGCGGACCTGACTTACATTTCATTGCTGGTTGTATTCTGTATAATTGTGTATGTGACTAATACAAATCTTGAATCTTAATCTATGCTAAGCTAAGCTAAAAGTACTATCGCCAGACCCTGAGATCGGCTGAATGGATTCAAAAACGGTAAAATTCAATTGTTTAACTCTAGGGGAGTTGTAAAATGAGACCATTTTCAAAAAAGTGGAGTGTTCGTTTAACACACTGATGTGTCACTATAATGTGACAACGTGATAAATAGTTAACAGGAAGGAAGACATATTCTTACAAAACAAAACAAAAACAGTGGCACAAATGCGAGGAGGAGACTAAATTTATTCTGAATACAACTAGGTAAACGCCCTAGTTTAACATTAAATGGACCAGCAGCATGATTTCATCAAAAGAAGCAATATTTGGAAGTTATCAGTTTCAGTCTTTATTTATTATACCAATGTACTTTAAAAACAGCTGTTTTGAAGATATAGGTCTCTTCAACTCAAGTATACTTACATAGAAAATAGCTGCCTGGCATCTGGCAGTGCCACATTTTTAAGATGCCATTTCACTCCATCTTTTTTTTTTTTTGAAGAACGTGTCCTGTATGAACAGTCCCTTTGAACATCCATGAGACCTTGTCTGTCCTCTGGGAACATGTTTCTTTCTCCAGTGCTCTCTGTGCTGAAGAATCTTTGACTGGAGATATTAATCTAAGACAGATGAGCATAGAGTTTAATGTTTACACCCACCAAACAGATTAATTAGAGGAATAGAGGAAGCACACAGTCAGGGACAAAATGCTCATTTATCATGAAGTGAAATGATGGAGAGCAGGCGAGATGGAGGAAGAGAGAGGCGCAGATGTTAATGCACTGTCCATCTGCTCTACATAGAGGAAGTCAACATCCTAGTGTTAATTGTAGCGAATCATATTACAGGCTTCTCATCCTCTGGAAACGAACACCATTCGGACACAGAAAAATAACATCTATTTCTGGACGTTTGTAAATTCACTTCTTCCTGTGTGAGAAAATTTGGCTTTGTACTTTGTAACGTTCCAGTTCTTGTGTCAATCATTCAGTCGTACTCTTCACTCTTTCAAAACTGAAATGACTATGATCACACTCCAACTCTACTGACTCCAATCAATCAGTGAAATGTTATTACTATATTTCAATATACTGTTTGACTAATATTACCAGTACACAGGCTTATGGATAATATAAAGTCCTCTAATGAATCAAATTAATAAAGTCCATGTGTACATTCATGATTATTTGACCCCAGTATTGGTTATTAAAGCAGCATGAAGTAGAATCAGGGCATGGAGCAAATTTATTAGCCAAAACAAAGAAATTATTAACTACAAATTTACATTTTCTTGTGTTCCACAAAAAAACAAGTCATACAGGTTTGTCGTGAAACAACGATGACCAACTTTCATTTCTGGGTGAAGTATATATTTAAATTTGGGCCGTGACCTACAGAGAAATATTGAAAATCAGAAATATCAGATCAGTGTTATTTTTGCATTATTTATACACTTTTATAGTATTAATTAATATTTTGAATGAGCTTTAAATTCTCATTTTAATGTGCTTTTCTCAGTTATTAACCCCCCCACCCCCCCTCAAAAAAGTATATTTAGCATTAATATTAGTCACAGTTTCCATAAATTACTTCAACTTATTTTATTTTAGTTAGTTGTCAAGGCAACATTTACATTTATGTTTTTTACATTTAAGTTTGAATGTCATTTTAGATTTAAATGAATTCATATTTACTTATTATGGTTATTTTAATTAACATTAAAATTAACAACACTGTCAAAGGACTGGTGCAACATTCACAGACGGACCAATTTGAAATTCCATGTTTTTTTCCAATTTGGAATGGTGTATTTTTGATATTTTGACACGGAGTGATTCTGACAGACTTTGCATTAATGAGAATGCACATAACAGCAAAAGCAATAGTACGTTCTTTCTGTCAACAGTCAAGATTTGGAACGGTAGAAAGTCTTTACACACCAGCTGGTCATTGAGACCTGAAGCACAAGACACTATTCATCAACCTCCACAAGATGCCAAAAAACACATAGAACAGAGCATCTCTCTCCTTCAAATACACACAACACACACACACACAGCTGTGTCCTGATGAATGCTCCGGATTTATTCTGCAGGAACTGGGATCATTTGTTACTTGCGACATCCCTCCTCTCTTCCTCTCTTTCTTGCTATGATAAAGCTGCCAGCTGCTCCAGTTACAAACACTCTTTTGATCTCTCGACTTCTGCTGGCCAAAACTCTTCATACAAAACATTCTTGGTGGGAGCAAGAGACACCAGGAGTGCCGGAGCCAAGTCTAGCCATGAGGCGATAGATTGAGAGACGTGCTATACGTTGAGTAAGAAAGATAGTTTAAAATCCACTCTAAACTTGATCCATAAACTGATTCCCATTAAGCATTTATGTGCTGTAGGACAGATCGGTGGTAATTCTGTTACAGATATGAAATTCTCTAGGGAGATGCATTACATGAAGTAGATCAAACCAAACTGTGCCAAAACGTCTGGCATTTTATCAGCATATCCACATATATATATAATAGATAACCTTTAGATTGCATTTCAGTCTCATTGGTCTCAAACGAGTTAATAAATACCACTATTCATCAGTTTCCGGTCTACAGGTCAGACTTCACAGAATCTGCTTCATTTTACACCAGTAAACACAGACTTGATTCTTCATCCAAGTCAAACCTGTGACATTTAGACTCGCTGCCATTTCTTTACTTCTATAATAATGTAACTTACCTGAACACACGGCCACGGATTCAAACCGCAGAGTTTGATCTGATGTCCTCAGTGAAAAATGGTCTAAAAACAATCTCATCTTACAGCAATCAAACAGAAACCACTGCCCTTTACTGCACACATTACAAAGCTCACTTTAAGTCTTTTATTTTTGCCATGAATAAAGTTCTTTGCACAACTTTTTCAGCTCCATACATTATAAAAACTATGACTTATTTCAAATTAATTTATTACTAATATATACAATATATATTATATACATACACACATTTATAATAATTATATTTATATAGACATAAATCTGTGCACAAACCTGTTTTGTGGGACATTTCAGCATCAAGGTCTCTTTAAAAGCAAAAGGAAACGCTCTTGCTAAAGCTTTTTAACTGAGAAATGTGCTACAGCTTTCCACACAAACTACTGGACCAAATGCTTTTACAAACCACAAACAATCCATGAATTATCAAAAGATTTATTTAATGACTTGAATGCTGGTGATTGTGACCTGTGAGGAAACATTCCCTGAGGACATTTTTGCTTGTGAAACCTTCCCTTTATTAATATAATATTTAGGCTTTGTTCATTGCTCTTCAAAACGAAGATGAATTCAACTTCAGTCACTTGACATATAATGCATGCTTTCCATTCTGAAGCGTCACTCAGTGGGATAAAGGTGGTCTAAAAAAACACTATCTGCGCAGTTGCAATGCATTTCAAATTAGTCAAAAAATTAGGATATGGGGGGGGGACGACAAGAAAACATTAATACACATTGTGCTTGGGCTGTTTACAAAACATTTTTTCCCACAGAAAATTGAATAAATAAAAAAGTCACATCCTAAATATCTCATACAGTGAGGACACTGACTTTAGTCTCCAAGGCAACAACACCCAAGCAGTTCCTACAAGGGCAGACTAGTTTGTTAGTACTTTCGTTCACGTAAATGCTCTGAAAGCAAACAGCCAGCAGCCCTTGCAGACACCTCTCACCTCCACCTCTCCAGGTCAAACAACCTTCAAAAACTCCACATGGGCCGCTACATATGAAGTCTGATGGGTGAATGACGGAGCAGAGCTAGGATCAGAGGCACTAGAGAATTTAGGGCAGGATGGGACTGATGAGTCAGGCTAAAACAAAATACCTTCAATGGCGCAGTAAATACATCGATTCCTGAGGCTCAACAGGACTTTAAGAAAGAAAGAGCTGTTTAGAGCCTATTCAAGGACAAAACGATCCCAAATTGGACTAAATATTTCCAGTTATCGAGTTTTGTAACAGAAATTGACTTAACAGAGATCTAACTCCCAATTACATCCAGTTCTAAAGAAAGCAGCGTTTTTTCCAAAGAAAACAAAAAGAAAACACCAGTAGCACCATTAAACTGCGTGAACAGTGAGGCAGACAAGGCATGGCAGCACACGCTTGGGAAGATTTCTACAGCAACGAAAGAAAGTGCAGGAGCGTAGTGAAGGACGGACTGCCTCGTGCACGGTTACCTGTTAGACTGCGTGGAAGTGCGTGTGAGTGTGTGAGAACTGTACATGTGTATGGACCTCTGAATAATGCATCTGTTTGAATGTGTGTGTGTGTGTGTGTAAACTGTGAGGGTGTTCACACACCAGATTTATTAGTGTTAGTCCGTGAACCAGACCAAGGTAGTAATTTATTAAACTGGTTAAAAAAAAAGAACACAACACAAAATATCAGCAAAGTTAGTAAATTTCTTACTAAGAATGTTTATTAAAATAAATGCCAAGGAGGTTAATAAGAAAAAAATAACAGCATACACCATAAAAACTAAATGCAAGCATGTAAAAATACCTATGACAAGAATAACTAATAAGTCGCAAATGAGTTAAACAAGCTAAAGAATCAGAAAAGAAAACAAAATAAGTGTAGGAAAAGGCAACGCTCCCAATGAGAGAAAGATTTGAGTAAAGAGTGGGCTGAGAAGGAGGGCAGAGGAAGAGAGGACATGGAGAACAAAAAAAGGTTTAGTGGGTTTCATAAAAGGAGATCAGAAAATAACTTGTACATAGAAAATGAAGTTAGAAAAATACATTAGAAACCTGTAACAATGGCTGTAATTTACATTATTACACATGTAGTAGGCAGGCAGATGAAAACAAGAGTTTTCTCCATACACCTGATAGACTAAACCCAACTCCAAAACATTAACAGCATGTAGTAACATGGCAGAGGGGATTCCTTTAATACTGTCCATCTCTGTAGTCGTCTTTGCTCCACTCTAATATTGCATTTCATTATTTCAATGTTTAAAAACATGTATTTAACACTGAGAAGAAAAAAAAGACAGACCTTTTTGTGTAACAAGTGAAGAACAAGACTACATCAGAGACTGCCAGGGTTACAGGACACAGAGTTGAATGTAATCTTACTGAATGTGATGAACACCTCCGGTTGTTTCAACGACTGCAAGCTGCTGATCTTGAGCGTGTGATTTGATACTGTGGCTCTTCTGTGACTGTTCAGGTTTGGCACTGATGAATATCCCAGTGACCTTCCTCTCAGTAATACTTTGAGTTAATTATTAGCATTATTTGCTCTTTTCAGATCAGTGCATTGTAAAGCTACATCTAACCTTTGTGAAACGTCAAAAAGGCTGAACACATTCCTTCCAGTCTTAAAACAAAAGGCAAAAACACTTCCTTGGCATAAAATAAAGTATGTTTTGGCAAATATGATCAAAAGCTTCCAGTTTGCAAATCGTGAAACAAGAGGAGGTTTCAGGAAAGTCCAATTGATTGAGAAATCTCCCTTCTACAACACCTGGCAGACTTCCACAATGATTGGCAGTTGTTCTTGATAAAAATCACAGTAACCAAATACATAGACAGCATTGACCTCATAATATAAGAATAACAATGCAATAAAACAAAGAGAAATAAACACTGTTCAAATGGGAATTAAAGGAAAAAACAACAAAACAAGACTTCAACTTAATTTTGGGAAGACGAATCATGGCACATAGTTAGCTGGTCAAATGACTGCTTTTCCTTTGCATAGAATAGATTCAGTGGCACAACACTGCAACAGCCTCGTGGTTTAACTCTTGGGGTGCTTCCTCTTCACAAGCCCTCCCTCGCTCTGCGCTATCCTTGTTGGTGCTGGATATTATTGAACAATGTAACACTCGGGAAAAGAAACGACCGTCAGTAAGGCACTTATCTCTCTAACTGTACTCTCCTCCGCTCACGTCATGCAATTCCTCCAACAGGTTTGACTATATTGGTCTGTTTTTCCCCTGGCCAATAGTATCCAAAGTCACGCAACCTTTCTTTACGACCTTTCGCTGTACTATTCTACAAATGTTATATATATTTTTTTTGTATTACGTTTCATATTTTGTAACTGCAAGTTAAGTATAAAAAGCTAAAATTGCCAAAAATATATTTCTTCTCCAGCACCCTGTAAAAGTATCTAATTTTGATCTTTCTGTATTTTTATATGCAATGACATATCTACATTTGTATACATTTTATATATATATCATGTATGTATAAAGCAATTCGAACAGGCAGACATGGCTTTCACATCCTATGTTTTCTCGAGAGGGTGTATAGAATGAGAGTGGGCTCAGTAGCTGGGGGTGTGCAGGACACATTGTGGATGGGCGATTTGATACGATTCGAAATTACTCCGTCGCTTCCCACTTGTGAATTTATTCCCAATTAATGAAGGCAAGAACACCTGCATTTAGTTTCAGCCCAGTTGAATTAATTTTTGGAAGGTGGGACGGGGGAGAGAAATTCAAACAGAATAAAAAAAAACATTTCGATAAACCAACAGAAACCAAAAGAAACCGTGTACATATAGCAATGGGGTTAAACCCTCCCCCGTTCTGTCTACCTCATTCATCTTCCTTAGTGTTAATTGCTTTTGTACATCCTCAAGGAAATTAGAGTCTTGTGGGAAAATTTATCACCATTTCATCCATCTTTTGATTTGCTATTATAACAGATACAGGCATGATATCAAACCTTTTCAAACTCTAGACTAAAACGACAGAACCCTTGGCGGTTAGATACATACTCGTGTATATATATATATATGGAAATCATTAAATGGAAACCCTTTGGCTAAATGCGCACACATAATACTTTTTTTTTTGTCTATCTCACAGCTCATTCAAAGAAAGATTTGTAGAAAGTTTAGGCACTGTATGTGGGGAGGGGTTGAGAGTTTTTGGGATGGCATAGTTCAGTAAACTGATTCCGGTTCATATCCCAGCTATCCAACCCTGAATATCCTAGATCTGAAGACTCCAAACACACTTCACCCCAAACAACTCTTGCCCTGCCTGACTCTGCCTATCGCCCCCTACTGAGCTGGCACATATACTGCAATGAGCAGCACCTATAAACCTGCAAGTATTGCCAAACGCTAATAAGATACATGGAAACAAACAAAATAGTGAGAAGTAACAGAACAAAGAAATCAAAACAAGCTTTTTGCAGTCTGTCATTGTAGCCATGCTCTAAGTCAGCTGGACAGGCACACCCAGAATGTGTCAGCACAGTAAAACTCATCAACTGAAAAACACAGGATTACATCAGAGAAGGACAGGAAATACACAAGTTGGTGTGAGTGCAGATTTCTTTCCTTCTTTTTCTTTTGCTGATTATTCATGGTGACAGCTTAAATGGGTGGGGTAGCGTATAGAAATAATCTGGATGCCCTGTTTAGCGTTATATCTGATAAAACTAGGGTCACCAAGTTGTATTTTTAATTTTTCATTTTTTGAGTATAAATGCATTTAAGGGCTGAATTAGCAGAAGACGCTTCTTTATTGCTTTTAAACCTCAGTGCAGATTTTCGGGCAACGCAACATCACTGTTAACATCCACCCAGTCATTTCAGATTTTAAAAGAAAAAGAAAGAAACAATAGTAAAAAAAATAAAACAAAGAGTATCATCGTTGTTTTCGCTACACAACGTGTGTTGGTATGGAGGGTTGTTGTGTTTTATGTTGGTTTATGTTAGGATCACTGCTCGGACAGGTGCCTCTCTCTCTGCGTCCACCAGGCTAGCAAAAGGCAATTACCAGTTAATCTGATCAGCAGGCAGGCTTGGGCGGCTCATCATTGGGTGAAGAGTTCAGAGGTCATTTGTTAGTTGCCGGTGGCGGCTAGGTGGTTAGGAACAAGAACAAAAACAACAAAAAGAAAAAAAAAGGTAGAAAAGATATTAGTTAGCAAGAAGAGACCGGAATGACATCATTTTAACAGCAAAATGATTGCAATCTTTGTTTAACCCCCAAATTCCATGGCCAAGAGACAAACACAGGCTAAACCTGGTTATGATCATGACTCTAACATCATGATCAGTTCAATCAGAACGCTATTACATGTAATTAAAGCGCTACAATGCCCCATGTTCCCACAAACAAACGCAGAGAGGTATCACAGACAAATGAGAAACACATACAAACAAAAACTAGTAACATTTTAGTGTCTTGAGTCGAAATGCGTGTTATGAACAGTGTAATTAGTTGTGAGGACTAGTGCTACATTACGCAAATAAATAGATAAAGGTTTCGAAATATTGCTTTAGATTTTTCTTTATTTTTCAGTGAACTTATACACAGGATTCAAAAATACATCTGCTATAAAAAATAGTACCTTCAGTAAAACTGAATATAACTGGGTGTAAAGTACATTTTTAAATTTAAAGAGTTGAACAAACAAAATCCGATGAGCTTTAATGGAGATATTTAAAATAAATAAATAAATATATATATATATATATATATATATATATTAGTGGTGGGCGTTATCGGCGTTAACGTGCGTTAACGTGAGACTCTTATCGGGCGATAGAAAAAATATAGCCCGTTAATCTATTCTCAAAGTTGGGTTGGGAGCTGGGTCTATACTACGCAGGGGCTATACTACTGTAGAGGGCGAGAAACGAGTCTTGAACTAGAGGCTGGCATTTTTCGGGAATCCCAGGATGGGAAACAAAATCGCTACGAATCACGCGATTGGGACGGAGAGGAAAATATTTAATCAGGAGTGGGGACCGGAATAGTAATAATACCCAACTTTACACACAAATACCTTTTATATAAATAAACTATAAACTGTATATTTTAATTCTGAACTCAATTCTAGTCCCCTGTCTCTTTATGCTCTCCTGTTTGCTTTGGTGTGGCTGGTTAAGTGAATGACGAGTCCGTGATGGACAGATTGTTAACGGCTGGTCTATGTGGTAATACACTCGGGCAGGACATCCGACGCTCACCCGTTCTCAAAGACTTACTTTTAGTCATTATTTGGGTAGCACATATTCTGAATGCCTTCGGCAGAATTCAAATGAGTTAATCTAGATTAATCTAGATTAATTCGAGATTAATCTAGATTAAAAAATTTATCTATGCCCACCACTAATAAATATATATATATATATATATATATATATATATATATATATATGTCTATGCTGGCAATGGAAGCTTATTCCAGTCCCTTTGTATTTTAATGATTTAAACAAATGAAATAAATAAATAAATACAATATATTTTTGGGATCTAGACGTAGTTAAGAAATGCAGTGATATATAAAGCTATGAAACAAATGGCATTTAATTAATTTACAGTCATAAACTTCCGCAAACCTGAGTGTTTCCTGAGGCATTTCATATGTAAACATTTCCGCAGTGTATAAACACATGTACCCCATTCAGAGGTTAAGAAACAAAGAATTTCAGAAAAAGGTAGAAGTATCTTATCTAACTAACCTCTATCTGTGGTCACTATCCTTTGGTAAGGATGGACCCGAGAATCATGTCTCCGCACTTTAGTAGCCATTGCACCTAGATTACAACAGGTCCATAAGGTTAGACATGGTTCAGCCCAGGAAACAAAACATACATGTAAAGCCTGTGGACCACAGCTCGCTGCAGCAGAACTCTAGAAACCAGAGAAATACAGAACATCTGATTTTGACCTTTTAAGAGATCCGTTCAAAATTATCTCAATTTGAACTGGCTAGCTGTGAAACAGGCTTTACATGAAATCTAATCTATATTTCACATTTATGCATATGTTATTACATACAATACATATTCACAGTATCAAAACATTGGGTAGAAATTCATAAAAACAAGAGTAATAAATGCATAAAAAACTGAATATGATAAACTTATAACTTACAACTTGAAATTACATAGTAATTGCTTTGACTTAAAATATTCTAAGATTGTTTGAGACGGGCTGGCAGGGAATCGTGCTAAAAAAAAACAAAGGTGTGCTTTAAGAAAAAACTAATTACTATAGTGGAAGCGGTGTCATTTGATAACACATGGTAATCAAGTTTTGACACCCTGTGATTACTGTATGACAGCACCTGGCTTGTGCTAGCTACATTTCAGCAAATCGGCAAAATTGCAATCATTCTCTGCTCACAAGAATTCATAAGTGAAATAAGTAAAATAAAACTAGAATAGACTGCAAATTCTAAGCAAGTTGATGATAAAATATATTCATTTACATTATCTCTTTGGCCAATCTCAAAGGTAACGCACAGATATTGATTTAACTCTAAAACTCTACTCTTCATAGTGAAGGTCCAATAGACATCAAGAGTGAAATCTTTCTGTAAATTGTAAACAAGTGAAAATGCATGAATTAATAGTTTTTTTCTTTTGCTCCATTTGTTGATTGCTCTGTATAGTCAAACCAATAATATGTGACCCTCTCTGTGAAAACCCAGCAAACGTCGATTTTTTTGTGATTTACTGTTTTCTACATAAAATCATCCTTCATAAGGTAAAGAACATTCTGTGAAAATATAACCTTCATAACTTTAAAATTGACTGAGTAAGGCCATGTCAAAGATTGAAATTATAGTGAAATTAATGTTTGAAATCCAACTTTGATGCTTGTATCTCATAATTGAGACTTTAGTCTGGATTTCACAGAAAGGGTCACACATACATACATATATATTGTTATTTATGTGCCTGGATTGGAATTCCAGATAGATGTAGAGTTGGCAGCTGTTAATATTGTTGGTCTCAGAATAAAAAGAACGTTAGCAGCGCAAAGGTTGTGGGTTCAATTCCCAGGGAACACACATACTGACAAAAAATGTATAACCTGAATGTACTGTAAGTTGCTTTGGATAAAAGCGTCTGCTAAATGCATAAATGTAAATTGTAACCAAATTATTTAACAAACACTTGAAAAGTTGGGGCTGTTTTACACCTTGAGAATGAACGGCATTCCAATTTTGCATGACTCTGCAGAGCTCCATGTGCGCCTGCCAAGGTGTGACGAAATCACATAATGACATCACAGAATAGTTGCTAAGCACAAATGTTTTACTCTCCTCTGGAGAAATTCTGGAAGTGCTAAATATTCCCTCTCTAACTTTGTGTGTGTATACGCCCACATGCTATACTGCAACAGCAGATGTCCTACAAATCACTTCTGACTGCACAGAAGCCTAACGAGCGAGCGGGAGAGAATGAGAGAGAACATGGTCTGGTCTGGGGGTGGTTTGATGTTGGATCGATACTGTAAGTAAATAAAAGGCTGCTAAGCTAGCGAGTGTTTAAGTTTAAAAGTGAAAACGTGGCACTGTCAGAACAGCAGAAGACCCAAACATGCCAACTATACAGCATCCAGTGAACTGAACTCAGAAATCCCTCCATCGAATCCAAAGATGAGCACTAACTAAAGCTATTCATAGCACAAAATTAGGCTTCTGGCACACATGACTTTATCATGCTATTGATCACCATTCTCTATTTAAAATAACTCATTTCTAATGTTTACATTGCTTTGATGCAAAGCGTTGAGTCTGTAAAAGAGGTAGTGAAGTCATGGTTATTATCTTATCTGCAAGTGTTTGCAGAAGCCCCTCACTAAGCAGGGGAGTATGGGTAATTCTCTCTGAATAGGGTCGAGCGCTCAAGTTCACAAGGGTAAAATAAGACAATTGGATACAGTGAGAATAGTGGAAGAATTTAATGAACATCCCCAACGGGTCTCTGGGCTCTTTCTCTCGCTCTGCCACTCAGCACTGGTACCAAGACCTGCTACAGCAGGGAAGAGAGAAATGATTTCAAAAGCCAGGAGAAATCCAAGGGGATCCACCAGTAGCCTGCCTGACAAAGCCTCCGGCGAGAGCGAGAGACGAAAAAAAGAAATAAAAAAAAATGTGCAAGCAAGCATGTCGCCACTGTCTGTGAGAGCGAGTGTGCCCTGAGAAAATACTTCTTATGCAGCAGCAAAAAAAATCTTTTTTTTTTTTTTAGAAAGATGAATATACCTCGTTTAAGACACAGATAAGTGGTCCCTTTCCCAGCCCGTCTTGGTGGCAAATGTATTTTTTCTGTCTATGTAGCTAAGTCTTTAATCACCTGGGTTACCCAGCACGCTAGCATGAGCAAGTCATTTCATATTTACCTTTCAGTGAGTCCTGAACTGGGCCGGGTGACGACCCATCCCACATGCCCCCGTAAAACACCCCGGGATAACCCTCTTGCGGGGCACCGAAGAGTGAAGTGCCAAGCCCCCACGCCCGCTTACCTAGGACTCCGCTGTGCTCAAAGGGATATTCCAGCAGAGACGTGGGTGCCAAGGCATAAGGGTAGTCATAGGGTGTGGTGTAGATAATGCCCCCTTCGGATGTCGGGGGCATTAGGGTAGGGGTGCCGTTGGGTAGCATAGTGGCCATCTGAGTGGGCCGCATGATGTTCATGATGGGGGTCCCTCCCGGAGTGGGGGGCCTGAGGGCAGACTGGGAGAGGACCTGACCCCCAGGGGCTGCGATCAGACGCTGGCCTTGAGCAGCTGCTGCCGCTGCTGCAAGAGAGAACGCAAGGGTGGCTGCCGTAAACGGAAGAGTGAAAGACAGAAAGAGAGAGAACAAGAGACACGGAGAGAGAAGTAATGGGAGAGAAAGAGCGATAGGAGAGGTTGGGTGTGTGAATGTGTATAAAATTTGCAGAGCAGAAGGGGGAAAAACAGAAATGGACAGAAGGCACAAAACAGATGTGTGAAAAGCACAGGCAGGGAAAGGAAAAAAGAAGTACACGAAAAGAGGGAAAAAGAGGGTGGGGGAAAAATAAAGGAAAATTAGTCCATGCAATGATCAATGAACCACAAAAAAAATTACACTCTAAAGCAAACTAAAACCCCACAACCAAAATCATTACAAAAAAATTATAAAAATTAAAACACAAGGAGGAACTGATGATTGATCATACCAGGGCAAACCGATCATCAAAACAGAGGCACTAATACACAACACAGAGTCACTGATTTAAAGCAGAACATCTAAACCCAATGTCCTGCGGCATGCAGAGGAAACAGCACTTCAGTTTGTGTGCTAAAAAATGCTGATGTTATTTCTTAGTTGTAACTCTGAAGTGCACTTTCTAGAATTGATTCTTGAACTTGTCATACGCTTTTTCCCACATGAATCAAAACCTCTACATGCCATTGGGACATTTAGTGCAGATGTGGAGATGGAATAACCACAACAAGACTGAAAATTAAAACGCTTGTGAACATTCTGCACTGAAGCCAAACAGATGTGTTTCTGTCCCTGTCATATATACCCAAATATGCATGCACACATTCATATATACATACAATCATATATACAGTCATGCAAATATTACTTTTTTTGGCGCGCAGCATTCCCCAGAGCAGTATGAAAGCCCAAAATCCCTTATGTCAA
Organism: Gymnocypris eckloni scoliostomus; assembly: GCA_027564155.1. NCBI lineage: Eukaryota > Metazoa > Chordata > Actinopteri > Cypriniformes > Cyprinidae > Gymnocypris > Gymnocypris eckloni. The sequence goes on from CM050428.1 coordinate 13,712,215, forward strand.
TGTGGAAATGCATTGCAGTAATGAATATGTATGACATGGGTGGAATCGTATGCAAATATCTTTGAGCAATAATACAAGTTTATGACCTAAAGACAACCTTAAACACACAATCATGCAGCAAAATGATTCTGTATGCCACACCAAGATTACACAAACTGTGATTGCAATTGGTACAGCTTTGAAAGGAGGTGGGAGAGAGAAAGAGGGAGAAGGAGAAAAAGAGAGAGGGAGAGACAGAAATACTAGACTGTGGGCAGATGATTAGAGGTTTTCATGAGGAGTGTGCAGCGAACAGGATTCTTTCTTCAATTAAAACAAGAATCTTACGTCTGATGAACTCGTGAAGTGTCTATTTTTATTGCTCATTTATCGTCAGAATATGTCAGCACAGAAAACAACTTGCATATTTCAGTGTTTCCCACAGGATTGTGTGAGAATTGTGGTGGCATGTGATGTCACATTAATTTGCATATTTATGAAGTCAATGCGCCACGTTTGCGTTCAGACGAGTTTTGGCACTTCAGATCTGCTCTACTCCATGAAATATCACGTACTGTAATACAACTTAAAGCCCAATAAAGCTGTTTAGTGTTCACATTACATTTTCTGTTGTCATACACAAAACAAGTTTAAAAAGTAAACACGGACCATTAATACTACATGTTAACCAGGAATGACTCTCACTATACTCCTTAAATTCTGATTTATAATCGCGACATTGTCTGATAAAACCAATATACATCTAACTTACACTAAAAAGCAACTATATGCGGTGGTTTTGGCTATGCCTGCATCTGAGTAACAAATTATGCACATATTAAGAGACTTATTATTTTCATATTTAAAAGTCCAAACAGTCATTAAGCGAAAGGTGCTTGGAAACGCTGTTTTGTACTCTTTTATTGACGAGTCTGCAGCAATACGGTCAATTGAAAGCGCTGTTTCTCTGCCGCTCACTGCACAGAAGAGACGCCGAGAGAGACGAGACTGCGCGGGGACAGTTCGACCTTGCTCTCGCAGGGCAGTACTGGAGACCTCTTCAAACTGAACGATAGCTAAAGTTTTTTCAAAAAAGTTAAGTTTGTTAGTATGTACCTTTTATAGGGAAAAGAGGCACTAAAAGCATCTGAAAGTTGCTAAATATTGATAAATTCAAGACTCTTGACAAGACAAATAAAATATCAAATACAACTGTGCTGACTAAACTTTTATTTGTTAGCCTATCTCTCTTTCAGCAGAAATGCAAGATTTTTCAGATTTCATTTAGCACGTGAAGAGAGCTGACTGAGAAGAGTGAGGTGAGACAAGACAATGGCGGAAGAGTTTTAAAACTAAATGTAAAAGCGTCTGTTTTAAAAATATTTTGGATTTTGAAAAGCCTGTTGACTTCTGCCATTGATCTTAGTCAAGGGTGCCCACACTTTTTTGTGTGCGGATCTACTTTTCAAATGAGAAACTCACCGAAATCTACCAAGTGAAAAGTAAATAAATGATAAAATACATATTAAATAAATTATTAAAAAGGCTTGTTGGGATGAATCTTTATATTGCATTAATTTAATAAAATAATAATAATAATGTTTTATTATTATTCACTATTCACAACACCATCAGTAAAAAGTTCCTCTGTAAGAACAAGCTGTTTGGAGCATCTGATGCCAGTATGAACACCACTGATCCTCACAAACTTCAACACACGCGAGCATCCATTATAAAACACTCGCTGTATACAACATGAATATACTGAGCTGTATTCGAGCAGAAATATGATGTTGATCAGTGCGCACATGCAGGGTTCGTTTGCGCATCATTATATCGGACACAACGCACGCTTTATGCATGATCCTGTATGTCACTGTAACCGTTTTTACTTTGATTACAATAGTCGTCCATCAAAACTTTAGGCTACTAGTGTAACACTGGCTTCTTTTATCCAGCCGAGAGCTGTAGTTTGCGTATCATATGCTCATACAGCGGTTTTGAGCCGCCGTTCAGTCTGTATTTCACACAGCACGATGAGAAACGTTTTGTTGCTCCGAAACACAGAATACGTAGAGAGGTAATACTGTTATTTATTTATAGGCTATATATGTATATCTTTACATTACTTAACATGTTAGTCATAATATTAGTGAATATATTATATTGTAGTTTTATCTCTCGCCCCCTGGTGAAAACCACTGACCTAAAGCGCAATCTACCAGCATTGCCTTTGCGATTGACATATTGGGCATCGTTGATCTAAGTGATGTTTTTTTTTGTTTCTCATTTATTTGGTTCCACAGTATTTTCAGATTTTTATTTTATTTAAACAGTGTGATTTTTTTTACATTTTACATCAAGTTGTATGCCGTCCGTGCCTTCAAACTTTCTTTTTCATTTTTGCTAATAAACGTTCTTCGTTTCATAGTTGTTTGTTTCTCATTCTTAACTGATTTTTAATTTTGTATAGCCTATAATTAAACTTTTCAAGTTATTTGTAATTTTATATTAGGCATAGGCCTATAGCTTGGTGTATTTGTATTCGTTTAGTTAATAAAATTCTATGTTCTACGTTGTATTTTGTTGTTGCTTGAATTGAATTTCTTGAAAGTAAAAATAAAATGTGCACGGTGCTTTTATTAGCTATTTAACCAAAGGAAAGTTAGGGGAAGAGGGAAAACTAAAAACAACTATAAACAAACAACTGCTTGACGCTGATTTGTAAAATAAAATGTGCACGGTGCTTACAGGGTATTTAAAACCAAAGGAAAGCGAGGAAAATAGGGAAAACTCAAACGACCCCCCCACCACGGTGATAACGGTGTTGTCACACGTCGATTAACCGATGGGAAAATTCTCACCGTCACAAGCCTAATGTGCACGTGTGTGTGCATTTACATGTGGATTAAGGATGGATTATGGCTGGTTGTGATTTGATATTGTGTGTGTAAGCTCTGTGCCCTAACAAATACAGGTGTGATTTTGTGTGTGTAAGCATTTAAACAAATCTCTTTAGTCACTGTGCAACACAATCAAAGCTGAACTCACATTATTCACTAATAATTAGCTTTATGACTGTCTTGTGAGTGTGCTGATGTTCAAGTCTATTTATTCTGGAGTGTGTGTCTATATAAAGTTCCTCAGTGTCTAGCTGTCAAAGTGTGAATGTGTATTCTTACGCATTTTGATGTTGGTGTCTCTGTATGTTCCGTTCAGAATGGCCAGCTCCATAAGCTGCATCTTCTTTAGATTATCTTCTCCTTCTGCCTACAAAGAGAAAAATACCAACGGGAACCTCATTACTCACAACCAATCACCAATCAGTATTCATGTAGACAAGTGGGTTTCAATAATAAAAAAAGCAGTGAACAGCAAAGTAAAAAAAAAATATCTAATAAAACTGGAAAAAAGACAATCTCTTTAAATGTTTCTATCAAACACATATCAAATATGTGAAATGTCTATAAATATAATTACAATTAATTTAATTAATAAACAAAGTACTAGAGTAGAACATTAATAAATATTTATTCTTAGCAGGAACTAGAAGTCTAGTGCTTTTAGACCCAGAGACAGAGAAATATGTACACCGTCAATTACTAAGAAAGAGTAAACCAAACATGAGATCTCTTAATGCACAGCAACTAAAATGCAAAAAGGCGCAAAGAGACTTGATTTTCAACTTCAGAGAGAAGGAGAGGGGAGAAAGATAGAGGGAGTAGAAACCAGCTCAATTCAGATTTACACATCAAGCAACAGACACACTGGAGGGCTGGGACACCTTTAACTTTTCAGGGTGTTTCAGAGTTTCCTTAGGAGAGCACACAAAGGACAAACTACTTTGACAGACACCATATTTGAGTGGTATTGTGAGAGTCGCCCTTAAGGGACTCTGACTGCAGAAATAACAGTTCTAGATTAGTAAAACTCTAGGTTAGTACAGCCCTAGTACAGTTCTAGATTAGTACAACCCTAAATAATTTCCTCAATCAGAAAAAAAAAACCTGCACTGAAGCTACGGATGCCTCCGCATGGATGACTCCCCCCATTCCTGAGCACTTTAGTAATTAAATACAGATGCAAAAATATTATCTTCTAGAAAGCAAAGTTTTGTTTGAACCCTTCCAAACATGAGTGGTGTAACAATAACACCACTCATGTGAAGACAGAACAAAAGAAAATGGGCTCAGGCTAATCAAATGCAGTGTGGAGAGAGGAAAACACAGAGTCCGACAGGTGAAAAACTTCTTCAGCACTGTACTTCATGGTTTTCATCCGGAATTAGTCTTGCAAATTTTCTGAGACCAACTCAGATTCTGACCAGCCCACTGATACTAGGGTTCGGTATCGTTTTTTTATACCGGTGCCAAATCTGCCTGAACCGATACTTATAAAAAAAAAAATTACCAATTAATAATTGGATTGGCCATTAGCACTAAACACATGGGCCCGGTTTCACAGACAGGGCTTAGACTAAACCAGGATTAGATCATAGTTCATTTAGGACACTTAAGTAATTTTTATAAACATCCTTAGAAAAAAAACATTACTGGGGTGCATCTTGAGACAAAACAGAGGCAATGATATATTTTAAGATCAGTCAGTGCTGTTTATTTCAGTTAAAACAGCTAAGAGTTACATTTTAGTCTAGGACTAGGTAAAATTATAAAATGATAATGATAAAATAAACACTCGACTATAACTATGTATAGTGTATCTGTCTTATTCAAGCCATCTCTGATATTTTCATAATAATTAAGTATATTTATACTTAATATATTTTTTCATGAGCTGAACTCAAATATCTTTTTCTACATACTTTTTCTATGTAGAAAAAGTACAACTTTGTACAACAACAACTTTTTCTACATACACAAAAGGCCTATTTGTCTCAAATAATGTTCACAAATGTGTTAGTGAGCACTTCTTTGCCGAGATAATCCATCCACCTCACAGGTGTGGCATATCAATATGCTGATTAGACATTATGACTTAGGCTGGCCACAATAAAAGGCCAATCTAAAATCTCTAATCAGAAACAAAAACAAGTGTTGCATTTATAATTTTATTCAGTGTGTGTGTATGTATGTGTATATATATATATATATATATATAGAAAAGGAAAGATAGTATGCACCGAGTACAACATGACAGTGAATTGATTCATATCTGAAAGCTTACTTTTTAGATGGAGTTAATACTATTTTTAGTTGCTACATTTGATTAGAAACATAAAAAGTAGGAAAGGAAAAGCCAAAGAATGTAATCACCATCCATCATTATATAAACCATTATAATGGAAAAAAATAAACCATTATCCATAAATCATAGCAAAAACAAAAGCATCAACTCAAATAAAGGATTCAAATAGAGGGTCAGTGCAAGGAAAGAAATCAAGGTATGGGGCAGTCGGGCCTATTGATTCCAGTAAGAGGGGTGAGGCAGAGGATAAACGACTCAAAAAAGCCCCAAAACACCATAAACTATCACACTCTCATTTCTGCTGAGCAGGACTTTGTGTGGTTGGCACAGATCTAAATCCAAATAACTACATCTCAGTGCTGGCCATGAATGCAGATGGAGTCGATTTTCTCTCACTCCACAAAAGACTTTGTTTCTGGCTTATTCTGCAGGGTATTTAATGAGGCTGCAGTGCCTCTGGTCACTAAGAGTAACTCCCCATAGGCCTGCAATGACACTGGGGTTAGTGGAGCACAGACTTACTTTGATGATGCTGCTTCTCAGAGTCACTGTATAAACTGGACATTTCTATTTGAGGTCAGGCCAATTTTATTCTTTTTTTTTATAACACCCTTTCTTTGCTTCTTCCTCCCGGGCAAGAGGCAGTCTCAGGATGTTTGTAAAAAATGCAGAGATTATTCCTAGGCAAGAGAAGGAGGAAGGAAATAAAGGAAGTGCGGCATTTCCAGAGAGCTGCGTGTCATCAGACAGGGGGAGGCTCAGGGGATATGTCCCTCTCATTTAAGCAACAAAAGCTGACACGGAGAGAACGTTTCCACACACACTCTGGGTGTGAGACATCAGGGAAGGCCGCTCAATAATCCTGCTCTATCCACAGGAATCAGATTCAATCAATGGGGTCTATTTGCAAGGGCAGCGGAGTGAAGCGGCTCTCATTGGCCGTGGGGGAGGACAGGGGACGCTAGACCGTGACAGCAGCGCTTGTGAACACATCAATTTTGTTACACGCACAGAAGTACAGCATTTCCTCTCCATAATAAAACGTTTACAGCCATTTCCAAATCCATTTCCTTTACAGTGCAGATCTGTGGGATGGCTGGTGTCCAACAGCACGTGCTTATTTCCAGCAGAGAAACTTGCATGCTTTTACCTCAAGACATTGGAGAGAAATCTTACATACGAGAGTTTATATCCAAGTACAAATTTTAAGAATGTTGAGACAGGAAAAGAGCAGCGAAAGTTCTATTTGACATTAAACACTTTCAGGACTTGTCAGTTCCAGCTCTTCCCAAGTTCCCTTTACCGCATAAACATTCTTGATCTATACCCTCGCCACCAAACCATCCAGAATCTACATGATACAGAACCCTGGCTGCATTGTTACAGCTTTAGTATGAACTTCAGCAGTCACTCAACCAGCGAAGAGAGATTATGGCACACGACAAGCAGTTACACCACTCTTCTCCTGTCAGCTGCGTAGAGGTAAAGCCCTGTAAACGCTCCGACAGCTGGCTTGAGTGGAACTAAACCTAAGCTTGATACATTTTCGGAGTAAAATTCCCTATCATTTCTCTCATTCAGTTTGTCGACCGAACAGAGGGTTTATTTTTTTGTGTGAAGCACAGATATGTCCCTAGTTTGTGATAGTAATTCAATGGAAATCAGTGGAAACATTCACTGAAAAGTAGCCTGCAAACAGAGCCATCAATATCCTCAATGTGTCATCAGCGACACAAAATAAAATTAAAATACTGTAATGCATCTTTTATTAAAAAAATCATAAATACATTTAAAAATGATCACACCTTAAAAAAGGTAATGAACACTGATTCACATATAGTAATGAATGGCGTTTAAAATGAGGGGATAAACACATCTATAGCAAGTATTCTCAAAGCATTCCTAATTTCAATACATCCAGCAGTTACATCCCTGGGCTGAAAATGCAAAAGGTTGCAGGTTTGATCTCTGAGCAGTTTTCCCCAGGGGTAAGACGCACAATATGTGTCATGTACATCGCTCCGGATAAAAAGGTCTGCAAAATGACAACCATATAATATGTAGGCCAGGTCTGAGCCTGATAGCTGTATTTAAAATGTCGCACAGATGCTTACATGCACTGGACAAAGGCATCCATATGGGATTACCCTGGATTTTGCCAGAGCAGGATGTGAGGACAGAGATCAGAGAGAGCGAACAAACAAAATAAAGCACATCAGAAGATGAGGAGGAAGGGTGCAAAAAAACAGAGGGAACATTAATGTGATGCATGATTTCCACTGGTGCAACACATTGTAAAACCTTCAGTTGACTCGCACTCCTCTCTCGCTTTCTAATTTCCCCTCCCCTCTTCTTCTTTCTCTCTCGCAGCCAGACGATGTTTTGTTCTGCTCCTATGATCCTTTAATGCCACCCAATCGAGCCGAGAATATCTTGAAAGGATTTGGGAAGGCTGATCTGGAGGTTTAAATACTGCCGGATTTACATCAGATTCGAGATTTGAGTGTCAAAGCTGATCCGCGTGCTCCCTGTGCCGCCTGGGCTGTCAGATCTGAACTGTGACCCAACCTCGCCCGCTTTACAACCCCCTTAACCTTGTATTCGGTGTTGGGAGGAATGAGTTATCTGAGGAAAAAAGGCCTGAATAAATAAATCTGCAAATCCCAATAAAAGCAGCACTCTTATGACTGGCCCTTGAACATGCAGTGGGGATTGATGGACCATATGGAGGCTAATTTGAAAACAGAGCTTCCCCAACGGCCTAGCAGAGGTTACTTCACAGTCAAGGTTAACAGCTGCAAAGCAAATGCATGAAATTAAGTGTTGGCCAGTGCAGTCAAGGTCTCTACTACGATAGCCAAACTGCTCTGTGGGTCAGGGCCAATATATTAGCAAGCAGAAGGGACAGAGCCTGATATACCAATGCATGCTGCGTGAAAATATGTTTTGCTTGAACAAAATTGGAAAACATTGCATGTGAAAGAGTCCACACACAAACTTGATGACGTGTTACAGTTTTTCTGACTTCAGGACACATTGTGTACTGCAAACGGGAGATTAAAAATTAAGAGTAATGGAGACATTTTGGGCCAAATTGCAACTAAAAAAGCTCCTAGAGAAGGTCAGTATAAACTAATCTAAATTAAATAGGAAAAAGTTATCAGACGGGACTGGCTGCTTGCACATTTCTTGCCTATGGACTCAGCTAACTGTGGCCTAAGATAGAAGTTATAAAATGCTCTACACACAAACAAATGTAGGTATCACCTACAACCGCAAACGTATGTCCTAACACAATCCTGTTCCGCCCTCGAAAACAGTGTGAGAAGATGAAAGGAATCCATTCCTGCCTCTCTCCGCGAGATTGGTTTTGAGAGAATTCTCTAGATGCCAGGGCTGATCCTAGTGGTCCCTGTCCCCATCTGACCCTGAATGAGCGGATAATTAGCCCAGACACCATGTAACAGGGGTGGGAGAGCAGAGAGCCAAAGGGGGTACAAAAACATCCCCGTAACTAGGCTAGTGCACAAACACTGGCGTTTCAGTCTGCAGCTATTCTCCCCAAAGTAAAAGGATTAGTGGCCTGTTCAAAGGAAATGCAGTTGGACTTATGTCCGCAGGGGGTCTTTTATGGGAACCAGAAGAGATTACAGCCAACTGTTTTCAGAAGAGTCAGGGGCTGGACTAACCTCTAGAGGTGGGCTGCAAACTAAGAGGTTTATGTTATTTATCCTGATAGCTTGTTACAGGAAGGAGAGCTTGGGATGGACTCTTTAACTTTTCAAAGACGCTAGTTGACTTTGTGCCTCTTTCCAGAACAAGTTATGATTATTATAACCAATACCCATTCAGTCTTTATTCAGGCTGTCTTGAGTTATTTCAACATCCAAATCTATAAGAGTAGTAAGGGGTGTAGGATTGGAGGGGAGTTGAAATTAAAGGAGCCCCATCTCTTATAATAAAAAATTATCTGTTAGTTTAATTTTAAATATAATTTTTCCAAAAAGCTTTTTGTTGGCAGATTGGCACAGCTACAGTCAGAAAAGGAAACTGCTGTAGAAATGTTTTTTTGCATTACCACTCACAGTGTTATACAAAAAAAAAAAAATGTTTTGGGGGTGGGGGAGGTAAAGCAAACTGCTCGACAGAATCCTCGTCACACTTTCAAGGACAATCATTTAACTGAACTTCAGGCTGAAGTGAGCAGATTAAACCGAAACCTGCAGAGAGAGTGAGAGTGAGCATGTCTGCAGGGAGGTGGCTTGTCTGTACTGAGCTCTACCCAACAGGAGGGCACCTACCCTGGGTCAAGGCCACCTGTTCTTCCCTTGCAGTAGTGCTGCTAGAGTACAGCTAATTTGGGCAGGCACAAGTGGAAGCTAAAAGATGAGGTCATGCCATCCTAAAAAAATGTGAGTTGTTTCGTTCAGCTTGTTTGGTTTGTTGCAAATAGACCAATAATTTATTTTGAAAATACATTACCCGCTTAACTAGACCTGGGAGAACACTGAAAACTGTAGCACTACTTCTACCTCAGCTAAATGCTGAAGCTGCACACTGCTATGCAGCTCAGCATACTCTGAAATGTGTAGTTACCCGATAACTGGGAGGCCCTTAGGGTCACTGTTGGAGCACTTTACAGGGCCATAGCAGTCTGTGAAGAGTGGGCAATTGAAATCCCAGAGAGAACAACAACTTAACGAGACCGTATGTTCGCTAGCCGAGATAAGTGGTATTAACCCAAAAGCACAAAATGATGCCTGTCTTTGTAAATTATGCATCAGTATCATAAAAAGACATTCTAATAGAACAGTCAAAAAACAGAACAGTTAAATAAAGCGCTCCCTACAGCATCAGTTTATCATTTCCACTTCAGAAAGGCGATTAACATTAGCGGGCCGATTTTTCAACCACAAAACAACTTAACAGCAGACGGCAGCATCTAAAGTAATGTGATGTGAAATGTGATTTTTAGACCGTAAATAAATGGCGGTCTCCTTTACTATGAAACTACTGTCTCATTTGTAGTGACATTTGTTATGCCAGGAAAATCACTTTAAAGCTGAAAATGAAAAGACAAATCCCATTGCACTATGTAGTGGTTCACTTCGCACATCGCCGCTTGAATTTGTGCCTTTAAAATGGCAGGTGCTCAGGTGAAAATAGGCACAGTAAATCCCAGTCTATTCTGGGTCTGCTCTTTCCATTCTGTTCAGTGAGGCTGACGAACTGCCGGTCCAACAGAGCGTTTGAAGCTGCTGCCAGCAAAGACCGGATTAGCATACAGACCCCAAGAGAAGTATTTTCCTGTTGCGGTTCTGGTGGTCAGTAAGCCTGGTGTGCAAACCATGGTTCCAATCAAGAAGACCATGGAAGGTAAAGAAGGACAGCTGCTTTAGGGAAGAAGATCGAGAGGGAGAGCTTACTATAAAGAAGGACATAGAACAGAAGAATAAACAGTCTCCACCTCTTGGGCCTGTATTACTAAAACTGCCAGAACTGCCAGGAGCAGCTACCATATCGACACCATCAGATGTATAAAAAAAATAAAACAAGTTTGCCAATGCTTCATGGAAAAAAGCTCTGGACTGCTACAGGCCACTATATATTCAATATTGACCAATACCTGATATGGGCCAATAAATTACATGGTACCAATTTACAGTGAAACATGCAGAATGCAACATTATGCTTTTAAGTATATCTACAGTATCAAGTTCCCTGACCCTTTGTTCTGTTTGTTCCAACATTTATGCAAGGAGTAGCAATGAGTGCTGATGGCTCTTCAGCCATCTACGAGCCACATCACTGAGGCAGTGCACGGGGCTTTTACAAGATCACGGCTGAGGATGTTCCTATTACCCATGATCCTACGCTCTAGACCCTGCAGCTGGGGCTTGAGTCTGATCGGATGCGACACATACTCTGAAAACAGGGACACAAGAGCACTCTTGGACGGGTTGCATTGACCTGCAGGGCAACTTGTGCACATTTCAGGAGGCTTTCGCCACAGGTGGTTGCATTCACTGCAATTTTTTTCCTGTCTTTTGTCCTCCAATGATCTAAGCCCAATGAAACTCAAGCCACATTGAAGTAGTCAACTACAATACAGTTAAATTCCAGCCCCTCCAAGGATAAATGCAGCTGCATGCTTTAAGGGATAGTTCATTTAGATGTCTCTCCAAACACAATGTGTTTATTTTATCTGTGGGACACAAAAGATGGTATTTTAAAGAATTTTATAACCATTTTGCCTATACAATAAATCAAAACATTGGACCTCACTGACTTTCAAAATTTTTCTAAATATAATATTTTGTGTTCCACAGAATACATAAAATCATACAGGTTTGGTACAACATGTAAATGGGGCAGAATTAATTTTTTTAGGAAGAAATATCCTTTAAATTAAGAGGTGCTTAATAAAACAGAGCAAGATAATTATAATGAATTTATTTTAAACACAGATTGGTGGCATTCTCACCACACATGCCGAAACAACAGCAAGCAGCCAGATGGCATTTTGTTCTGGTTTGTCACATGGACCTGATAGGAGGTGAGAGTGATTATGCGTGTGGAAGAAAAGGTGTTTATTGATCACGATGAGTTGGCCGCCCAGAACAGTCCTGGTTTCAGGCAGCATTCCACAAGACACGTGGCCCGCGAGCTGACGGCGAGAATTTGGCTGACGAGGACGTTACGCCCCACAGACCACTACGCCTGTCATTTATTATACACCATCTGTCGCTCTCTTGCCTTTCCTCTGAGCTTAAGAGTGAGTGAGAGGTCTATAACCAGGTGTATGGTGTGAAATTATCTGCGTTCCTAAATTGGGAAAAGATTACAAATTCAAAGGCTTGAAACCTCTCCAGATCGGGGACTTGTGTTCGGCAGAGGCGCTGAATGTGATGGTTATTGGAGTACACGGGATAAAAGATGTGCCAAGAGAGACCGTGTGAGAGAGTGGGGTGTGTGTGTGTGTGTGTGTGTGAGAAAGAGAGAAAGGAAGAGAGACAAGAGAAGGGAACAGGGCTTCAGGCTACAGTGCAAACAGTGCTAACCCAGTCACTTTGTTTCAGGCAAGGACGAGCACATTCATGGAGAGATGCTGGAAGCGTTGTGTGAGCAAAGCTCCCCATTTCTCTTCTTTTTCATCTCCCTCCCCCTTCCTTTGTGGCCTTTTAAGATATTGGAAGCATCATGGAGGACACGGGGAGCAGCAAGTTGGTTCTCTAGTCGAGTTCTGCCTACAAGCACAAGCAGAGTTGAAACGAAATGCTGGAAAAAGGAAAGCAATATGAAAGGAAGGAATAAAGGAAAGGGCCAGACTACTGGGCTACAGCTACTATACACACCCACGTAAAGCTCCAAAGCCACTGAGCTCTGGAGGCAAAACTGTTACTACAGACATGCCACAATCTAGCAGGAAGTGCCTGTCTGACAAAAACAGAGCACAAAGAGAGTCGGAATGCTACATGTTCCTTATAGCCAGCGGCATCCACAAAAGAAACTATTAGCAGTACCGTACTGAATTTAAATAAGGTCTTAGTCCACTGTTACGATTTTAAACCTTTGCTCGCTCCTGTCGACGGCCGACCCAGTGCGCTGACACTAAAATAACCCAGAAAAATATTTTGACACGTCACTTTAATTAGCCGAGGTAAAGGGAATGGACACATAGTGGCCTAGATTCTTAATGAGATGTCATAGGTGTGAGCTTCTATTTCCCATCCTTCCCAGTGCGCTGATGCCAACTGGGAGCAGACATGCAAAAGTACGGTTTTGTGGATATAACGTACCATTTATATCTAGCATTTTCCCAGACGGCCTTTCACTGGGCCTCTAAGAATGCTGTGACTTCAGGATTAGCACTGACCTCACATACCAACAGAGCTACTGTCAATCATTAGAAATGACTTACTGCTGTCTGTTAGATAGATTCTCTTCTCTCTCAAACACACACCTCGAGGGGAAATGAGGAATGTCACCTTGTAGCACAGAATCTCTGTTGGCAATTTTGACACTGCATCTTCTAAACATCTAAATCCACAACACCCATCACGGGCGTCAGCTCTCCTGGGTTTAGCACCCCTAATGAGAAAACCAATTTGTCAAGTTTTTAACACATTTGAGAGGCTAATTGCTTCGTAGGAAGGACTCGCACAGTTTTATTCTCTCTGATCATCTCCAAATGTGCGTGTTTAAACCAGTAAATTAAATTAACAGGGATCTGATATGTAGATGTGTCCCCGAACTACAACGCATCACTGCTTGCAGCATAGGAGCTCGTCACGAAATCTGCTGGAGATTAGAGCAGCCTCGTAAACACAGTTGCTATAATCCTGCAGCTTTCTCTGTCTTCAAAAACTGGGCCTTAATGTTGAGAAAATGGGAAAGTAAGCAAATCCAGAGACAAATGATTAAAAGACAAATTGTCATACATGGAATGGGTGATGCTGCCTAATAATTTTGGCAATAATAAAGTGCATTAAAAGAACACACACAGCTTGATCTACACAAACATTCAGCACATATTAAAATGGAAATTAGCAAATGCAATTTTAGAGATAAGATCACTGATTAGCTTTTAACCAATACCATTTTCAGTCACTGGTGGATTTAGCAAAAACAAGGAGTCTGCATGTTCTAACAATAAGTCATTATTTTTAGCACCTCATAACACAGACTTAAAACACATTTAATACGTGACCATAACAGGGATGTGCGTTCTATATTAAAATAGACTAAATAATCTTAAGGAAACTTTGAATAGCTAGAACAGACGCGTTTGTTAGGGGCGTTCACATAGGACGTGATCTTGTGTTCAGAAATAGCTGGACAGAGCACAACGGAATGGAGCTATTTTAAACTTGACAATCTTAAACTCAATGCTCATGGAGCAAGATACTCATGGAGCAAGAAACACACAAAATATGATTTTAAAGACAACTTATTTGAGAAGATTTTACCCTTACAAACTACAATTAGTGCTTTATCAGTGTCCATAACTCACACCTGCATTTGTTGCCACCTTCCTCTATTTCAGTTTAGCAGTAGGGTACTAGCGCCACAGCTTACAGAGAGCGATTTGTTCCACAATTCTCAAAATATAATTAATTTTAACTGTCATCTCAGAAAGATTCATCAGCCTTCCTGTGCCTTCTGCTCCCACTGAGTGAACCGCTTGACTTCTAAAGTTACTGATCATTTGCTGAGCTGTAAATGCACCAAACTGGATAAAACTGAATTTGACGGTGGGCTATGGTGTACAGCTCTAAATCTGAATTTTATGCTACAAGTCAAACTCAAAAAGACATGGATTGTCAGCACTTTCATGAACAAAGACAGGGTCTCCCTCTAGTGAAGTGGTACACAGAGGGCAGGGGTGTGAGAGAAACTGTTTGACCAGTATCTGGTATGATTTTCCACCAAAATGATCATGTGCTAGATACTATTTTAACTGAGCTGGATGATGAAATCACTGAATTCAATAAATTGGCTTTAACTGAAAATTTATTTTTTACTATTGTCCTTTTGAATCCTTGACACTATTTTCCTATTTAATACTGTAAATCTGCTTTGCCACAATCTGTATTTTTAAAAGCGCTATATAAATAAAGGTGACTTGACTTGACATGTAACGGTAATAATTATTTAAATCTACAATGAATGCAATTTATAAAAATACTATTCATAAAATAATGAGGGATGCACAAATATAAAAATTATGAACAATAACAAATAAATTACATTATTTAAAAAAATCGCTTAAATGAATAACAATAATAAAAATAAAAAAAATAACAAAATAAATCAAAACACTAAAGATACTAATACATAAAAAAAATCTGCAAGACAGCAAGAAAGGCTGCCATGGGTAAGTGAGAAGACGAGTGAAACTGGAGCAGAAGAACTGTGGGAAGCGATCCACATGTAAAAGTGTGGCTCGATTCTTATCTTTTTCCTTCCATTACATTCCTGCCTTAATCCTCTCACTCGCTACTACCTTCATTACAGCCCACCTTCAACTCAAATTTCTCTCTCGGTGTCTCTTCCTTCCTCGGTCTCTCGATGGGAGTTGAAAAGTTCACAGGGTCTTTGAGACAAATCTCTCAATCACCCCCTTCTAACCCTGGCCTCTGAGGCTGTGCGCGCGTTCATGCACTCTCTCAGAGTCTGACGATCATTCAAATGCTGTGTGTGGAACTGATTCCTTGAGCAAGGCTGAAAATTTCAATTTGGTCTCTGCGAGTGGGAACCGTTCGGCTGTGGCAACTCTTCAGGGCCCGAGCCAGGATTACAGATTCATGCGGTAATGTGCTAGCTGCCTCTCAAGGTAGGTGAAAATCAATATCGCAGATGTTTATAAAACAGAACCCCTCTCTCAGAGAGCTCTGAGATGCTACTGCCCCCCTTCTTTCTGCCCTAACCAATCAAATCCTTTCCACAATGACAAAATGAAGAGAGCCGAGGGGAAACAGACTGTGACCTCGTCTGTTTTATGATGTATTTAATAAGACAATTTCATGCCTCTAAATGAGCCAAAGATATCCTTCATTAAGACTGCACGGGCTGAGATGGACGGTTTGTCATTTAATCCAGTTTAGCATAGCATGACAAAGGGCATTAGAGTCGATCTGCCACACATGAAACCAGCATGTTTAAGAGGGGCTTTCTCTGTACAGCAAAACTTAAAGAATACACCAGCTAAGATTACAATTCTGTCATCATTCACCCACCCCCATGTAGGGATGGGTATCGTTAAAATGTTATCGATATCGATACTATTTTGTGCTAAAAGATATGATGTGAAAAGCCCATGAAAATTTCAAGTCACTATACAACTGTATTAAAGTTCTTCAGTCAGGCGCAGGGAGTTATTTTTTCTCTTTGTGTTTTATTTTATTAACATTTATTTTGTGTTCAGGTCAAGAATACAAATTACAGGTTTGGTACAACAAGACACTGAGTAAATAATGACAATTACAATTTTTGGGTGAACTATCCCTTTAATAAAAATAGGCAGCATAATTAGTTCTGTCCCTTTAAAACCTGCACGCATCTCTCTCTCTCATCTCTCTCTCTGTTACTTTCACTTTAGACATAACTGTTTATATGTAACATTTGTGTGTTTTTGACAGTTTTAGCGCAATCTTATGATAACTAAGATAACCAAGTAATCATGTGCTGTTTAACCGGCCTTTGGTGTAACCTCTGAGTAAGTGCACGTCAGAACAGCACGCAAATTAAATGTTTAACCGGTGTACCGTCGAAACATGCAACCTATCAGATTGCTCTACCCATAATACATTTGCATTGTTTTAAGCGTAAGTTTAGGGTAGGGTAGCGGTATGTGTAGGTATGGTATAAAAAGCCTCAGTCCACATGAATAAGATGCTGGTAGCACAATCTGATAGGTAGCATTTTTGCTATCGATTTGCGCCCCTATCTTTTTAATGGTAACCAATCAAATCTTTCCACAATCAAAATCAGAAGAGAGCAAGACTTTAAACTAAAGCACATGCAAATAATGTACTTTTGTGATTGTGAATAAGTGCAGTGTCTCATGAGTGTAACTACCGCTGAGTCAAAATTTGATGTGAATGTGCCTCGTGAGTTGCAGTTGCAGCTGAAGCCGGGAGAAATGGTAAATACAGCGCATCGCATGTTGTGTTTTGTTAGTAAACTCAAGACATGGCTAAAAGCATCTTATTTTACAAAAAAAAAAGTCATGATGAAGTTGTAATGACAGTTTTCACTTTTGGTAGACTATCCCTTTAAGTTAATTAAAAGATTAGATAAAAAATATGTACAGTATGTTACATTGGCACTAAAAAGATGTAAGTTTTGTATAAAAGACCAAGAGCGTTGTGTAACTCTGAATGAAACATGAGTAGAGCAAACACAGGCCTCCTGAGAGCCTGAGCATGGATTGTGTGTGTTTATGGCAAAGGAGGATATACACGGTGAGGATGACTTTGATCTCAGGGGTGCATAAGGTCGGAGCAAAAATTTGGAGAGAGCATGTAGCCATTTACTCATCTCCCACCCACACACACTGAACAGAATGAGTCACACACACTCAGCCGGCCGTGCATGTTTGTTTTCTTTGACAAGCGTGTGTGTGTGTGCTCGTGTATGGAGGGTTTAAGGCCTCCCCGCTCAAACAGAACAAAAGAGATATGAGCATAAAGAAGTGAAAAAAATCCCCAAACAAGAGGCGAAACATGGGGTTTCTGGCCTAGAGAGAGAGTTGAAAAAACTGCACAAAGAAACAGGAGAAAGCGAGCGTCTGAGAGCAGTCAGAGAACGCCAAGGACTCCGTGTTCCGCTCTGAAATGAAGCGAGAGACACATGGCTGGGCGGAACGGCTGCTTCTGGCCAGGTTTCAGCAGGTCGAAGCCTTTCCACCATGTCGCCTGATAGGGAACAGACTCTTGCAGCTGTCCAGCCATTCTGTTCACTGCAGGCAAAAAAGCCTGGAGCCAGAGACCCTGACTTAAACACCCCCACCCCCTGCAGCAATCGACGGAGGAGCGGAGAATAGAAAGGTGGAATGGGGCAGAAATATGTGGGAACCAGGTTGCAGAGCGCCATTTGTTCTCTGTTGGGAGCCTGAGATAAAATATAAAATTTTAGCAGATGACTGAAGCCAGGGGTGGGGTTAAAATCCAGCCCATATGCACAAAGGCATCACACACCTAGAACAGGAAGCAGCATAAAGCATTTTGCTAAATCCAACACTGTTGCCTTACAAAGCACACACCTCAGGCTGGTCTGCAGAGAAGATCTCAGAGGTCAAAACATTTGTAGCAAATCACTTTCCACTAGCACAAGTATAAATTGTGTGTTTTCAACTTACTGCAGGCACCAAAAGCTTCTTGACCTCTTCGACGGCTCTTCTCATCTTGATCTCGGCACGTGTCTGTGTGTCCTCCACTGTGATCAGCACGTGCAGTTCTTCATTTAGGTGCTCCCAGTTTGGCTTCCCTCGGTTCTGCTCCTCCTGAGAAATGGAGACAACAAGAGAGAGAGAGACAAATAGAGAGAATGTTAGTAGTGGTGACAGGATTTTTTACAGGACATCAAACTTTGAGAGTGTGACATTTTCTTGCAATAGATGACAGCCGGCACTCTGATGTAGCCTCACATGGAGTTAAAGACTGCTGTTCTTCAAACAGCACCTATTACCCCTGAGCACATAACATGGGTTGAGAGTAGAATATTTACCACCACATTTACAAAATGTCCGTCAGTTGCTGCATGCAGCAAGATAACTAAAAACACATTCTGGTAACTAGTAGTTTTGCCACTAATTTAGGTATGGTTATATGCTGTTTAGCTACTCACTAAACAATGGATTGTCATGAGCAAAATAAAAACTCTACATACCAGCCAACTGCAGACTATTTGTTCAGTATAAGTTCAATGAAGTCTAACACACTGATCCAAGCGGAGGCCAAAAATATCTTTATTAATATCTTGAAAACCATAAGATGGTGGCATTTATTGGTCAATCCGATATTACAAAAACGATATCCGATTATGGTAAAATTCTTAAATTATCTGAAAAATATCAGTAAAACGATATATCGGTCGATCTCTACTTTGGAACAGAGCAGACCATGCACTCAGACAAGTGCGACTACGTCAATTTTTTACTCGCAGTCTCAAAAATGGTCGCAGTCTAGAGCCCTGTCTATAGGAACTATCAGTGACGTAAGTGTACGCTGATTGACCAAACGCACACGAAACACAGGCTACCCGGCATTTTTAAAAAGCCATGTAAACATTTACTCCATGAACATGGAAAACAGCGATAACTCAATTCAACTCAACTTCAGAGTTCCTCCTGCCGGTGTGAATGCAACCAGGAAAACGGCCCGAGGGAGAAATTGGTTCTCTAAGAACTACCCTGCTGGCTAGTTCCTAGAACTACGTGGTGCAAAAGCCCTTATTATGCTACAGTAGAGCCATTTGAACAGTCTGAGGTGCTAAACTGAATAAAGAAGCAGCTTCACACTCTTGAGGGTGGGTCTTTTTCAACTACAACAATTACCCATCACCCAAGCTTTCTACACCTTTCAAGAGCCTGAGAGTAAATCTAGCTCAGTGTAGAAGCAACACTACAAACCTGATGGATGAAAGGTAAAAAAACAAAAACAAAGACAAGCTTCAAGACTATTTCTTTATACAGTAACATAGCAAAATAAAAAAAATAAAAAAATATATATATATATATCTCCACTAACCATCCTTCAAGTTCTAGATTGGGCAATTAATGCTTAAAGGATGTTTTAATCCTATCCACTTCCAATTTCAAACCATTTATGCCTGAATTAGTAATACAAAGAAACCATTAGTAATACAAAGACAAGATTCCAAGGTAAAGTAGTTTAAAGACCACTTGACCAGCCCTAACCGCCTCTTGTTCACATTGATTACAAGTATAATGTCGGCATCTGTCCCTCCCCCCTGCTTCCCATGATGCTTTCAGATCATTGCTCAGTCAGACACCTCAATTAGCATGCCTGCTTCACAAACAAGCACAGAGTGGTGGATCTCAGCGGGGAGGAGAAGGGTCCACCTGACATGCTTACTAATGGCGCTTTTCCACTACATGGTATGGCACGGTTCAGAATGGTTCACTTTTGGGGGGGTTTTCCACCACCTCGGCCGAGGTTCCAAGCGATCCGTACCGTTACCAAAACGTGACGTGTAAACTCTACTGATCACTGATTGGCCAGAGAAAATCGTCATTACTGCGTCACTGAACTTGCGACACAAGACCCAACATAGACCCGCTAGATTTAAATCAGCACAGCCAGCGGAGGATCGGACGCAACTTTTGTTTGAACAAATGCACCTTTTGTATCAACCAAAAAATAGCCGTTTTGTTGTCTGTTGAGGAAGTACAGACGTTCCTCTCGTTGATAACCAAGGAGCAGATCCAGAGAGAGCGACGCAGAAAAAAAAAGCCTTATGCAGAGGCGTGGCAAGGCAGGCAATTGCCTGGGGCCCCGTATTTTGAGGGGGCCCCCGACAGCTGACCATTTGAACAATCGGAAATGTCATTATTAATAATATACACGTAACATGGAGCAATATATCGTCACCCCCCCTAGGGGCTCCCTCTCGCATTACGCTGGATGTGTTTTCGTTTTCCTCATGATGCGTCGGCCGCCGTTTCCAAACGGGCACAGCACTTACTCGCGCATTTAATAGGCTATTTTAAAAATGAAAAGGACTTATCCATCTGGCAGCCAAAAGCGGAAAAAAGCAAGAAAAGGAGGAAAAGAGGAAACATGACAGCGGTAAGTTAAGTGATGGAGATAAGATTGACTTAATGATAATTATATGACAAACAAATATGTTTGTTGTTAATTCCAGCTTATTTTCTTTTAATTATTTGCTAGATTAAATACTAGTCCAATTACTTCTAGGGATACTGGAAAACAGGTTAGCTAGGGTTGCACGTAGCAGCAGCATGTATTATATAGCATTTAGCAGGTATTAATGTAGGCTGCAGTAGAATAGGTGGTACCGGGAAAGACGCTCAAATCACCGCTTGGCAAGTTTCGGTACTGTGTCTTGCTGCCAGTGGGGAGCTCACGAAACAATCTAAATAAATATAATTGCATTTATTTAGTTGACATTATTTTTTTTAGCTCATCTACATTAAATTAGTTGAGTTAACATAATTAGTTGTAAACAAACAATGAACTAATAGTTAATAAACTTTAAATTAAATTAAAATGATAATCATATATTTCTGCATGCAGGAGCATTACTAAGTTCCTGTCACTCACCACTAGATTTCTCAGTCCCTTCTCCTGACAGTGAACATGGTAAGTTCAGTGTCAGATATAGTGTTACTTACTATATCAATAGATTTACTTGCATTATCCAACTCTCCTATAAAATTAGTTAACGTAGCTACTAGCTAGTTGATCAACTAATAATAAATAATACATTAAGATGCTAACCATATATGTCTATAGGAGTATTGCTTAAGTCCCTATCATCACTGCCTCAGACAGAAGATACCCAGTCCATATGAAGGTCTTTGAATATGGAGGACATAGTGACAGCATTTGCTGTAGCTAAGGCTCGTAAGCACCATTTTTAAGGTGACAATCCGTTACTGTAAATATGAAGATTGTTCAGTATCTTCAAGATTGTATTGTACAGTATTGTATTTTCTGCCATGAAGATGATTACAATTTTGTTAAAGAATAAGCGCATTGTTTTAAAAAATAAACTATTTGTTATATTATGTGTTTTGACTACTTTTTGTATGTTGTATAAATATATATCTAGGTAACAAATATATATTAACAAAATAATATTTTAGAAGGGCCTCATCTATTAATTTTGCCTGGGGCCCCCACTTCATCTTGGTTCGCCTCTGGCCTTATGTATATACTTTTTGCACTTTGTATATTTTTAGAGTACGTTTTCGGTTTATATTTTTACCTTAGTATCTGTGTTTTGCTTAAATTAAAAACAATCTGATTGAATAAGTGTACCTCCAGACTATATTAAAAATTGATTATTGTATGAGCACGTAATGAACCTCTTGAAAAAGACAAATGATTAATGCCATGATGATACAAACCAACACAAATAAAAAAAAAACAAGGGATAATTGTACATTTTGAAATATTCACAAGTGTATTGATAATTCACTTTACAGAACATTCTACATGAATAGTATTCAAGTAATGTAGCACACCTGCACGAACATCCCTGCCGTCCTCCTCTTCAGTCTGTGGCACTGCCACCACAATCTCATAGGCCTCTCCATTGCGGTTAAAAACATCCACATGCCAAGAATCAAGAACACCATTCCGTCGATATGCTCTTTTGTTGTGTGTTTGTGGCGCGTTTACGTTGATGTCACGGCAGTAAAGGTGGCACAACTATAACGACAAGTGAATAATCCTGCCCACTCTAAAGCGGTACTAAACTGCAGTGGAAGCGCAAACGGACCTGAACAGAGCAACGGGCCATGCCGAAACACGCAGTGGAAAAGCACCATTATACACCGAATGAGACCCAGTCGAGTGCCTATGCCACCGCTTTCCATGGCACTGCCATGGATACTGTTACTACAGCAATGATCACACATACACAAGCGAACAGTACACGGGCTGTTTCAATATTTTTACAACACTAAGGTGTAATTCTGCCTCCTACTATGCTGGAGTGTCAAGCAGGTAGTTACTGATGCTAGTTAATTTACCACATGTTTGTAGTACCCGGACACCCGGATTAATTAGCTTTACCCGTTAAAAATAAATATCCTAGATAATGATCTTGACCAATCATGGCCTGTGACTGTACTCTTAAAAGCAAAAGCTACTGCATTATTTTCAAGGTGAGCACATGCTGTGCCATCCATGTAAGGAGCAAGACCTTCAGCTCAGAGCAGAGCAAAGGCATGGACTGTAAAAACACACCTACCCACCCCTGCCCATCAAGGAGCAAGGTCATTCTATGTCCTCTGAGGGTGAGTGAGGGGAGGGCAGAAAGAACAACTACAGCCTCTGATAAGGGCAAAGATTCTGTTTACCGACATACGAAACCACCGGCGAGGCGACACGCATGTGATGGGAGACATGTGTTGAAGGACCCATAAAAGTACAAGAACAAACTTTGGCATGTGTATATGGACCGAACTGTCAATCTTAACTGTATGCGCACCAAAAGCAACAGAGCAAAATAAACCATGCAAAGTTTTCACCATGCAAAGGCCTTGCTTCGATTTCACTGGCAGACGTCCTGGCTGGAAAAATCCCACCACCCTATAAATACTGTTCATATCAACCAGAGCAGACTGAACTCAAGCTAGAGTCTAGAACAGCTGTCCGTGTAGAGTAGTTTACAGGCACCTGTTCAACAGGACTGGAAAACTCAAGAAAAAAAAACTACCAACATTGGCAAACCGCAAAACATTATAATGTTTACTGATACAGTGGCTGGGAATAATCGGTACTCGATCGGTACTCACTACACTTGGTCGATCTCATAAACCGATCGGAATTCGATGATGTCAGTGCATGAGGACGTACATGATGTGAGGACAAATTATTCGGCGCCGCAGTCATGTCATTGCTGGTGTGAAAATGCTATGATATTTCGAGAAACAATAAAAAATGTGCTATTTGTGTGTATGTTTTGCATGATGATGAAAAGTTAAATTTTTAACAGCAGATTCAGTGACGGTAGAGCTGATCTGTGCATCACTGCACACGTCTGTGGCGCGTTACGGCTCCACGGGAAACGGAGCTGATCGCGGCCGCCCTAGTCAGTGCTTGTGTTTATATCAAGCAGCGGCATGTTTCTGAAGCGGCTCTCCATGCTGCTTGGCTAAAAAAATTGTCTTTTGTGAGTAGGCACCTTGTGGAGGACGGAACAAAACCTCGTGGAGCCGTAAGGGGTAATGGTAACAATACGCTGATGGTGGACTGCTTTTAAATTAACATTTATTTATAAAACAAAAATATATTATTTGGCAATACTAGCCTACTTAATAGCATTAACATAGGCTTTACTCCTTTAAAACTTTATCTGGAATGTCACTGCTCCCTTCCCGATCAGGCGAACACACACACACACAAATGAAATCGTCTGCCTGATGAAAGCATTTCGTTAATATTAGGGATTAGGGCTGAACGATTTTCGTTTTTAACCAATATTGCGATTTAATATGCAATTTTTTAAAGCTCTTCATATTCATTATTAATCAAAGACATACAATAAATAATTATATAGCATGCAGTGTTGGGCACGTTACTTTTAAAAAAGCTATTAGTTATATTACTAGTTACTTCTCACAAATACTAACTGAGTTACATCGTTATAAAAGAAAAAAAAATACCAGGGACAGTAACTATTGTTACTTTTGAAAGGTTCAAATATGTAAAATTACTTGGATGCCCCAATATTAAATATGTTAAATGAATGAAATGGTCACCAGACCGAATAAATTAATATTATAAACATTACACTAATCTACACTATTTTAATGTTTCTGTGGGACAATGTTAGAGACATCTATCAAATTAAATTGATTATTTCAGTAAAACATAATAAGATATGATAATTTAACATTAAATGATGATAGAACTTTAGAATAACCATGTATGAATGCATATTTGTCATGTTGTCTGAACTTAGGACTGGTGGTGGTGCTGTTGTTTGTCATTTAGTGTTTCTATAAAAAAGAAAAAAAACCTACAAATACAGAAAAGATGACAAAAC
This sequence comes from Gymnocypris eckloni scoliostomus, assembly GCA_027564155.1. Classification (NCBI taxonomy): domain Eukaryota; kingdom Metazoa; phylum Chordata; class Actinopteri; order Cypriniformes; family Cyprinidae; genus Gymnocypris; species Gymnocypris eckloni. Next base: position 13,736,665 of record CM050428.1, read on the forward strand.
TAGCACGAATTCTACTATTAATAACCATATAAAACGCACTAAGGATTATTGAGCTGCTGGGTTCATGAATATTAATCAGGTCATCTGCATTCACTCGAACTGATTCGCTGAAATCAAAACAGGGACGATGATAGGTGAGCACCGGCCAATGAGTTTGCCGTTTGCGATCGTCATACATTACTCTTGCGTGTCATGGTTACCGATAAATCGCAGCCTCTGCTGTTGAGAAATCATGTCTTTTCATATCGCGATATTATCGCAAATGCAATTAATCATTCAGCCCTATTAGGGATGCACAATATTTATCGGACAGATAAATTATCGACCGATATGGGTGAAAAGGACATCATTTTATTGCACTGATAAATAAATGAAAAAGTCAGATAAAGCACGCTTGCTAGTAAATCAATCAATCAGCCTGATTTATCTGATAGTCATCCGCTTTCCGAGTGCAAGTGACTGCAGCTTTATATTGCAGTGACTCTCAGCTCTCATGATGAGAAATCAGTACTCCGTATCGGCTGCAAAAATCCTGATCGGAGCATCTCTAGCTGGGAATGTTAGTTGTCATTGTAGTTTCACTAGAGTTGACAATATTGTGTTCATTTAAATTTAATGCATTAATGTCAATGTCTCAAATTTGCAACAAAGTAGTCTGGAAACAAACATAACTCGATTTTCCAAAGACTTTTCTCTGGTGACGTATGCCAGATTTCTCCAATCATTTGGTCTTCATAATTCCTTCCTCTATCCAATCAACAACCAAGATAAGACCAGGTCCCTGCCTTGCTTTTTCCTTTGGATGAATGTCACAATTTGGAAGAAAAGATCTGTCGCTTCTGTTACAAAGTGACTTTAAGGAACTTGTTTCCTATTATAAATGTGTGATGTGATACAGGTGAAAAAGATAAAAAAGGGGGAACTCAATTTAACCAAGAACAAAAGACTTGAAAATACAAAGAGGGACAGAGGGGAAAAAAGCTTTAGAGAGTGTGCCTCTGGGGAGGTTCTGTGATGCTCTGGTGAGGGTGGCCGTCTGTTACACTTGATCTGTGCTGCTGTGGTTTCTGAGAGCCCTCAATTTGAACAGTGTTTGATCAGAGGATGAGGCTACACAGTGGGACAGGTTATTATCCCTGGTTTGTCTGTCCTGTCCTCTCCCATTACATTGGCCTGAGCTCGGCTTCAACACACACACACACACAACAAGCGTGAGGACGTAGAGTCTCTTGAGGCTGTGCAAACTGGTGAATAGACAGCTCTTGAGAGGGTAAATGGGGTTAAACCACCTTTGGGGAGCAGTTAAATAAAATGTCTGCCTGATTTAGGGCTAACGAAGCATTTTCTCCTGAGACTTCAGATGATCTATGCCTTTACCTTTCAAAGTAAACATTAAACCCCACTAACAAACAACTCATTGCATCCCCACGAATGACCTATAATCAAGCACTCTGTGATGAGAAAGACTCCTACTCCGCTTTCCTAATTTAAATTACCTCCTTTTCCTTTCCTTTATTTTTCTACAATGCAATCGCTCTCTCAGTCCCCAGAGGCAGCAACAAACTAAATTGAACACAAAAACGGCTTGGCTAATGGACGCTAAATAAACACCCTAATCCCAGACCTGACTCTGCTCACAACTCTTCTCTTTAGATGGGTCTAACTATACGCACAACAGTCAGTTTCAGTGTGCGTATCTCACTATCAACATGGACAACGACAATGGACAAAAAATCGTCATGTTAAAATCGTTTGTTGTCTTTCGTGAAGATCTTGGGTATTTCTCTTTACAGTTATTATGTTTATTCTAAAAAACAAAAGACAAAAAAAAACAGTCTGTTCTAACTCTCCGGCCTCGAATAGAACATTTGCTAGCTGAATTAAGGTAGATTTAACGACAGTAGCGACAGATTTTTTCTTTGGTATTATGTACACATTCAAGTAAAAGAGATAAATAAAAAATAAAAATGTAAGATGGGGACTTGGTTCTATCAACTGATTGTTAATTGACCGTTCACAAAGAGCTTGATTGACAGGCGATCTGACCAATCAGAACGCAGAGCTTATATGCCACTATCCGCCATCTTCCCTGACAGATACAGCCTGTCTCCATAGAAAAACATGTTAAAACGGGGTAAAATAGATAGACTGAATTGAAACTTTTTCAATATAACTTAAAATGTGCAGAGGGTTAAGCTGTGCTGTTGTTGGCTGCCGCGGTAAGGGTAATAAGCTAAGGTATTCCCCTTTAAATACTTGGTTTGCGTATCAGAAAACCGGCACTGTATGCATTGCTTGCAGCGCAAAGTTAAATGCTGAGTGTTAAATCGTATGCTCTTATTCTGTGGACAAAATCCCGCGAACCTCGCCCCGAATGGGAGATTTATATGCACATTAGCGCTCATCTGTTTTCAATGCAGCTCTCCACGTGTCGCTTCATGTCATATTCCCACTCATTAAACTATGACAGGTCCTTTACTGCAAAAAGATGGTCACTGCGACACACTCTAAAGGGATGAAACTATGGCGATATGTGCTTTTTAAAACCATTTTCATAGGTTTCAATTGTAACACCATAATGATTGGAGAAGTCCAGCATACAAAGATATTTATATTAAGAATTAAGAGGTCAGACAAATATTTAAATAAAATAGTTAAAAGATGAATATTCGCAATAAGATCAATAACATTCATTTAAAAAATATATGGTACATTTTCATTTCATACCCACTTTAAAATGTATTTCTTAAAACTATGAGCATGAACTAGAAGTAAGAAAAGACCAAGCTCAATGTTGGATTGCGGAAAGTAACATCAGTGGAACATAATCTGCTCCCTAAAGTAGTAACGGTCAGTTGTGTCAGCTTTTGGTTCCACTGAAAATCATTGGAAACGCATGAGATTCGCAGGTACCCCAGCCAAGAATAAGCAACATTTCAGTGGAAAGGGAGTATGACAGAATCAGTAAGGATACTATTCTGAGAAACTCTGTTAGGAAGCAAGAAAGCTCATTCTCTGTGTTGGGGAGTATTCTAGCAAGCTTTAGATTAGTCATTCAGAATAGAGTGTGTTTTACATTCAGCAGGGCAATAGAAGACATAACCACTATAGAAATGCTATATAAAGGAAGAGAGTCGAGAGATAACTTCTTTCTAGGATTAATCAATTTCTGCATCAAGCACTTGAGTTCACACATATGGTTTCTCCAGAGGGGAGCACAGCTGGGGCCCAGGTGTGTGTATGTGTGTGTGAGTGGTAATGCTAATGCACAGTGATGGGGATTTCCTGATAAAACAGCTCCACTGGGACGCTGACAGAGGTACGAAGAGAAAGACTAAACTGGCTAAATAATGCTGACTCCTGGCAAAAAGGTCTCTGTGGATTGTTCAACACTTTAGAATTAAATCAGCAGTTTGCTTACTACAGAATCAGCCATTTTCTTCTGATTTTTCAGCATGTAGTGATGAGCAGTTACATGTACATATGTCATTTTGTCCGACCCTCAAGAAAGTCTCTGCTAGAGCTCATGGGGCAGTACTGTAATGTAGGGCTGCAGCGTTTCGTTGACGTCATTGATTACGTTGATTAAGAAAATACATCGATTAGCATATAATGCATCGACGTGTCGCACCTTTAGCCACGCCCATTACACGAGCCTGCAGTTAAGCCTACTTAAGACTGTTTTTCTGCCATGTTTAATACAAACAAGACTCTAGAGCAGAAGGTAAAGGCTAGTATGGCAACATCACTTCGTAGAGTTGTGTTCATAGGAATATTTTATTATTATAGGACTGTCAGAACCGCATTTATATAGCCGAACTGACCCCATTACATTGTCAGGATTCACAGCCGCATTCTCGGATTCAAAGTCGAGTTGCCTATATAATCATGACGGGTTTAATTCACCCACAGAGCGGAGAAGGAGAAATGATTTGAGCTCATCTTTAGATCCCCCAGAGCTGCCGTCAGTGTTGTCACGTGAACGTGATCGCGAGCTCTGACACGCGCACCAAATGTGCTCTCTGCACTCGCTAACAAAACTTTTAAAGTCATTGTCAGTTGTTTAACTGTGTGATGGATAGGACAAGGACTGGGCTCATTCATTTAAAAACAGGCTGTCAGCTGTGATAAAACGTCCCGGTGTTATGAAATCATTTTTGATTCTGTCGCTCTCGTGTCCTGAATGCGGTTATGACTTCAGCTGTTCATTCATATACAGATATGTATTCAAGCAGATGTTTTAATCTGCTGAATAAATAAAACGTTTCAAGTCTCTCACCTGTAAGCAACTGCTGTCAGTCCCAAACAGCACCTGTGAATGCAGCCATAATGTGCATTTGACTATCACTGTCCTGTAATTCTATTTCTATCTTGTTATTATTTCTTTCTTGCTTTTTCTATATTGTTATTATTTGTTTCTTGCTTCCTTTTTATTATTTATTGTTATTATTTATTTATTTTTCTCTTTTATTATTTGTCTTTGTTGTTGTTATTATACATTTTTGTAAAGTATTAATTATGAGAAAACGTTTGAATAAAAAATTAAGATTAATAGCAGAATTTACTTTTATGATTTATTGATAGAAATTCATCAACTGATAAGAAAATAATAAATAGATTAATTGAAAAATTATTGATAGATTAATCGACTAATCAAAAAAATTACCAATAGATTAGTCGACAATAAAAACAATCTTTAGCTGCAGCCCTACTGTTATGTCTCTGTGCTACAAAACTCCCACCTGAAGCATAATTTCCCATCATTCAGGGTTTAGCTCTTCATCTGCTGATCACACAGTGAGTCTCTTCTGAGGCTGTAATGAAAGAACTGGGTCCTACTTTCTAGTATGTCTACCATGTGCTTTTATTCTCTGACACCCACACCACCACAGCCAGTCCTGAAGCCGGCCTCAGCCGGAGCCGTGCAAGCTAACCGTGAGTGTGCAGGAGATAGGAAAAGAAAGTCATTGGAGAGAAGAAATTAGTGAATTGGTTCATTAGGGACAAACTGGATCCAAATGGTAAACATCAGCAGAACACTGTCTGTAAAGGAGGAAGAGGGGTTGAGAAAGCTCCCAATTGTGACTAAGTGGTCACATTTGTCCAAGCTGCATGCCCTGCTGCTGCAAAAATTGTCACAAGTTGTGCTGCTGCCCCACTTTTTTTTTATTGTGTGCTACCATTTTACACAAAAACAACAACAAACAAATCAAATCTCAAACTGAACCGCACAGCATGGACAAATCATCAGCCCATATGGACAGTGCAGATCAGGACAACAAGCAGCGAATTTTACCAGTGATGCTCCTGCTGTGAGAACCAGATTGAAACATGGCTCAAGTGTGAATTAGGGCACAATATACAATTTAAATTGACCTGTATAAATTAGGTTAGTAAATTTTTACATGTTATTTTTGTTAATATCAGTAAATGTACATCTATATCCTCCATCACAAACTAATGTTCCGTCGCATGTCTCACCTTCTTTCTGTCTCTCATGGAGCTCCTCCCTCTAACCATGATCTTGCAGCCAGTCTCTGCCTCCAGCTGCTTTGCTGTGAGTCCACGAGGGCCAAGAATTCTCCCAACAAAATTATACTGGAAAAACAAAACGTAAAGATAGGAAGATTAGAAAGCATTCAGAAACTCAGAGCAGCTTTTATTTAAAACAGGATGTTGTGTATAAATACAATATGCTGATAAAATCACCAAGAAGTGGCTCACACTTAAATTTACATAAATACTTCATCCATTAATAAATCACCTTCCAGTTGTTCCAAAACTATAGGCTATCACTTTAAACATAAAAAGAGTCAATTAGTTTAATTGCAACTTCCATTCAATGAAAGCAAATTGTGACTGAAACTGTTAGTCTGCATAACATCAGTTGTGAAAAGAGAAGAACGTGACAATTCTCCCACATACAGTTCACTGGAGGAATATGCGTGTAGTGTAATGATGTTTGGTGGGGGGAGGGGTCAAAAAGACAATTAAATTAGCTGCACTATAAAATCCTCAGAATTCTCTGCCTGATATTGTGAGCATAGTGTGCAATTGTTTATTTCAAGCAACACACACAACTCTCTCTCTCACACTAGTAATTCAATTAGCTCCAGTGTAGCTTCTGACAAGCCAGTGACAAGGCACTTTAAAAAAAAAATCAACGTCTGATTTAAATACCTCAACTGACCAGGCGGCTATTCACTCTTCCTCTGGCAGCAGTTTATGAGCTACGGCTACAACGAATCAAGAAGTCGGATAGAAAAACGAGAGCTCAAAAACATTGTCAAGCTCATGTTTGCCAAACAGAATGCTAAGCAGCGCTGCAAAGCCTCTTTCTTGCTTTTCCTCCTTCCTGCTCTTCATTTTTTATGTCCTTTATAATTCTTTTTTTCTGTTATCGTGCTCCGAGGCACGGAAAGGGAAAAGCCGGCTGTATGTAATGTAAATAAGAAATGAAACAACGGGGGGAAAATTAAAGAAGAGGAGGGGTCTTATCGTGGCCCTTGTCCTTGACGCTGTGCTCTGGGGGCTTTGTCTGAGAGAACGTTTTATTTACCTCCATAATCCTCCCAGCCTCTACAACAACACTGCTCCAAATAAAAATTATAAAATAAAATCCACTCTTTTTCACTCTCTATCTCAATCAGTTCACTTCTGACTCAGGGTAAAGACAGAGAGAGTCAGTCTTCTTGTAAGTGCTTAATCCAGTTCTGCACACACAGAGTTTGGTTATTTATGTGTTAAAACCACATTCTATCACTCACAAAAGTTCAGGTACTTACTGCCAAATAAATATACACAGAAATATAAATACGCAATGTATGTTTAGAACTTAAATTACTTTTACACATTTAAAATGTTTGATATATTGAATGCATTTACATTAAAAATATTAAATGTAGCAATACTTCGATAATATGAGTCCTATTTAAAAAAATGCAGATTTTGTTTACATAGTTTAAAACAGTTTATGAATAAATTAACAACAGACCCTTTATATACACAAATGGTGGTAGAGCTACACTACCGTTCAAAAGTCAGTAAGTTTTTTTTGTGTGTGTGTGAGAAAAGACTCATGCTCAAATTGACCATGTATTTAAATAAAAAATACAATAAAAACAGTAACACTATTAAACATTGCAAATTATAATATGCTTCTAATAATCTTTTGGGGATTCTTTGAATAAAAAGTTAAACAATTCTTTGAAATATATTTTTTTACATAAAAAATAGTTTTACTATCTATTTTTATCAATCGAATGCATCCTTGCTGTATAAAAACTATTTTTCGAAATCAAATATATAAAATTGTATCGATCCCAAACTTACAATAGTGCATCTGCATTATATCAGGAATATATACTTGTTATGGGATCTTTAACATAGATGGAAAAACAAGAATTTTCCTAAGCATTTGAACATTTTTAAATGTAAACTAATAAAAACTAAATGTATTTCTCAAAGTAGACTATGTGATTAAATGGGTGTAAAAAATATATATATATATTTGGACATTTTGTTTCCGGTCGCTACTATTAGCTTGGTTATCTAACAGCTAACAGGTTTAACTCTTGCTATGTTTCTTGTTAAAAGCTTTATGCTACTGCGTCAAAAATCAACACTCCGTACAGGATTCAACAGCCATATTTAATGGCAGTCGCCACTCCTAAGACTTTACAGTGGGCAATAACATCATCAGAAAGGCACTCAAAAGACTGACTCACAATTAGTCAAAACCAAGGAAACTGCATGACCTGCCTGGATAAATAGGAAACCAATGCTGTTTCTCTATAATGGCTTATTGTTTCAACAGATGACGCAGCGTAATCCGACAGCTCTGACTGTGTAGGTGGATCAGAACAACCTGATGCAGGAGTTCTACACACATTCCAAATGCTCTCATGAGATGGTGAGCAGGAGACACGTGTGAAACTGTGTGCTGAAGCATCAGCACAGCACGCCACATCATGTGTCACCGTCATCATAAGACAGCCAGAAGTGACAATGCCTTAGGTGAACATGTGCGCCGACTGTCCCTGTCGTCACTGTCACGCACACTGTAAACAAATCAGATGGTGATAAAACAGCAGTAAAAATATATATGCAACAACACGATGTGTCAGGATGATCAGTTAGCATCAGAACTTCCATCACTCCCTCTCTTCCACAGGAGTGCACCTGCATGATCTCGCCCTCCATGCAGATGAGAGCGGATTCTCCTATGTGCGTATGTGTGTTGATGTTGATTGGACATGGCAGAGAGCAGCGGCCTGATGCGGTGGGGGAAATTGCTCACTTTGAATACTGGAATCAGACAGTAATTACAGCCTGGAGGAGATGCCACCATTTTACTTCCCGTAGAGGGAAGGAGGGAGGCACGAGGAATGACACAGGAGAAGGAGAGAGAAATACTAGCGTTTTTAGACAACAACATGAGAGAATGTTTTGACTATATGGTGGCACTTGTGTTTGCAAGAGTCTGAGAGGGGCAGAGATCAACCGCAAAAAGCCTGGAAAATTCCACCCTGCCACCACACAAACGTCTGCCACTAAAAAACAAGGCTCTGTGTGTGTGACACACCAGAGACAAAACAACAACTTGAACACTGCATTTATTTATACAAGTTAAATTAAATTGTACTCACAGCATCCTATACACGCATATATGATCACTCAAATCAAACAAAGTTTTTTTGTTTTTTCAGACAGACGCAGAGAAGAAATTGACTATAATAGCACTGCCACCCACGAAAAATATGTACAGGGAGATCACGTGTCATCACAGATTCAGATGCTTCTAGTGTAGACAGCTTTGTTGAGCATAATGGGAGCGATGCACTTTTGTTGGGTCATTCTAGTCAGACTGTTGTTGTTTTCAAAACTTTTTGTAGTGAGGAAACTACTACTGCCATAGTTCTAAAATACACTGAATAGCCAAAACATTACACACACACACAAAATAGTTTTTCAAATTAGTTATGTTCGATTTGATGAACAGGGGTCCTAAAAGGTCCTGAATCAATGTCCTTCAGCTGCTATTTCGTTACGTCACCATGAACCTTGGTAACATGCCCACATGACTGAAAAATCTATATGCTGAGCACGGGAGTGTGTGTGCGAGGGTGTCCGTGTTAAGCTGTAGGGATGTATAACAGAACAGCCTAAATGTGAGAGCAAGTGGAGAGTTGAGCAGTTCAGGGGTGTAACCGAGAGACCTGACAGAGACAAACGAGCAGCAACGCTAACGCAACATTATACCTCCTACCCACCCGCTCCCTACTCTCCCCTTCTACCTCACTCTCCTCCATCACAATCACTCCACCCTGCTCGTAAGGTCACGACCCTTTATTACAGAAAGTTTAACACTTACTGGTAACGGCATCACCAAGAACACACATCTGTGCTGAGAAAATATGACGAGCAGAAAGAAAAGGAAAATGGGATTACGAAAAATTCTGTCACTTCACATATGGGATGGAAAAGGATTGAAGGGCAGTCGAAATGCCAATCGCAATTTCAAGATGTGTGAAGGTCAAAGTTTAAAAGCTCAAGTGCTGAAGATCACAATAGAACAAGTGCAATTGTGATCAGTTTGCTTAGTTTAACCATAGGCTGTCTGTCTGGGGTCTGTGTTTCTAAATAAGGTTGTGTCTTTTGATAGGGTGCATTCAGGCGCTCTCTTAGCTTCTCCATGACCAATGAAAATGCAAGCAGTCAGCATTCACACCAATCAGACTGCACCCGTCAGCATTTATTCAAATCAACCCGTAGGTGTTGACAGATAACAAATCAACACAAGGTCAAAAGGTCAGAAACCACACACCAAATAAGCTTGTATAGTTCCATGCTGACAACTCAAACATTGATCTTAAAATTTAGAAAAGCCTAACATTTCTACTATAAAAGTATTGAACATATTGACTCCATACATAAATACTTCAAGCTGATTCTCTCCACACACAAACTGAGGCACTACAGAAACACTATTTTCAAAATGCATGTTGTAGACCCTATTGGTGAACAATTGATTCATGCATGTTTCATTAAAAAAATACTTTGTAACTTTTAACAAAAATGTCTTGACTAGATCTGGTGGCAGACTTCTTTTTGGTAACACTGTCAGATTTCAAACTAATTTGTGGCATAGACCTGGCCCTTTTTCTTTTTCTTGGTCAGACGAGGCCGATCCAACTCCGATACTGTGTGCATACTATTGTTATTTTTAAGCCCCAAAAAAGGCGCAGAAATATTATAGAGCGCCATCAAGTTTTTGTGCACTATATTTGCTCTGCTACTCGCCTCTCTCTCTGTCTGACTGCAGCAGCACACGCATTTTCAAACATACACACACGTACAGGAATATCTGGACCACAGCCAATCAGAGGGGGGGTCCGCCCTTCACCATCTCTGATTGGTTTAGACTACGACATGAGCCTAGTGCGTGTCTGTTTTTGAACCACAGGGAGACTTTCAGAGTCGCAGAGACTTTTTTGAACGGCTGGTCGCACAGGCTCAGATTTTTGGGTTTTACCAAATTGGTCGCACTCTAGAGCCCTGGAAGTACAACATTGCAAAACGCTGTACTAGTCGAGGTTCCATTCATTTCTGAACAACACCAAGAAAACAGGGAGAGGGCTCATGTGTAAATAAGAGGAAGAGTGCTGAAAACAGCTAATCCAACAAGTTGGAAAAGAAAATCGGAGGTAATGCATCCAACTGCGGCCTCCCAGTGAAGTGATACAAGACATGCTCTTCACACACACACACACACACACAGAAATAACAATCTGCTCGCCACAGTGTAAGCACGTCACCATAGTTGTAAAAAAATTTGATCAGAAAACGGTCATCTCTCTCACCACATCACTTCTGTATTCTGCTGTCCTCTATTTTTCAGTTGGTTCTGTAAACAGGTGTCAGCGCACAGCATTACCTTTGCCTCACCTCCCTCTTCAGCTTTACACATCCTCTCTATTCAGCACTTCATTTCTTACCCTAGTCATCCCTGTACACCACCTCGTTCTCTCTCTGCCCCATATTTGCATTTTGTCTCACACTCTGCATCACATTTAGTTCAATCCTCCAGATGGGAGGAAAACATTACTATCCATGATCATTCTGCTGCTGTCTCTGCAGTGTCTGCTTGGTTTTCTGTATTATTTCATAAAAAATAAAATCTCAAAAGCTCCAGCATATCATTCAATTAATCTATATGCCATACATCTAGAGAGAGACATGGATAGAGACAGGGATAGAGAAACTGAGTGTGGGAGAGTGAGGGAGAAGCAGAGATAACCTATCGGATGCCCTTGCTAATTACTAATTAACCTGTGTTAAGCAAGCGTGTGGTGTGGCAGAGCTGAGAAACAGTTTCATCTCCATGGGCGGCTGAGTCAGGTTGGGAATGGAATAGTTTGTTTATAAATGTTTTTTAAATATTAATTAGGGATGCACCGGTTGACCGGCCAAAGATCGGAACCGGCGGTTTTGCTTATAATGCTTTGTCCAACGGACGGTTTTGTCTTTTCGGCCGATTTTTCGAAAGTGCGAACATGTCATTTGTGTGGAAGACGATTCGGTGAAGCACAACAAACACAGAAAAACAGATACAATGAAGCGAACAGCCGTTGGTGTAACATTACTGGCACACAAATAAGAGCCGCTTTCCTTTGCTGCTCTAGCTGAAGTTGCTAGTGATGGGTCGGTCTTGAGCGATTCATTCATTTTGAGCGAATCTTTAATGAGACTCGAGAAGAGAAGACGTTTTGATTCGTTCAGTCGCGCGCGCACCATCCTAAAGGTTCTGTACTGGAATTAGTTCACCTGTTTGAGTCTTGGGTTTTTTAAGTCGTTCGTTCATCGCGTGACTAATGCAGTATGAGCCGGAAAGATAATTGATTAGTTCACTTTTTGAGTCTCTTGGGTTTTCAAGTCGTTCGTTCATCTTAAATAACGAGACTCAAAGGTCCAGTCGTAAAATGATCCGAACTTCCATCACTAGAATTTGCGTGCGTATCTGTCCACGCCCTGCACAAGAATAGACCGTGAACAGTTGTTCAGCGCAGCTTCTCACGTGTTGGATGAGAAAAAACAGACCAACTTATGACAAAGCTGAAATGCTACTTTTGTAAAGAATAAAAGCGTTAAACGTATAAGCCAGTTCTGTACAAGATTATTATTTTACCTTAAAATTACATTGACTTAATTCGATTTAACAAGACGAGCTGTAGCATCTTTGTTTTGCTCGTTGCACTAAACGATTATTTGATTTAACATTTTGGAATAATTTATTTATATAGCCTACTTTGGTTTTATTTAGTTTCACTGGTAAATACCTTTTTTCTTTACACCAATTTTAAAAATGACAACAAATGTTGATTAAGTAACATCTTTGTTTGGACTGTTGAATGTGTTGGTTGTGTTGTTTAGATTGTTGTAACTATGCAAACGTTGCCTTTCATTTCAAATGGTTACTGTTTTCATTTAAGGCCAGTTTTATGTAGTTTCAACCCAATTTAAAAACCATCTTGGTCCATCTTCAACTGTTGACCAGTTGAACATGAGAGGCAGAATTTGTAAAGATGCTTGTTTGTTTTTTCTAATAAAATATATTGATAGGCATTTAAAATTTGTTTAATATGCTATATCCATTAAAATAAAAGCTTAAGAACATTTTGAATTTTAAATAATTTTAATCAAAAACTTGTGACACAGCCACTTATGTCTATGTCATATTGAAGTAACACCACAGACCTTATAATGCAAGTTACTAAAGGCTCTGTGTTACCAGAAAATGCATTAACACCAGAGACAGTAACACCACATACAAATCAGCTTAGACTTTTCTAAAATGGAGGCTACCATCATGATGATTTCAAGATCAGGGGACATTTTGGAAATATCAACATGTATTTCTATTTTTTTTTATTAAAATATGCCAGATCTGCAAGTTATCAACATAACACCACATACACTAATGACAACACATGAAATTGTCAGAGATTTAGCTAGCTTAAAAATGTATAAGAAAGAATGTACTCTCCATGCACCCCTCAGATCAACCAGCACCTGCAGTGACCCTTACACACAGGAAGTAGTCCAAATAGAATTCTCCCTTTTCTTAAAGGGGTGACATCCATTGTTGAAACACCACAGACATGAATTTGGGGAGCAACTTTTTTCTTAAATATATATATTTTTTAAACAATTAAATATTATACATGTTAAATAAAATCTATATTCACTATATAACCACTTTATTTGTGTTAGAATCTTTCATTATTTCTTGTTGGTTGCTTAAAGGAAAAAAAATCGGAATCGGAATCGGCCAGTTTGCTCGAAAAAAATCGGTATCGGAATCGGCCACGAAAAATCATGATCGGTGCATCACTAATATTAATAGTCAAAGCCAATAGATTGACTATTAACAATTCAAGGATATCTCTCAATTCTTCTATTAATGCAAAGGAACAGTCTATTAAAACACTCTGAAAGGTTTACCTGTGTTGCTACTGAATCTACAGCGCCATGGTAAAATAAAATAGTTTTAGCCAAGTAGTGAACTTGCAGTCTAAATTGAATGTGATAAGAGAAAGACTTGGGTGCCTAGGGTTGGGTACCGTTCACATTTGAACCGGTACGGTACCTGAAATACGGAACCTTTTTCGGGACTTTACTCTGTAATAACAAAAATGACTTGATTATGATTATTTCAGTGAAAAAATAAGCCCAAAACTCAATTTCAACATTTTGAACAATAGGGCCCTACAATTATTATTATTTTTAATCTTGTGTGTTCTATTTTTTCAGATAATCAAATGAAGGCATGGCGCATTTATTTTTAATCAAGTGAGAATAAAACCCTTTTATCGGTATCGAAAATGTTTAAACGATACCCATCCCTGGTGAATATTATTTAAAAAAAAAATGGAAAAATTGTATTTTGGTGGTTAATGTGGTTGTTGTAATATTTTATCATTTGTTTTATTTAAATTTGACTGTAAATGGAATACATAAAAACATACATTATACTGTACAAAAGTAATACAAGAGTAATATATTTCTGTTGCACTATATTTTGTGTATAATTTTCTATTCTTAAATGTTTTAAATTAATTTTAAATCATTTTTATTGTTATGATTTATTTTTATGACTTATCTAGGGTAATTATAATTGAACATGACTTATTATTACATTTCAATACAAAATAACTTTGTACTGTATCTGTTTTAATACACTTTTAAAGTTTGGATCATATTAAAAGCGTAGTTTGCACATTAGTAAATTATTTTCTTGTAAGATCCAGCCCTCACCGTCACTCACAGCCGTTTGCACGTGTTTTGCGAATGAGCCTCATGCACACCAAAACTAAACTGCTTAATCGACCATTGATAGCTTTTATCGATTATATCTCTTATCGACAATTAATCGATCGTCGACATCCCTAATTCCAACTAGGGATAACTACTTTTTGTTGTGCGATATATTGCACCAAAATTAATTGCGATAAACGATATTATTGTCATTTTAAGACAATTTTATTTAACTGATTATATAATTACAGTATGACAATATAATAGCATAATAATGCAAGTGCACTCTTTCAAAGACAAAGAACATTTTATTCTTAAGAATAAAAGTTTGCAACATATTTTTAAAAGCTGGTTTTTAGGCCGTGTTTAATGGCTGCATCTCTTTGGCTATATAGCGGATCGCTATCTGTGAGTGTCGCCATTTCGCTGTCACGTTTATATTTACACTGTCGGGAAAGGGCATCTGTAACAGATAACTGTCTGGAAGACCCTCTCGAGCTCCAGCTGCAGTTGTTGTTCCCAGATTGAAAAACTGGGTGGGATGGTTATGTTTTAAGTGAGATTTTAAGAGATTTGCCTCTTTTCGTTGCCACTGTTTTTAAACAAAGTCGACATACCGGCTCATTCACGTTAATTGGCTCTCCTCTCTAAAGCCAAAATGTTCCCACACGGAGCTGAAGATTGCGGCTTTGAAACCAAGTCCATTGGGTCTTGTTCTTCCTAACTGGCTGTAGTTGTCCCGAAACACTTTATAACGCAGTGGGTTCACGCCTTCTCTTCACCTGTCGCTGGTGTGGGCTGCCTAAGCCCGCCTCCGCCACAGAGAGCAGGCGAGATTATAAAAATGATCTCACCAAAAATGATCGCGCTCATATCCATATATCGTGCGATAAGTCAATATATCGACTATCGCGACAGGCCTAATTCCAACAGTCCAAACCTTATAGCCAGCCAAATTAGACTTCTATATTCCTCACTCTCCTTCTCTATATGTGTGTGAGCTATAATTTGGAGGGCAGAAAATCCAATCTGAAACATTATGACACGAGTCCTTTGAGAGCAAAGTAATTACTCTCTCTAAAGAGAATGAGAGATGGATGGAGAGAGAGAGAGTGTGTGTTAGAGGCAGCCTGCTATCCCTAATATAAATCATATTTTTTCCATCTAGTTACCTCTCTTTCTCTCTTGTTTAATCCTCTCTAAACACCAGGAGTAAAATCAATCTTTGTAAGCTCCCAGCATTTAGTCCTGACACACAATAACAAAATATAAGCAAACAAAAGCCACATGAGCGCAGTGGTGGTGCGGTAAACAGGTGGTTTAACAGATGACTAGTGTTACTAAAAGCTACAGCTCCATTTCCATTTAATCATTTAACAGACGCTTTTATCCAAAGTGACTTACAAATGAGGAAAAGCATAAGCCATTTATCATTCGAGAGTCAGCAATATTAACAGTACCACAATATCAAGAGCAAACAAGAACAAAAGTTAGAAATGTAATTGTAGAAAAGTACTTTATATATTTATCAAAAAATAATGCTAAAAACACCACAAGCAATTAATATGTATAAAATGACATCCAGATATGGAATACCATTATACAGAGGTGATTGGTATGGTTACTATTAATAGGAAGCGCCTTTACTTATGGATTCGAGAAGAATCCGTGGATGAAACCTGCATCACTTTGCTTTGACTGTCAGTCCTGCCCTCTTTCTTTCAGAGCCAAATGTAATTTGTGTCTGAATTAACACGAGCATGCAGAACAGGGCAGAGGAGGCAGCGAGGATGTAATCACTCCCTCTCTCTGAGTCAGCCCACTGCACTGGACACACAATTTCATATGCATCCCTGAAGGTGTTGTTGGCTTCTAGTGCACCTGCCAAGACTGTCTACGGAGGCCACCAATTACAGTCTCTGAAATTCATCAGCCACGCACATACATACGCACACAGTTAGGGATGGGTACCGAAACCCGGTATTTAATCTGTCTCGGGGCTAAATTATGAAAGACCGGAGTATCGATAAGCTCTGACGTTAACGGTTCTGCTATCTGGAGAAATTAAGAACACACACATACATTTATTATTGCTATATATGCACATTATCTTGCAAATTATATCTAACCAGAGTCACCAGCAGTTTTTATATACATTTGTCTAAGCATTTTTGCTATTCGTAATTCAGAAGCGAGATTCAGCAGCGCAACATGTAAGCCGTTTAATTATGATAGAAGAGAGAACTAAACATTCAAACCTCTGCTAACACTTTAGGCCTGTGTCTGCTAATTTTATTTTTTATAAAATAAAGTGTGCGAGTGCCTAGTCTGCGCTGCTCCAAAGCGTCTGCTTCATACAGCGTGCGCTGCAAAGCCACGGCCAACACGTATAGAAGACCACGGCACATTGTAGTATGAGTCTGATTTCACTGATCATGTGAAGAGAGGTGCTGTGAGCGTAAGCGCTTCAGTACAGCCTGATTTATACTCGCCGCATCAGCACGAGCGCGAAGGTGCGCGCCACGGATGAAGCACAACAGAGGATTTGGTTTTCAATCTAAAGTAAAAGACCGCTTCTTAAACCAGAGAAGGTGAACATGTTGGTATTCATGTAGAAAAAAACATGTAAGTCCTGTCAGTGACAGCCAGTTTAGTTTAACTTTTTGATTTGAAAAGCTTATCTTTGCTGTTTACATCACGTTACGCATTGGAGGCTTTCCTTCATTTTTATATTATTATTTATTTAATTCCTCAGGTGTTTGCTGAACATTCTGTAATTTATTAGTTGGTATATAATACAGCATGTTATGTGTCCTATGCCATTCCTAGTCTTATTCGTTTTTGTTAATAAACATTATGTAAGATAGTTTGTCATTGCAGCCTACTGTTTTCTTTTAGTTGTGCTTTTTAATTAAGAATATGAATGAATGTAGCGCTGTGCAATTAAATCACATGCGATTCTCATGCACATCTCGTCAGTAAAGCCGGCTCCGTGATTGGCGGTAAATCTCCAAATGTAAAAATCAACTCCTGTTCACAAATAATAATGAAAAAGAACGGGTTGAATGTTTAACACTTTCATTACCATATAGCTATAAACTCTGATAAAAGTTCATCAGCATGAATTGATTAAGCAAACGTTGTGTCAAAAAAAATAACCAGTGCGACCAGTAGAAGAATGAGTCTAGAGCCCTGCTTTGAGGCCTAAATTGCGACAACACCATGGTGCTTTTCCAACAATTCCAGAACATTCAGCAGGTTGATATAAAAATGTTTCAAATGAGCAGTGGTGCTATAATTTTTAAACTACACTTCTGAGAGCATGCAGAAAAATTGAAAAATCTGCATGTACAAATAGCAATTAAGAATGAACGTCGGGGAAAAAACATGCATTTACAGAAAAGCGGTGACGAGGGGTTTCTTGTGTGCAGGCGGGGCTCCTCTGATGAATCTGTGAGCTTTTCAGAAATGGCTCGGTGTCATTTGCGAGGCTCGATTTGAGTCCTTTGGCTTCAAAAGCCCCAGTAATAACCTGCAAATTAAAACTGGAGGCTTTAGTCTGATCTCCAAGCTATCAAACCTCAATATTGCCTCACATAAAAAACTAAACGTTTTCCATCCCCCAACGGGCCCACAACCCTTCTCTCCTATCTTCCATACGGCAGGGAAGAAAATCACGATGAAAAACCTTCCATAACAATCCCAGCATTAGACAGGAGACCCATCCGTTCTCAGCTCAAGAATGACTATTAATAGGTTGTTGCTTCGGAGGGCTGATTACAATTGAAAATTCACGTCACTGCTGTTAAGCCAGAATCCAGGTGACCACTTCCTGAATATCAGAGAAAGGATCAGATGTTTCAACTGCACACCTATGGCCTGAATAATGACGTTGTGAGAGAGAATTTAGCTGAAACTGCAAACAATATGTGCTGATGCAGATGTGTCTGTGTACTGATAAAGGTGTTTGTGCAACATGTGAACGAAATTACAATATGTAATTAAAGCTGCAAGCAGCGATGGAAGGGACCTCGCACCCAGCACCGCCGACCGGTGGCTTCAGAAAGAAAGGGAACGGTGAGCAATATGCATTTAAAAAGGTAAATATAGAGGAACGTGTCATAGTCATTTATATGTGTCAAACCTGCTGCCAGCTGGTGGCGCTATGTCCATAACTGAACATCAACATGTAGATGTCTTCAGTCTAGCACTTTTATCAAACATATGAACTTTTGTGCAGATTGAAGATAGTATGTTTGCGTTAGTGTAAAGCCTGACACATCCTGTTGTCAACAGGTGGCGCTATGATTACATCTGAATATTGGCCTTTAGATGTCTTCAGGCCAGGAATCTTACCAAATATGTGAAGTTTGGTGCAGATTGGACAATGCATGTTTAAGTTGGTGTAAAACAAGTAGTTTCCTGTAGCCACCAGGTGGCGCTATGTCTATAACTAAACATTGGCATGTAGATGTCTTCAGACCAATACTTTTATCAAACATATGAAGTTTGGTGCAGATTGAACATGGTATGTTTGAGTTAGTGTAAAGCATGATATATCCTGTTGTCAGCAGGTGGCGCTATGATTATATCAGATTTTTGGCCTTTAGGTGTTTTCAGGTCAGGACTCTTACCAAATATGTGAAGTTTGGTGCAGATTGGACATTGCATGTTTAAGATAGAGTAAAAGAAGACATTTCCTGTTGCCAGCAGGTGGCGCTCTAATTATAATGAAATATTCGTATTTAGATGTGTTCAGGCCTGGATTCTTATCGAACGTGTGAAGTCTGGGGCAGATCGGACATTGTATGGCTGAGTTACAACAACTTTTATTCCCATGGCGAGACATCGAAATTTGTGATGCCGCCATGGACACGCCCTTTAACGAAAACTCTAGATCTTCGCAATTTAACATCACAAAGGCCTTTAGGTTAGACTGACCTAAATATTATGTTTATGTCATTAAATCTCTAGGAGGAGTTAGTTACAGAGTAAAACATGTCACTTCCTGTTGCCAGCAGGTGGCGCTATGACTATAACTGAATATGGTCACTTAGATCTCTTCAGGTCAGGATTCTTATCAAACATGTGAAGTTTGGTGTAGATCGGACATAGCATGCCTGAGATATAACAACTTCCTGTTTCATGGCGAAACATCAAAATTTGACAGGACGCCACGGACACGCCCTCCGATGAAAACTCTAGATCTTCGCAATTTAACGTCACAAAGGGCTTTAGATTACACTGACCAATTTTGGTGTTCATCTGAATAAATCTCTGGGAGGAGTTCGTTAAAGTATGACACCTGAAAATGGCAAAAATGACACAAAATATGACGAGAAAATTCAAAATAGCCGACTTCCTGTTGGGTTTCTGATTTCGTACCTGGAGACTTTTTTGTAGGTATTGTTAAGTTACATAAGTGTACCGATTTTTAGTACATGTCGTGAAACGTAGCTCGAGGCGCACTCCGCTGAATATTTATAGGTGGCGCTGTCGAGCCATTTTGTCACACCTACTTCTGAAACCCATATCAGACGTAAATTTTCACCAGTTCTGACGCGTGTGCAAAGTTTCCTGACTTTTCGAGCATGTTTAGGCCCTCTAAAATGCGATTAAGTTTGGAGAAGAAGAAGAAGAAGAAGAAGAAGAAGAATAATAAGAATAATAAACGGAGCAGATTCAATAGGGTCCTCGCACCATCGGTGCTCGGTCCCTAATTAAAGCTGCAAGCAGCGATGGAAGGGACCTCGCACCCAGCACCGCCAACCGGTGGCTTCAGAAAGACAGGGAACGGTAAGCAATATGCATTTAAAAAGGTAAATATAGAGGAACGTGTCATAGTCATTTATATGTGTCAAACCTGCTGCCAGCTGGTGGCGCTATGTCCATAACTGAACATTGGCATGTAGATGTCTTCATCCAGTACTTTTAAAAAACATATGAAGTTTGGTGCAGATTGGACATTGCATGTTTAAGTTCATGTAAAACAAGTAATTTCCTGTTGCCAGCAGGTGGCGCTATGTCTATAACTGAACATTGTCACGTAGATGTCTTCAGGCCATGGCTCTTATCAAACGTGTGAAGTTTGGTGCAGATTGGACAATGCATGTTTAAGTTGGTGTAAAGCATGATATATCCTGTTGTCAGCAGGTGGCGCTATGATTATATCAGATTTTTGGCCTTTAGGTGTTTTCAGGACAGAACTCTTACTAAATATGTGAAGTTTGGTGCAGATTGGACATTGCATGTTTAAGATAGTGTAAAAGAAGTCATTTCCTGTTGCCAGCAGGTGGCGCTCTAATTATAATGAAATATTCATATTTAGATGTGTTCAGGCCTGGATTCTTATCGAACTTGTGAAGTCTGGGGCAGATCGGACATTGTATGGCTGAGTTACAACAACTTTTATTCCCATGGCGAGACATCGAAATTTGTGATGCCGCCATGGACACGCCCTTTAACGAAAACTCTAGATCTTCGCAATTTAACATCACAAAAGCCTTTAGGTTAGACTGACCTAAATATTATGTTGATGTCATTAAATCTCTAGGAGGAGTTAGTTACAGAGTAAAACATGTCACTTCCTGTTGCCAGCAGGTGGCGCTATGACTATAACTGAATATGGTTACTTAGATCTCTTCAGGTCAGGATTCTTATCAAACGTGTGAAGTTTGGTGTAGATCGGACATAGCATGCCTGAGATATAACAACTTCCTGTTTCATGGCGAAACATCAAAATTTGACAGGACGCCACGGACACGCCCTCCGATGAAAACTCTAGATCTTCGCAATTTAACGTCACAAAGGGCTTTAGATTACACGGACCAATTTTGGTGTTCATCCGAATAAATCTCTGGGAGGAGTTCGTTAAAGTATGACACCTGAAAATGACAAAATGACACAAAATATGACGAGAAAATTCAAAATAGCCGACTTCCTGTTGGGTTTCTGATTTCGTACCTGGAGACTTTTGTAGGTATTGTTAAGTTACATAAGTGTACCGATTTTCGTAGACATGTCGTGAAAGCGTAGCTCGAGCGCACTCCGCTGAATATTTATAGGTGGCGCTGTCGAGCCATTTTGCCACACCTACTTCTGAAACCCATATCAGACGTAAATTTTCACCAGTTCTGACGCGTGTGCAAAGTTTCCTGACTTTTCGAGCATGTTTAGGCCCTCTAAAATGCGATTAAGTTTGGAGAAGAAGAAGAAGAAGAAGAAGAAGAAGAAGAAGAAGAATAATAAGAATAATAAACGGAGCAGATTCAATAGGGTCCTCGCACCATCGGTGCTCGGTCCCTAACCAGCTAAATTAATCGGAATTATTTAAACAAACCTGAGGCCACAGACACTAAACCACAGACATACATCTTCATAACAGTGTGCAATCTGCAACACACACACACACCACATTACAGCAGAAAGCAGTTCGTAGATGACAGGTGATGTAATAGGATTTTGTCCAAGGAGAGAGGGAGCTAAACGTCTTGCTGAAACTCACTGGCAGCACTAGAGGAAAAACAAAGATAGAGCAAGAGAGAGGGGGAGGAAAACTGTCACTTCCAGATAGACCAAGTCTGTCAGCCATCTTTTTTTTCCAGTCAGTCTATTCCAACTGAAAAGCTCTGGAGAGAAAGACTGTTACTGTAAATAGACAGAGGTTTATAAACAGGGAAGCTACTGGAGTGAATTCAAAGACGTTTACTTTTGAAGGTCACGGGTCGACCCCGATGTTTGATCTAAGATTAGATTATTTTTATAGGCCGCAAAAGTGTTCACAAGCTCACCGACACAAACACTTGTAAACGAACAGGTTACGTTCGCAGGACAAGCTATTTTTATGAAATGGATGTTCTGTGGTGAAGACAGAGGAACCAAGAGTACTTTGGTACCAAGTCGGTACTAAAAAAATGAAAAGCCAGGTCTTTTAAAGTACCGGTGGTACGGAGGACCTGGTCAACCCGGTTCTAGACGCATACAGCCCTGTGATTTCCGCAATGCAGAAAATGCGGACGGAATCTTGGAATCCAGTTATAAAAACGGAACTTACAGTTTAACACGGAATGTATCAAAGTTTGGATGAATTAATTAAAAGTAGGTCATTACACTAAAATCAAATCACGACATGGTCTAGTATCTGTAAATATTAAGCCACAAAAGTCGATTCAAATATGAGTACTGCATGTTCGGCGAGTCTGTGTGTGAAAGAATGAATGGCAGAGAGACACATTTTTTTCTACATACACTGAAACGCCGGTGATTTCGTCATCTTTAAATGAGGACTAAAATACATAAACAACATCTCCAGAACTGTTCTGAGAGTCCCTTAATGAGCATTTTACCGTTTCATTGGAGTAAAACCACCGTCATATCATATACACAGAAATGTAAAGGTATTCACTGCAACTAGTCAAAATAAACGTTTATCTTAAATACATTGTGCCAGAAATATATTAGCCTACTATTATTTAGTAGAATGTATGTGATACTACTACTACTGTTGAAAAATAATTTCTAAATCTTTATTTTTAAAAAGGAATAAATCACAATATTTCTTCCATATTTTAATTTTAATAGTAAATCCCCTTTATTTACCAAAATAATTAAGTGTTTAAATGTAATTATTTAAAATAAATTAAATTTGGGTGAAACTTGTTTATTGTTTTCATACTTTATTACTTGCGGAACAACTTGAAACAATTTACCGAAATCGGTACAGAGAACCGTGGATTTTCATTGGTATCGGTGCCGAATACTGAAATTTTGGTACCAGTGACAACACTACCCACAAGTATGTGTTAGATTCAGGCTCAAAGTACTTCTAGAATCTGTTTCCATTTTTTACGTTGTGTTCCTGTTATACATATTTTTTCTTGCATTTCCTATCCATTGTTTGTTTCATGTTGATACTCTTTCCATTCCTATGTCCTTTTTATTCTAAATATAGACAGTCATAAAACTCATGTTGAACGGCATATGGTTGTGCACATTACAAATACATTTTATAAAACATTTGACAATACTGAAAACAAATCACACACATATGGAAAAGTCCAGGACTGGGTCTGTTTATTTTAAAAGCAGTGACGGTTTTCTGTTTATTCTCAAAGCAATAGCGTGCAGTCGGACGTTTAGTCTGGAACAAGGGGCCTGACCTTGGTGGATGAGCATACATGTGGTTCTTCCTGCATACTTTTACATTCTCACTCAACATTTTAAACGAGACCTCTCTCCTCCATTAGACTTCACTTTAAAATAACCTTTTACAGTACAAGTTGTAGAATTGTGAATTTCTTTTAAAGCAAGCTGAACTGTAACTAGATCAGGTGTCAAACCGCAGTGTGCTTAAAATACAGAGAGTTTACATTATAAAACACCAATGAAATATCTTCCATCTTACTGAAAGGCAACAGAGAAATTATTTAAATATCAACACCTCTGAATTACCAATCATGAACACTTATCAAACAAGTTGCTGATTGGATGACCGAGCCGAATCTCCTGCCTGAAAGAGCAAATCAGAGAGACCGTGACTGAAGAGAATGCTAGCGTTTCCCTGCTCAATTATTCTTCCTTTCCCTGCATGTTTAGAACATTAGGGTGGAAACGTCTGTGTGTGTGTGTGCGTGTTGTGAAACAGTGACTCATGCTAACCACCAGGGGGAAAAATAATGAGGAGAGACTTGCAGGGAACACGGTGAGAGAGAAACAGGTTTGAGGGGGTCAGCTGCGGATTCTATGTACACTGGTGTGTGTGTGTGTGTGTGTGTGTGTGTGTGTGTGTGTGTGTGTGTGTACACACATGCATGTGTCCTCCTACTTGCATTTGCTCAAACACACAAACAGTCACTCTATATTTTCCATGGCATGACAGAGCTGTGGTGCTCCTTCTATAACGGTCAGACATATTTTCCAGTAGCTGTTCCTGCTATTCTGAGACCAACAGTCACATGAACACACTCTTAAACATCTATATACATTAAAGAGACCATTTGCCCTCAGCTTTGCAATCAAAGGAATAAACCACATTTTGAAAACATTAAAATAGAAAAACTACTGATTATAATGTTTCACTATTTTTCTGTTTTAATGTATTTTTTTAATAAAATGCTCTTGTGGAGGTAAGACACCAAAACTTTAAGTTTACCCCACTTAAATTTGCATTATTGCTAACAATACCCACTTAACCATAGTCAAATTAACTTAACGTACAGCTTTCCGGGTCATACAAAAGTAAAGCAGTAATCATTACAGGAATTGCTTAAAGTAAAGGCCATTTAAAAAAAGAAACATTCAGAGAGCTGCAGCCTCCATCATAATTAACTGTGCTTCAAACTGAGAGAAACCTGGGGTGGTGGTGTGTGTGTGTGTGTGTGTGTGTGTGATGGTGGTGATCCGCTGGGACAGATGGGGTGGCCTTTATCAGGGCTATCAGAGGGAAAATGCATTTTATGCTCCGCTGACCCCCTTTTTCTCTCTTCCCCTTTCCCTTGTCCACCTAGCAGAAGAATTAGGCAGCAAAATTGCTCCCTGTGTGACATGGGCCACTAGTGTGAGTGTGTTTCTGTCTGCGAATATGAGAGAAATGTCAAACATGATCTAAACGTCAAGCTATATCAACTGTTCTCTTCAATGCAGAACACTAGGGGTCGACCGATTATCGGCCTGGCCGATTATCGGCGCCGATATTAAGCATTTTACCGATTATCGATATCGGCCATTTTAAAAACAGATTTGCCGATAATTATTATTTTTTTTTTTTTTTTATGCAAACAAACATACTATTTACAGGTGACATTATTTATTGGTGAATAAATAATACAGGTGAAACTATTTAATGTTTAAATGCACTATTTGGCTCGATGCAGCCTGCTGTCTGAGCTCAACACTCTGTGAGAGTGAGGCGATCTCTCAATCTCTGAGAGCAATCTCACCGCTCATCTCATATGTAGAGAGTCACGAGTCCGACCAATCAACACGGAAAACTGAAGGCAGTCTCACAGCGAAGTTAACATGCTAACTGGAGCTGCCTCAGTGATCACGCATCAGTTGTCTCTCTCAAAGGTAAAGCAGCAGCAGACGGCTGCTGAAGTTGCAAAACACCTCAATATAACCTATGATGTTCGCGATGCGGAAAATGCGGGCGAATCATGGAATGCAGTCATATAATGGAATTTTACCATAACGTGGAATGTCGCGAATGTGTCAAGTTTGGATGAATTAATCAAAAGTAGGTCAGTACACTTAAATCGACTCGCTATGGACTAGTATCTATAAATATTAAGCTGCAAAAACACTTTAAATATGAATCCTGCATGTTCTGCATCTCTGTTAATGAATGACACAGACGCAGGTTTCATTTACTGCACACACATACTGAAGCTGCAGATGCTCATGTGACTTCAGCATCTGCCGTCTCACTGAATGAGGACATAAATACATGAACAACATCCCCAGAACTGCTCGCAGAGTCACTTGATGAGCATTTGACGGTTTCATTTGAGTAAAACGATCGTCATATCATATATACATAGGCTACAGAAACTTAAAAAGGTCCTCATGGCAACCTGTCAAAATATAAGTTCGGTTTAGCCGAATATATTACTGTATACGTAATACAACTACAACAATTATTACAACTTTTGTTGAGAATAATCACACAATACGCTAAATACGCTTACTTTAAGTTTTACAAAATGTTTACAGAATGCTTCTGGGTGATCTCTGTACTTATGTTATTATTAATATTACTGTTTATTTAATGTTGTTGTTATTAACAGTTTTCAGAATTAAAGACATGTTTAAAAGCATTTAAAGAACGTGCTTTTGTCAGAGCTCTTGTTATTATTAATTTTGGCATTCATTTTCATTTTACACCAGACACGATATCGGTTCAAAATATCGGTTATCGGTTCACTTGATCTGTAATAATCGGTATCGGTATCGGCCCTGAAAAACACATATCGGTCGACCCCTACAGAACACACTCCAAAAAGATCCCACTCTACTACTAGAACATGACCTGTGGCATTCTGGCACCATTCCTAGTTCCCTGCAGGGGACTCATAAAAATTACTACTGCTGAACTAGCTTATGACAGAGTCCTCATTTACTCCCAAACAACATGTTTCCCTCACTAGAGAACCAGGAGTAAACCTTCTCACCTCTAGATTTCATCAGACACTATAACTGTCAGTCATCTGTCACTGCAGTAACAGTCAATCACTGTGCTTGATTCTAGCAGCAGCACAAGATAGAAAAAAAATGTCCGAAGTGCTCATGTGAGACTTACATCTGGATAATCTTTGACCGGTACGAAGAGTTTCTCCTGTAGATGTACGATAGGTCCCACTGGCTCTGGTAACTCCAGGGGGTGTTTGTCCACCAGACTATTTGTGTCGTTGTACATGTCTTTCCTCACTCTGTTTATCTCTGCAGGTAGACAAAAAAGACAAACAGATCAGAAACGGCTAAGTGAGAGAAAAGTGCATTTCTCCCTAAATTCAGTTACCAAATAGCATGAGAAAAATCAACAAACAAATATGTTTAAGGTTCACAGTAACAGGAACTCACAGGAACACAGTGAGATCTTTTAAACAGAGATTATTTCATAGCTGGCAGCTCCAGATGAGGTAAAACTGCTGCTGCCAAAACATGATTAAGCTCAGGATGTCCATTCCTGTCATGCTTACACGCACATACACACTCAGTTTACCCTCATGCTCATTCCCTTTCTCACACACAGTGAGCTAAATGAGCTGATAGTTATTTGATCTAAAATACATGTAAATACTGTAAAATATTATAATTAAAATGTATATTTGATTAGGCTTTAAAATGTCATTTGACAACTTTAAAATAGTGTACAGAAACTTCAAAAGAACAGCATAAAAAAAAAAAAAAAAACTTGAATTTTTCTCAATTTACATATTAAAATTTAAATTATTGAAAACGCAAAGCAACATAGTCTGCATGTATTGCACTCCGTACTAGACATTGTCAGCTGTCTCAGAGCACTATCAAGAAAAAAAAGGTGGGATCACAGCATTACTAGTAGGGCTTTGCAATTAATCGCATGCACTGACAAGCTACGCGATATAGCGTTCATAAACCGATGCGATTCATCTGGTATATTGAAGGCGATATTGCCTAGCTTGTCAGTGAACTACGGCTGTGTATTAACTGTCGCTCCATCTGAAAGCAGGCAATTGAGATTTACCAACAATCATGTAGCCGGCTTTACTGACGAGATGCAGACCTAGACTGCTGTGATGCAAGACTCTCCTTCATTAGGTGCGCTGCATTGAGCAGCCGCATTCAGTTTTAACTGTAGTGTCCTCTAACTGAACAAAATTATTTGTATTACTTTTAAAAAATCTAAACGACGGTGGGGGACAGTGCCACGGTGGGCAAGTGACATAACAGTGTTGCGGCTTAACGCCGGTATAACCGCCAACACCGTCTATCGCGGCAAGCCTAGTGGGAATAAAGCTAATTGGAATTCCTAAAAGACAACTGGACCAATCCTACTGAAATTCTCAGTAGTTTTTGGTTACATGGAATATCACTATTACAAACCCTTGGATTTTTACCTACACCCCAAACTATAGAAGTCAATGGATGTGCTGCATTCTAATGTCCTACAACACTGATACGGAGTGTGTGTGTGTGCATTTCATGGGGCCCCAAAATCATCTGAGGGATTGAAGAGCAACACCCAGATCAAAACAACAGCAGCTCAAGGGCCATGTAAGGATGAAACCTTTAACACAACGTATTTTCTCCCACACATGCAATGAGTCCCAGAAGAGGTGACACAACTGCTGCAAGTATATTAGCCACATTTACAGAACTCAATCTTCTCTCTTGACCCGAGCACAACCTCATTCCATCCCTGCTTTCACCCAGTCTCTCTCCTTCCACCTTTCAACACACTACAGCAGGACAGATTTCTCTCAGGCTCTCTGGAGTAAAAGGGCTGCATGTCTGCATGTTTAATATTCTTGAACTGCAAGAGAGTAGTTTAAAGTAAAAGCAGGTATTAAAAAATTGAAATATCCTCGACTCAACCAGAAATGGGTCATGAACAAGAACGGTTCATTTAAATCTTCTCCGAGGCTCACACAGTATACATCCCTCGCCATGTGACCCTAATATACATCAGAAATAAACTTCAGTGTAAATGATAATCTGTGTTATACATGATTGTTTTATTTTTGCCTGTCTATGTCAGACACATACACACTCTCAACCCTCGCACCTAAAAGCACTCTTTTAGTGTGCACTTAAAAAAGAGCCAATGAAAAATAGAAACTAAAGTGTTTCTGTCCTTTGGCTGAACGAGAGAGCCACAGTAAAATGCCACATTACCATAAAGTAGCAGCGCGAGTGAGAGAGAGAGCGAGAGAGCGAGAGCGAGAGAGCAATATCAAGCACATGCCATTAGCAGGCACAAACTCCGAGGTGAGTCCTAATTTTCAATGCCCAGGCCGCTGGTAGACTAATGGTTAAGTACCTTGTTTGCCAGCACAAAGGTTGCAGCTTAAACTCTACTAAGGGGTGAGGAAGGAATGTGGAGAAGTGGTGACAACAAATCCTTGTCCATTACACAAGACTCTGAGCCCCAAAATCACTCAGGGTTCAGGCTGCTGGTCTGGGGTTGGTTGTCGTGGGGGGGGATGGTTGTGCAAGTTGTGACCGCTCTGGGTTCAGTTTGACAGGTATGCTGATGATATGCTGCCTCCATCCATAAATAAACTACAGGTTGGGCTTGCTGCGATATACGGTGTTGGCGGTGATACTTTTGGCTTTTGTTAAGCCGCAAAACCGGTTACGTCACTTTCCCACCGCGGCTCCGTCCCCACCATCGTTTTGATTCTTTTTTATAGTAATAAAAATCACTTCGTTCAGTTAGAGAAAAGACACTACAGTTAAAACAGAACATGACTGCTCAAAGCAGCGCTCCGAATGATCGGCAGTAGCGCATCACAGATCAGATTTTATTCATCACGCAAGGAGAGTGAGTCGAGCTGACTGTCAAGAAGAGTGAGGTGAGACAGACAAGACGATGGCAGAAGAATTTCAAAATAAAAGCGCTTGATTTAAAAATATTTTGGATTTTTAAAAGATTTCTGCCATTTAATGTGATATTGGATGTGTTTTTTTTTAAAACATTCATTTCTCATTTATTTGGTTCCACAGTATTTGCTGAATTTGTATTTTATTTAAACACATTTTTCCCATTATTTTACATCAAGGTGAATGCCTTGTGTGGACATACACCTTGTATGCCACGGTGTATGTCCGTGCCTCCAAACATTCTGTGCAGTCAAGCACATCTGCTGTTCAAATATCATATCGGAAACAAAAGTGTATAAACCTCTGCACAGTGAACAAGCCTTGGTTTCGAAAGGTCTGAATGAACTATTTCTCTTTAAAAAAAATATTTCATTGATAAGGGAGGATGAAGCAGAGCAAACAGCGAGAGTTTAAAGAAACGGTGATTCCGCTGGTACTTTAGAAGAAGTTACACAAAAGGAAGGAGAGTGCTCAAAGCTTTTTAAGATTAAAATAAAAGAGAGGTGCATGAGATGAAAGTCTGCTGATGTACAAGTTTTTCCACTTTGAAGCAATGCACTTCAGCTATCATAAAGCACAGCTAGTCTCTGCAGCCACAAGATTCCTGCTTAATGCATTCTCCACTATATTCAAGCTGAAAACAACAGACAATTCAATTCTGCACTTAACTTCCAAACTGAAAAAAGAGGAGAGGAGATTATTTTTTTGGGAGAAAACTGTATGCTCAAGATAGGGCCTTTGGAAAGTGTGTACATTTCTTATCAAATGTCCACACCTTTTTTTTTTTTTTTACCCAGAATTCAGTATATTTCACTGCTGACGGACAGCAAGTAAAAATCCTTTCAGAAATGTTTGCTTCATGCATGAATTCCGTGAACTCAGCACTGCATTTCATGTTTTGCCAGGGAGAAAATTTTCCTTCAGCATTAATATGGCTCTTCCAGAGAAATATGCTGCCGAGTTTAGAGCGATGCAACAGCTTGTCAAAAATCAGGTGATTTGAGCTTGTTTATGAAGGTACAACATGCAAGAGATTCTCAATTTCCTTGAAGCAGTACAAATGTTCCATGTCATAAATAAAGAATTAAACCATAAACACTTGATACTGCAAAAACATAATTATGGAAATATGCTATACAAAACAATTCAGACTGTGATCAAGAAAGTTCTGCATGTATGTGTGTCCATCCCCACCAGGAAGTAACTTGAAAAACTGTACAATAAAGAGTAATATCTAGGGGTGTAATGATACGCGTATCGTGTATCGAACGGTTCAGGGGCATTTTCCAAACGGAAGTGATCATCCCTATCCCCTTGTAGTGTGGACTTTGGAGTGAGCAGGATACATGCGTGTCATTATGTAGTCGTTTGGAATGCACTTGACAAAGGGAGCGATCTAATTTCCTCAATCTTCAGCTGGGATGTTCCCGTGACAACTCTGCACAGTGTGCGTCAGCAGATACGCTGATGGACGCCGGCATAAAAAAATATACATTTAATATATATTAGATTTTATATATTAGAATATTTTTTTTATATAAAATGTATGTTTACTTTCAACAGTTATGCAAACAACAATAAAAATACATATACGACTTTAAAACGGCGGCATCTGCGGACGCACACCGTGCAGAGTTGTCACGGGAACATCCCAGCTGAAGATTGTGGAAATTAGATCGCTCCCTTTGCAAAGTGCATTCCAAACGACTACATAATGACACGCATGTGTCCTGCTCACTCCAAAGTCCCCACTACAAGGGGATAGAAATGATCACTTTCATTTGGAAAATGTCATTCTATACACGATATGCGTATCGTTACACCCCTGGTAATATCCATTCTAATTTTAACAGGGGTGAGAAAATTAGTAAATGTAAGACAAACTCAAGTATTGTCAGTGGGCATTGACTGGTCTAAGGGTAATGAACTGATTTTTTTTGTTTGTTTATTGCTGTTTCTCTACTTTTACTGACAAGAAGCCCAAAGTAAAACCTGCTCAGAAAACCAGATTTTCACAGAGACTGTCTTCTGGAAATATTAGAGCTGAATTTCATAAATAAACATTTATTATTTTGGGTAGCACCTCAGCTCCCTGTCAAGAGAAAAAAAGCCCTCTGCTTCTGAGGAAGAGAAAGGGAGAGGTGAAAAATCTGTCTCTCTCATTCAGAGCTTACATGGTCGGTGCCGCCACGCACCAACTCAAATGTAATCAGTTACCAGAGACCGAACTACAACACTCCAGCTGAATCCTACAACCTACAGAAAATAATTTACTGGAAGGAATTCAACTCTGGTTCAAGTTTCCACTGAGTTTAAACATGATTATTGCAATATATCTTAAAAGGTTCATCCAACACTGATTACTTAGCCTCATTTTGTACTTTGTATTTTTTTGTTTTCTGTTTGACTGACGTTTTGAAGAATGTTTTGGTTGCTTTTTTCTTCCATTTGTTCCACAGAAAATTAGTCAGAGGTTTGGAACATCTTGAAAGGGAGTAAATTACAAAAGCATTTCAATTTTTGATTGAGCTATTCCATTATGTATTTATATTAGATATTTAAGTGAACATTTAATGCAATGTAACTAATGCAATCAGTCAGCTAGTGTTTTTTAAATACTGAACAAGATCCAGGTCTTGATTCCAACAATCAAGTGCCCCTTGCACCCAGTGCTTGATTTGCGGGGTTATGTCTGCAAAGTGTCACGCTGTAATTGTTCAGCTCAATTCAGTCGAAGTGCTGGCCGATGCTGAAAGATTCCCTGGAGGAGCACCAGCATTGGTTCAGTGGAAAAGAGGTAGTGAAGGCAGAGTTGGTGACTCAAATGAGCACCCAATCACTGAACACTCTAAAGAATGCATGAGAGGCTGGTTTGTCAAGTTTACACACACACAACTTCACTAACTAAAAACCATTAAACACTAAGATTTGAAATCACGCAACAACTCACAAACAAGTCTCAGATTCACCTTTTGATGGGAAAACGGAGCGTTCAGTTTTAAACCAGGGACTGAATGGAAACAGATGGATCCAAGTGTGCCTGCAGTTCTCACCGGCCATGAGGAAACATCAGCGGTATTAGAAACTTTAACACGTCATCAGATGGGCAGGAGGTAAAGGGGAAAGGCATTTTAGAGATGGAAGATAATTTCAGAGAGAATCAACATGTCTGATAACCAACAGGTCACAGATTATACATGTCTCTGCCGCCAACAACAACAACAACAGGTGTTTCGGAGTTATATGATATCAGAAAGACTGAGGATTAAAAGATTAGAAAGCTGGACATTAGTAGTGGAATGAACCTGATCCCTGACCTAACATACAAACAGATCTCTCCATCTCGCTGCGCATTCCCAGATTGTCCTGCTGCAGTCCGTGTTTCCGCAGAGCCATTATGAGGAGCTAAATTTAGCAGGGAGGCTTGTCACACTTGATGATATGGTGCAGGGTTATAGAGTAGAGCTGTTGGGGAGGGGGTGGGGAGGGGTTATCATTCAGGGCGAGAGCACAACAGTTACTGCGGTGGTTTAATGGCGGCCCAGCAGGGCGCAGGGTCTAACCACAGTCTGTAGATTACTCTAACATCCAACCCATACACTGCACAGGGAATCAAACAGCTTCAAAGTCTATGGTCACAAGAAGAGGCTGGTCACAGCTGGTCTGTTCAGAACCAGGTGAGTTTGGGACACTGGGGAACATAATAACTGACACAGCACGGCCGATCCAGCCAAATACACATGAATGCACAAGTGTTTTTCCTTTATCACTATTCAGCCACAGTGCTGCTGTTGAATCACTGATGCAAAAAATATATATTTTGGAGTTGAGAGTTTGTAGTTTAAACTAAATGTGACTAAAGATGATGATATGATATGATGACACCATGATATGATACCAAAGAAATAAACAGACAACACTGTCGGTCTATTGTGTTATTTTTTACTGGATGGATTTTACTAAAACAAATACTTGAAACTTGGGATTTTAAATACTTATTCTACTAACCCTAAACCTACCCTACTGAGAGTTAGTAGACATGCAAATGAATGAGAATTGGTTGACATGCAGTTACAAAGTTACTTATAGTTAAGTTAGTAGACTGTTTAATGTGGACTATCATAAACCAAAATCTTTTCTCTGTTTATTATTTCTTGTAGTTGAGAAAATATGGGTTAAGAGACACAAAAACAGTTGCAGTAAGATAATACAGATCTTAAAATCGGCAACAACTACAGCTAACCTTATAAACAACAACTAAACTCCCAAGAACTGCAAGTAAACCCGGATGAGCAGGCAGACCAAGATGTTTCAAGGACTTTGTTATCTCTCTCTCTCACACACACACACACTGGCAAAACAGATGCTTCTGGAATCAGACAGGTTGTAGTAGAGATAAGAGAAACTGATTATACTATTTACAAATAATTCACTTCATTTTCCATATGACTTGTGGACTGTACTCCATCTGTGCACGCACACACACACATACTCTAACAAAGGAGCTTCAGCAGGATGTGGATTGGAGGAATAACAGGAAGCAAACGGAGGATGCTGAACTGGTGCAGAAAAGAAAAGCCATTTATGTTTTAACAGTGCTCAAGACTTCCTGAGAGCATGTGACTGTTCAGAAAAGAGGACCCTCTACGGACACCTTGGCAATTTAATTGCCATTGGCTAGTATTTTTTTTTTTACTCGCCAGACTGATATACTAGGCCTATGGATATATTAGAGATGCACAGATTGACCGGCCAGTGATTGGAATCAGCCAATTTTTCACATGACTGGCCCGGATCGGTAACCGGCAGGTCAGTCTCACCGATTGAAAGCTGTTCCTTTTATTGTCAGCGGCGCAGGCAGAGACGTCACAGCCACGTGCACAGTTGCGTGTAAACACGTAGTTTCGCATGAGAATAATTCTAATTTTAATGGCATTCGGTGTAAATGGCAACTGATAATGTATTTATGTCATGCCAGATGAGGCTTGTACAGCCTGTGTGAGAGAGACAGCACACACAAAGTAACTCTCAGAAATATATAGATGCATACTGTGGTAGAATTTTTTTTTTAATCCGGGTGTTTGCTTTCACTCAAACTAATTTGCTGAAATCAAAACAGGGACGATAATAGGTGAGCGCCAGTCAATGAGATTGTCGTTTGCAGATTAGTTCTGCCCACTACCGGAAAACCCAGCAGTTCTTAAAAGCTGAACAAATCCAAAAGGAACTGTTATTTTGACAGGAAAATACAACAAAGAATATAATTTAGATGTAGCGCGTCAATTCTGCATGTATGTAAGACTCTCTCTTGCTCTCTCTGCTCTCACCAATGCGACGGCGAGTCGTGCACCTAGAGTTCACGGTACGTCAAATACAGGTGCACTGTGCATCCATTGAGATGAACTGAAAAACAGCACAGATCGTTTGACGGAAAGAGAAGCTCTGAAGCGCTCAGTCAGTGTTCCGTGAGTAAATATATCTGTGCTAAACTTATACTTAGCCTCCAACTCACACACTGGTGAATAAAATATTAAACATCATTTAGTTGCCCAGAGTGAAATGTAGTCGCATATGTGAGTGATTTACTCGCATTGTAGAGGGTTGATCCTGTGAACCATGTAACGATGACATGAACCACTTCAGATCAGTAACAAGATGCATGGAAAAAATATACACTCATATCATGCTTTTATTAAAGACTAGTATGAAGTCAAGTTGGAATTAATTATCTATTAATTCCTCAGAAATGCCTTAATTTCTCCCCGTCACACGTTTGCATACACACAGAAAAGGCAGTAAACTTGCTAAACAATGACAGGATGAACTGAATGCTAAAGCAGGAAGGAAGGAACCAGTCAGTAAATGTGCTAAGAGTAGATAACCAAACACCTCCTTCCTCCTGAACAGGACACCTCCCTTATCCTCCTTAAACATGGTAACAAACATGCTTAGTATGACAAACCAAAAACAAACAAGTACAAAATGAGCTTCTTTGTTCCCTTTTCCATTTAAAACAGAACTCAAAGTTTTCTTTAAATAACCCACTGTGGTGTTGAAAACACCAATATTAGCACTAATCACCAGTGGTGTGAAGGAGAGCAGAACTAATCTGATTCTGTGGTTTGGGCTCTGATGTGGCGGTGGTCAAAAGCTAGCCATGGCAAAAACCGCCAGCTTGTGCATCTGCATTGAACTATTCTCCTTTTTCCATCATCCCTTTTTTCCTGTCCTCTAACAGTGTGAGATGGAGTGGCAGGGCTACATTCCTCTGCATTTAATTAGCAGGAAATGAGGGCAGCCAATGACAAGGACCATTTACACCAGTGAACGAGAGAGAGAGAGAGAGATATCTCAAGGTGCTAGTTTCACCATGTAAGTGATCTCATAAGATATGCCTGGGGACACATGATGGCAGACAACACGAAGTGCCATCCTTCACAGGAGTAGTAATGACAGCAAAGCACTCTGGGTAACAGCACCACAACAACAGAAGCTCCAAGACAAGCCTGAGCATGACCGTGTGCGAGAGGAAGGAGACTGTCTGCCAGTCTTGAAGACGGGTTAAACCAATTTCTTTAAATTAAAGAGCGAGACAGGAGTAAAGTATATTATAGAATGTTTCACACTCTGCCACTTTGATTGTTCAATCTAATATTTAGGTATACCGTGCCGCCCATTTCACAAGACGAAACCTGTACCAAGAACGTTAAGGTAGATATTTATCAAGGAACGTTTCAGTCATGCGGAGCAGATCAGCAGATGTGCAAAACCAGTTCAATGACATTCTAAAGTGAAACTGCTTCAAAGTCCAAAGACCAATCAGAGAGCAGCACTACCCGGAAGTTCTGTAATTAAAATGAGGGTGACTACGGCAACTAAGATAAAAAATATTGACAGAAATGCTGTGCATATGTGTGAGAGAGAGAGTGGGAAAGAAGTGTTAACTGATTGAAACTCCAGCATTAGATGGACAACATTAAGATGTTTATCACACACATTCATACTAGTGATCGACCAATATTGATTTTTATAACCGATACCAATTATTTGCATGTTTATGTACCCGATAACCCATATGCAGAAACAATATTTATTTACTGTTATAGAGTAAATACATAACTGAGTAAAGTCCATTCTTCACTTTGGTTTTTCCACCTTTCATTCATCTTAACAACAACAAACAAACGGTTGAAAATTAACAGTATTTCATGTTAAATTTAATCTTCAAATTACAACAATATTTTTTTTATAAAAAGCATCATCAGCAACACTGATATTAACAATAAGCAAAAGTCTAATGTTTTCAAATTGAGAACTTAATTTTAAACTACAGTTTTAGTAGGTTTTTAAGCTCTTTAATAGATTAAAGAGTGAAGAATAATTCACTGGATAATGTTGATTCACTGAATAATATTCTCTGGAATATTGAAATAATCTATAACAAATAAAACATCGTATTTTATTGCATTTTTTAACTGGTATCTTATATCAGAATTATAAAAAAAATTGTCATTCTAGATTATGAAACCTGCTGACAGCACGGTTTATCTATTTGCACAGAACTATACTCAAACTGCGATCGCCTGCAGAGATAAATTAATTTCGATAGAGATGTATTTATTTAGATGTTTATTGGCGAAATAATGGTTATATAGTAAATGTTGATATAATTTAGAGTGTTTTAAACAAGTGAATCTTGTTAAAAGTTCCATGCGGTGGCCGTGCTGGAGCTTTTCCTGAGCATCAATCATTGAGTGAACAGGAATAAGAAAGCGGTTTCACGAGACTAATGATGAACATATACAACAATTAAATTCAGTGCTTTTATTTCCAACATGCGCTCATTCATGGCTATATTATTTAATTCATGTACAGTTACGTCTTTATTTGGAAAGATTGGCAGATTCATTTACAAGCTGCATGCGTTTTTGATCAAAAGTCATTAAAGATTTGGGAGGGAGGGGGGTCATGCGATTAACCGCCAAACCGCGATATTTGTTGCTGCTTCACTGCGGTAAGAAAAAATGCCATACCGTCACAACCCTACTCTTGACTAATGCAAACAGACAGACCCTGTTACAGACTTTAAATGTGAGCAACAGTGTTTAGTTAAAGAGGAGCTGCAGCCCTCTGGCACAGAAAGAAAGAGGGAAAGTGATAAAATAGGGAGACAGAAAGAGAAAGGAAATGGAAGCTAGAGACACCTGGTAGGGATTTGCCTGTGAAACAGTGGAAATACACTGACTTTAGTTCAAAACATTCCCCGCAACTCTTTATGATCAAGTCAATCATCAAAGACCATGCAGCCAACCAAACTGGCATATTGGATCAAATTCATCGGTCTACTGTTCAGATGGCCAAATTACATGGACATGCCAATCATCTTCAGACCATGAGCAAAACTACATAAGCACCACAGACTACATCAAACTGACATTATTTACAATAGTCTGTTTTGCAAATTGAGGCTCTCTGTATAATACAGATCAAAGTTTTGGGGCCAAAAATACAGTAAAAACTATAATATTGTAAAATATTTCAGTTAATAACTTTTCTAATTCAATATTTTTGACATTTGCTAATGTAATTGCAAAGCATCATTACTCCAGTGTTAAGTGACAAGATTATTCAGAAAATCTCTAATATGCTTGTTGTCAATGATGCAAACAGCTGTGTTCTGCTCAATATTTTTGTGAAAACATTATACATTTATTTCAGGATTCTTTCGGTGCATAGAACGTTCAAATGATCATTTAAAATTATATTTAAGTCTTTACTGTCACTTTTCATCAAACTGTGTGTGTGTGATAGATATATATATATATATATATATATATTCACAAACCCATTCATACATGTTATATGTATATACTGTATGTTGTTTACAATCTCAAATCTGTTGTGCTCTTCATCATAAATATCAATCCACTGAGTCATACATTACATATTCCACCAATGCCATCACAACATCAGACCTGTGTCTGAAAACCCCAGCAACAACAACAACAGCTTAAAGACAATCTTGCCGAGCTACCTGAATAATATCTATTTATTAGCAGAGTCATCTGAAGGTCTGTTGTTTGTTGCCACCATGTTAAAATAAAAACACAGGTTATCTATATTCAACAGGATGGCACAGCATGCATCTGTAGCTGCATACGTGTAAATGTGTTCATGGCTTCCTTTAACTGAAAGAGAACGCTTACACATTGGCATATATATCAGTCTTAAAGCCAAATTCATTTATGGTCACTATCAATTCTCTGTGTGGTTACTGTTGTGAGGATTGCTGAATCTTTAAAGAGTGAAAGAATGCAAAGCCTCACACAAGCAGCTTTGTTCTGGTCACACTGGTGGTGCAAAGTCTCAAACAGGAAGCTGTAACCGAAGTCACATCCCGTATGCCAGAGCAGTGATGTCATGTTTGTGTGAGAGGGTAATGTTGAACACACAATGCTTCATTGTCCAAGCGCAGACACACTGTGAAACCACACAGACACTCACCCACCCCCTCCATGCAGGCTGACCTCATTCACAACACATACTATTTGTCTTTCCCTCTCTTTTCTGCCACCCGGTTCTGTTTGACCCTGCCATCGCTATCTCTGCGCACAAAATCAATCTGTTGACCCCACTAGCGCACTAAGCCTTCTCACAAAGCACAGTTGTGACATAGTCTTCCTCTCCCATGATGCGCTTTTGTTTTTGACACATTTAAGAGCTAATTGAGCACAAATGACAAATCTTTGTGTAGCGCAAAGGAATGGCAATGGCTTCTCTGTTGTGTTTGACAGCGGGATTGATGGAGGCCAATATAACATCCACAGCTAAACAAATCTCTCTCCCGCTCTCCCTCTCACACAGTTGGCTGCAGTGGAATGTTAAAATTACAACAGGTGACTACACTTCAGTTAATAGTCTTTTAGTATAGCCTTTAGAACACACACAATTACAAAATCTTACACACACACACACACACACAGTCATCTGCCCAGTGTGAAACAGCTGTTCCTATCTGTTGTTAAGTGCTCTAGAAATAATCAACAGTTGTTCTAGAATATTGGTCTTGGTTCCACAATGTAGGGATGCAACGATTATAGATTTTGTTGGTACGATTATAGTCTGAAGAATAATCCCGGTTTCACGATTACAATTATTATGCATTTATTCATTTCACAACATAAAATCACATAAACACTCTTTAGATAGTGTTATTTATTGCTGCCTTTTGAAACAAACATTACAGTAACCAATAATACAGCACAAAATAATAATACTAAAGAAAAAAGTCTACTCTGTAAACATACATGTCAGTATTTCCCTTTTGAAAATAACAAATGGAAATAGATCACAAATGTATTTGGTGTTCTTTGGTGCATTCATTTTGTATATTCTTTCTACATTTATTTTGGACCAGAGATACAGAACTTGGAAAGATGGTGAAAAAAAGTGACTTATGAATAATACTAACATGGATGATAAATCACAGTGTTAATTAAGTTTTCTTAATATAAGACTAATATTAACTTTATTTATCCCACAGAGGACACTGTTAATAATGAGGGGAATAAACTAAACTATTATTGTAATCAACTGTCATCCATACTTATTCATTTTTATAATCTTTATTCATCTGATTTTACATATGGCCTGAGAAAATCATGTCTATTATTTTGGTTTGTGAGATCGAGCTTCCCACACAAACATTTAGGAAGACAGAAACTTGTTGTCAATGCTGCCCAGACTTTCATTAATAAAATAGCTTAGATACTGGATAGCTACATTGTATTAATCAGCAAAGAGGGGTAAAATGACTGTTTAAATCACTAAACTCAAATCTTCATTGTTTGCAGAGACGCAGAAGCAGGTAGGCTAATTTACTCACGCAACTTTCACCTCTGTCTCTCATCTCTGCCTGAAGCGGGCAGAATATTAGAGCTAACAAACTTTGCGTCGGGTGGTCCTTGCCTTCAGGTCGTGCATTAAAATAGTTTATTTCACAAGGAGAACAGGTTGGCTCGCCATGATGATGCCCTGGTCATTCTTGGTTTACCAAAATTATCCCACACTATCGACTTCAGACATTCACTCAATTTCATTCGCAATGCACTTTGTAAAACAAATACTCGGCATACTAGGGCTGTGCAATTAAGCTAGGCAATATCGGGTTCATAATGTGTGTGTGTGTGTGTGTGTGTGTGTGAAATATTGTATTAATAAATAAGAATTATAACAAACAGGAACTACAGGTGATATTTTGAATGGAATCAGTCTGAAAACATTTGCTGTAGAAAAGATGGACAAATAACCCACTTATATCACAATGACATCTGCGCTCTCCCATGAGGTCTGGTGCATGGTTCACTCTGATTGGCCCTCTATTAGGCAACACTCAAAACAAGACGGGGGGGCAACACATTGGTTTGGAGACTCCAATGTCTGCAGTGAAATAAAGCCTGCAGTGTTGTCTATCTGCAGCTGAGAGCAAATAGGTCTGCTGAATAGTTGAAATCACAGGGTGAGACAATCAAACAGAACAACCTTTGGCCGAGGCCACGGTCCACGTAGATCAATTCAAGGACCATTTTCTAGCCCGTAAGAAATACCCGTGATCATAATTAAATTAAAGCATTTAAAGAGACCGAAAACAAACATTAGATGGCTTAATGAATGTGTAGATGAGCTGAGGAATACTTCTGTCTGATTTAGCCAAACAATTCTTCTGTTGCTCAAATAGAGAGTGCAAGAACTCAAGGAAAATGCAAACTGCTGTTTGTAAAACGGAGAAAAACAGTGCAGAAATGGGATGAAAGAGGAGCGTGAAGGGGTGTGGAGATATTTCAGGCAGTTGTGGAATGTGAAAGGGTGAGGCCCTTCCCCCGCTGCGGAACGAGAGAGAGAAAGAGAGGATAAACACCAACCGCTCATGGACAGATTTTCTTAACCACAATAAAACTACAGATACACATGCAATAAAGCATTACTTTTTACTTTTCAGTTCTGAAAAGGACTCCTCCTCTTCCAAAAACACTGAATCCGCCTGTTCCTGTGCACGCTGGCCCATGAAAGCCCTGCTGTTCTCATACGGGAAGCACATGAGCATGAGTGTAGTTAGGAAGTTAGTGACCGTGTCTGAGTCATTGCATCAGCTTTAGCCTATCACACTCTCAGCTACGTTAGCATCAGCTTTAGCCTATCACACTCTCAGCTATGTTAGCCAAAAGAGAACTTGTGATATAGTTCAACGAGAGCCAAAACTGTTCCAACAAAATAAATTCTTCTCTGTCTGTGGATGGAAAAGTTGTTGAAGAGTGTGTGCTGGTGTCTGTGCGGTGTCAGGTAGACAGCGGTGCTGGCAGGGCAGAGTCTGATAAGAAACCCCTGCGCTCTTGAGAGATGCCCCCTGATAAAGGGGCACAGCCTGACGTACACAGACATGACTTTATCAGGGGCCACACAAGGGCCAAGTCAGGGGCCAGTCCACAAACACATCACCATTGGGGGATGGGGAGAGAAAATGAGCAAGGCTCCTCTGTTCCCTGCACTAACCCTGTCAACCTCTTCCTGCTATCCAATTTATCACCACCCAGCAGGACACAGAAAAAGAGAGAGAAACAAAGATAGAGAGAATAAAATTATCTGCACACTCACTCCACTGAACCCAGGCTCGAGCAGAGTACCAGAGCCAATGGATCTAGCTAGCTAATTAAAGTAGATGCAGTAAAGGGTCCCACGAGTCCCTAGCCTGTAAGAATCACTTCCTGTTAGCACCTGGAATTACCTCAAATATGAATGCTGCATCTAAATGTACTGAATTTAATGAAGAAATCACTTCTTGACCATTGATGAAGTGAGAAATTGGTTCTAGTAAAGCTTATACACTGACAAATCAGAATCAAGATTGACATTTACTCTAGACTGTACAATAAATTCAGCTACACTAATTAAAAAAAAATCAGGTCGGTAAGAATGTTTTTATTGTTGAAAAATGAATACTCATTTATTCAAGGATGCATTCAATTTACTAAAGTAACAGTAAAGACATCTATAATGTTACAAAAAGATTTTTATTTTAAATAAATGCTGTTCTTTTAAACTTTACATTCATTCAGAAAAAAGCACAAAAAACATTAAGCAGCACATTAGCACAACTGTTTAAAACATTAAGAAAATGTTTCTTAAGCACCAAATCAGCATATCTGAATGGTTTCTGAAGGATCGTGTGACACTGAAGACTGGGCTGCTGAAAATTCAGCACATTTTTCAGAGCCACAGAAAACAAGCGATTTCAAGACGGAATGATTTCCTAACAACCTGTATGACCGTGACAAATCAAGATATTTAACCTTGACTCGTTCCTTCCATCGCGGTGTCCATTTCTGAACACCGCCTGCATTGAGCTCTGGCACTGGACTCAGCTGCCACTGACTTATCAAAGACAGCTCTAAAAACACCCGCAGGGTCACCTCTGAAGATCACAAGCACGCTGCAAACCTGTCTCTCTCTCGTCAGCCTGACACACACAC
Organism: Gymnocypris eckloni scoliostomus; assembly: GCA_027564155.1. NCBI lineage: Eukaryota > Metazoa > Chordata > Actinopteri > Cypriniformes > Cyprinidae > Gymnocypris > Gymnocypris eckloni. Next base: position 13,779,588 of record CM050428.1, read on the forward strand.
TCAAACATCGCAGGGAGAGCAGTTGTCTTGTGAGGGGAACAAAAAGGGTGACGAGGGAGACGTAAGGGTGTTGGTTTTCCTTTGCCATGACAACAGCTGCAAACACACACGATCCATTCGAGTTATGAGCGTTTGTGCACAGCTGTCGTGATAACTCTTACAAGACGACAACAGAGAGCATTTCCACATTTCACCTCCAAACACTGTCTATTTCATTCAGCAGAAAAGTGTGAAGCTGCATTAAAACGCTTTCAAGTCTGCGCTTTATCTACACATTGAACACTCCACAATAATAAGAGTCATGCTTAATGAAATACCATCATCTGTCTAACCTTCTCAGCTCAATCTCTGCTAATGCCTTTTTCAACTGATCTGGATTCTCTCTCTCTCTGATCTTAGATCAGTGCAATACACAGATAATATGGAGCACACGTCCTTTCTAAAACTCGTGACAGACCAACACATGAGCCAATTTGTCCATTTTGTGATTATTTATATCAATAACATTGTCAGATTAACAGAATAAAATTGTTCAGTTCCACAATCTACCACCAGCTTTGCACATTAATATTAGTGATGCACCGATCATGATTTTTCGTGGCCGATTCGATAAATTTTTCGAGCAAACTGGCCGATTCGATTCCGATACCGATTTTCCTTTAAGCAACCAACAAGAAATAATGAAAGATTCTAACACAAATAAAGTGTTTATATAGTGAATATATATTTGATTTAACATGTATAATATTTGTTTAAAAAATATATATATTTAAGAAAAAAGTTGCCCCCCAAATTCATGTCTGTGGTGTTTCAACAATGGATGTCACCCCTTTAAGAAAAGGGAGAATTCTATTTGGACTACTTCCTGTGTGTAAGGGTCACTGCAGGTGCTGGTTGATCTGAGGGGTGCATGGGGAGTACATTCTTTCTTATACATTTTGAAGCTAGCTAAATCTCTGACAATTTCATGTGTTGTCATTAGTGTATGTGGTGTTATGTTGATAACTTGCAGATCTGGCATATTTTTATAAAAAAAAATATAAATACATACTTGTTGATATTTCCAAAATGTCCCCTGATCTTGAAATCATCATGATGGTAGCCTCCATTTTAGAAAAGTCTAAGCTGATTTGTATGTGGTGTTACTGTCTCTGGTGTTAATGCATTTTCTGGTAACACAGAGCCTTTAGTAACTTGCGTTATAAGGTCTGTGGTGTTATAATTACGTCTGTGGTGTTACTTCAATATGACATAGTGGCTGTGTCACAAGTTTTTGATTAAAATTATTTACAATTCAAAATGTTCTTAAGCTTTTATTTTAATGGATATAGCATATTAAACAAATTTTAAATGCCTATCAATATATTTTATTAGAAAACAAACAAGCATCTTTACAAATTCTGCCTCATGTTCAACTGGTCAACCCCAGTTGAAGATGGACCAAGATGGTTTTTAAATTGGGTTGAAACTACATAAAGCTGGCCTTAAATGAAAACATTAACAGTAACCATGTGAAATTAAAGGCAACATTTGCATAGTTACAATCTAAACAACACAACCAACACACATTCAACAGTCCAAACAAAGATGTTACTTAATCAACATTTGTTGTCATTTTTAAAATTGGTGTAAAGAAAAAAGGTATTTACCAGTGAAACTAAATAAAACCAAAGTAGGCTATATAAATAAATTATTCCAAAATGTTAAATCAAATAATGTTTAGTGCAACGAGCAAAAGCAAAGATGCTACAGCTCGTGCTTGTTAAATCGAATTAAGTCAATGTAATTTTAAGGTAAAATAATAATCTTGTACAGAACTGACGTTTACCTTGAACGCTTTATTCTTTACAAAAAGTAGCATTTCAGCTTTGTCACAAGTTGGTCTGTTTCTTTTCTCATCCAACACATTGAGAAGCTGCGCTGAACAACTGTTCACGGTCTATCCTTGTGCAGGGCGTGGACAGATACTACGCCGAATTCTAGTGATGGGAAGTTCGGATCATTTTACCGACTCGGACCTTTGAGTCTCGTTTAAGATGAACGAACGACAAAAAAGACTCAAAACAGGTGAACTAATTCCAGTACAGAACCTTTAGGATGTGCGTGCGACTGAACGAATCACTCCCGAAATGACTCGTTCTTCTCGAGTCTCATTAAAGATCCGTTCAAAATGAATGAAAAGAATAACTAGCAACTTCAGCTAGAGCAGCAAAGGAAAGCGGCTCTTATTTGTGTGCCAGTAATGTTACACCAACGGCAGTTCGCTTCATTGTATCTGCTGTGTTTGTTGTGCTCCTGCCGAATGTCTTCCACACAAATGACATGTTCGCACTCGGAAAAATCGGCCGGACAAAAACCGGCCGGTTGCCGATCATAAGCAAACCGGCCGGTTCGATTTTGGCGTCAAGCATCCTAATTAATATTAAACATTTTTCATCCTCAAACACTGTTTGGATTTTCATAAATAATATTCATTAAATATAGGCCTACATGTTTAAAATGGCATTATATCACCCTGCTGTCTAGACATCAGTATCAGGCATTTAAAAACCCATATCAATCTGATGTAAAGCAGAGGTCAGGAGAGAAAGCAGACGCTGTGTGTAGCTGTACAAATTTCCCTCCCTACGCATTAAGTCAGAGTATTTACCGTTACAAATACACGACTGGCCCACATCACCCTGAGCTACTCATTTGCATTGCCAAATCAGTATGCAAATTCAGCTGAGCGAAGCAGAGATTTTACACCTAGTCCAATCCATGTGTGTGTTCAAAGAAATGTGTGTCAGAGGGAGGGAGGCGATGAAGTTGTCCTCTGCGGTTTCAGCTCATTTTTGAGTGGATTGAGGAGAACAGATTTACAGCAAGAGAAGAGCAAAGTTCAGGTAAACAGAGCAGAATGAGTCCAGATACACACATGATGCTGTATCACTGCAGGAGGAACTCACTGTTTGGTGTCAGAGCACACAGCTTCATGAGAACTCTCTCGTGGAGACACTAAAGAACCAAGAAGAAGACTTCTTAAAGAAACACATCTGTGCCATTTACGTACATAGAGAGAGAGAAAAGTCCTGTTGTAGATGAAAGAACTCTAATAGTTTGGTAGATCAGTGTTTACATACTAAAACTGTCCGAAATTAAAGAAAATGTGTAATTTTAACATTGTCTTACCCTCGTGCCATTCCAAAACTATTCTAGATTTGCTTTTGTTAAACACAAAAGAACATAATTTGAAAATAAAATATTATTTATTGAGCAAATGGCATAATTTGTTTTTGCAACAACCGTCCCTTTAAAACTCGTTTTCTTCTATAATAAAAATAAATAAATCTAAATTCGCTTTGAACATAATAAAGAAAAAAATAACACGTCCAGTCGTGAACTTGTTAGAAGTTCAGTTGTGCGCCTGGACAGCCAAAACCAAACCCAATCTAAAGTGTGGTTTCTGTGGTTGTGTGTCGGAATGTGGGGTTGTGATCAGTCAAACCAAACTAGTTTATCCGGTGACGCACAGTTGTGATTTAGCAACACGTCGAGAGAATACGAGCGCAAACAAAGCTGATGTTGGATAACATTGCGGCAGATTTTGCGGCTGCTCGTCCCTTTGTAACAAGACAAACAGAGCCGCGTGTCTGCATGTCAATAGCACGAGCTTTCGTGCACGTCATTGAATTAATACAGACGGATACTGTGTATTTGTGTGTGAGGGCGACTTCAAACATCTGAATCTGAACAGAAGGAGATTAGAGCCCGACTATAAACTACACGCATTTCAGACAAACAGCGCGTGTAAATAAACGAACATGTGTGAAGAGTAACGTTAATCAGTGACGATGCAGGTACATGCTGCATTGAGAGAAACCCGCTGCATATCACAGCCACGGACACTTTCTCCTTCACAGGTTGCATGGTAAATAAAATAAGCTTTATATGTTAAATATGGTGGGAAATAAACGTTTGTACCATTCACACAGACGTGTAACGTGTATAGGCACTTGTGCGTGTCTCTCTCACTCTCTCAATAGGGCGCATTCATGCACAACTCAACTGAATGCCTCAGGGGAAAAATCTTAATCTGCAAACAAACAGCTAATTGTTCTGATGAAATCCTTTGTGTTGACTACAGATCTGAATATTTGTACTCCTGAGTAAATAAACATAATAAAGCTATTTCAATCGAAAAATAAACGCGAAAAAGTTTGTGTGCAGCTAACGTTAACTTACTAACTTTGGCTAACATCACTCACCCAAAAACAAAAACCGTTGAAACGCCTAATGTCATTTAAGTTACAAAGCACAATAAACATTTAGGGAAAGAGTAAATTCTTAAAAGGTCTTATATGTGACGGTAAAGCAGTGAAAGTTAGTAAATATGACGACGGGTAAAAGTTGTTGATTTAGCAGACTGCTAACAGCGCTAGCGACCCTCACACGTGAACTGACGGGGAGAAAAAATACTTTTGAAATTCGGTTAAATACCGTCCAAAATGGGTTAAACGTCTAAAACTAGACCCCAAAACACAAGTCTACTTTAAAACAGAAACTATAACCGTTGCTTAGAGTCTCTTTCGCTTGAGACGGATAGTTTGTAAAGTTGTGAAACACCATATAAGTTACACACTCGCGGTTCGGGTTTACACACACGTAACGTTACCTTCGTCCAAAAGTCTCTCCAGGTGTGTGAAGATCCCGCTCAGGTTTGGTAAACTCGTCATGAGCTTCTTCTCGTTCAGTAACTGCATGAGATAGTCGGGACTCGGCCTCGGTCTCTCATTCACCTCCATCTCCCCGACCATCATCTTTGCACGCAAAAGCTCACAATCCTTCCCCCAGAAAAGAAATAAAAAAGTAACGGTGTAGATCAAATCCCTCGTTCCCCCTCCAGGCTGCGGCGACCCTGTCCAGATATGATGGCTGGTTTTAAGGTGCAGGCTCTCTCTTTCTTTCTCTTTCACTCCCTTCGCTAGTGTCGCACGATGTGGACTCGTTGTGTTCTCTTCGTTGTACTGAGCTCGCGCGGCGCCGCTCCGGACTGAGGAACCTCCGAGAGCGCCAGACACGCCTCGCGCGCATTGGCTGCATGCGCGACGCGAACGCGCCGGTTGGCCAATCAGCGCATAGCTATGGAGAGGCGGGGCTGGTGTTTTATCCTCATGAATCAGCGCCTGAGATGATGGACAGAGATCAGAGCCAATAGAATGCATGCTCGTGAACGCTAAGAAGCACCGGCGGGTATGATATATTGTGAAACGCTGTAACAACATGTCTGTGACAACAGGTGTATGCCTTGTGTGTTGTGATAAGGCTTGGCATTTCATGGTGTGTTGCTTTTAATAATTAAATCGTTGTGTGTGTGTGTTTTTGATTTGCACAGTCGGTTTTGCCGTGTAATGTGATTCACTGTTTGAGACAAGAATATAGTACGCGAACGTACGCTGCGTTCCAACATTGCGTCGGTGCGCAACTCACTGTCGTATGCTTCTGGCCGTAGAATGTGAATTAAATTGTTACAATTTAAAAACCGTGTTGGTTTTATTCAGTATACAACGATCCTATAATAATAGACCAGTGGATTCAGACTTTGTGACTACGATATATTTTTCAAACTTAGTTTTTTTCATGAACATAAATTAAGCGTATTGTTTGGCTATATTAAATTAATTAAACATGATTAAATCAGTGATTACAGAAGTTTCAAGAACTGCATGTTCTTTAATAAAAAAACACTCAGTTAAAAGATTAGTTCTCCCAAAAATGGTGTCATTGTTTACTCACCTTTATGCTATTTTAACACCACATCTTCATGGTTTCTTCACGAGTTAAAGACTTATTTTATTAAACGTATATGGGGTTACTTTTATTTTACCAGATAGACCAATCCAGTAAGAATGTCACGTGGTATGAAAATAAACCTTGAGCACTTTTTAGATATAGCTTTGTTTTTTGACCAATCTTGAGAATTCAAGCTGCTCACAATTGAAGATAGGTGTCACAATCATCAGTATGGAAAACACTAATTTTAACAGACACTATATCCGCTTTGGACTTCATGTTCAGCTGAACTTCTCCAGATCCCATCCACATGGAAGATAACAGGACACATTCCTTCAACTAAAGATTCACACAATAATACCAAATATTTACAATCCAGAAGAGGATATATGTTATACACTCACAGAATAAAGGTATAAGCTGTCATTGGGACAGCGCCCTGTAAAAAGGTACCAAATTGGTACTACCAATATTGTAGGCATTTAGGTCCAAAATGTACCCGTTGGTTCCTTTGAAAAGGAACCACTCCAGTGACTTTTTTTCCTGAGAATGTATTTTATGGTTCCAGAGTGATTGGCTCCAAATATTGTCTAGATGCAAATGAGCAAAAATGCTGAATCCAAGTTGCATTTTTAATTGTATGGGAATGATCCAAGTGTTACAAACCTCCTCATTTGTTCCATACTAAAATATCCACTTGATTCACCACGCATCCTCTTATTCACATGACTCATCATCCTTTCTTTATTTAATCTAATTTTTCAGCTGCATTCCCTTCTTAGTATAGCAGACTGAAAAAAATCACCAATTTTTGAAGGCAGCACAAAAGATTTAGCATTTATCTCGGTCTCAGATAAGAATCATTTGCAGACAGGCCACACATGTCTGCGTATACTGCTAGTGTGTGTGTGTGTGTGTTTTGTGAGATATTAATCCCCACCCAAACCCTGTATTTTCCTCCTCTATTAATAACACGGGTATTATTCTACAATTAATCCAGTTAACGACACTTTAGATAAAAAGTGAATATGAAATCAGGTGGTTGTGAAGCAGCAGGGATCAGAGACGGGAGAGAGATGGGACTTCAGAGAGGGCATCAGTCATGATCCCGTGGTCAGTGCCGGCAGCTGATTAGAAAAGCAGTAGGTGGCATAACTGTGTCTGGAATATAACATGAGCTCCCTCAAAGCACAGACGCTCCTGAGTTATTTTGTCTGAAGAAAGCTTGAAAGCTTTGAGTATGAAAATAAAAAAGCATAAAACAAAAGCGATTATGTGTGGGTGCAAGAACACCAGAGAATGAAATCTGGGTCAATTGTGAAAGAGAGAGAGAGAGAGAAATCTTACATTGTTAAGGTGAGGTGAAGAGTGGGACATTAAGAGTGTGTGTGTGTGAGAGTCATTGAGTATTTATGGGAGTGAGAGTAAAAGCAAGGACAGTATAAACCTAACACATGCTGATGACTGTTAAATACACCAATTATTGTATGTGCCGGTCACATGTTAGGTGTTGTTTGTGGGACTGGGGCGCTGACAGCACTGATGGATCCTGTTCTCTCCACCCAGTCCAGCGCAGTGCAGTATAATCTCACTGTGGACCACCACGTCATTCATGGCTCCCCGGGGGTCTGCAGTGAAGATTACAGCAAACACACAGCCCTTCATCACTCACTCGGGGTTCAAGGCCTTTATAACACATGTGCCGGCACACAGCTTCTCCAAGAAAAAAGACAATAAAGACATAAAGACAAAAAATCTTCAATCTAACAATCTTCAAAATATACAGTCAAACCCAAATTTATTCAGACACTATCACTATCTCACATTATCACAGTTTATTAAATATAGTTCAGAAAATGGTAATAAAATATGACAAGAACTCAAGTTAAACTGTGTCAGAATAAATTAATCTTGATAATGTGAGATAACTTTGATAGAAAGTTATGTAATGAATTAAGTTGAATAGCTGTTAAATGTAAGTACATAATTCGATAAGATACCAGTTTAGGTCAACCAATTACCAAGCAATGCTTCATTTTGTTCAGTCTGTGGTGTAAAAAGGTTGCATTAGCCATTAAAGAAAAAACACTTAAGTAAAAATGGTCAGGTCAAAGTGTCTGAATAATTCTTGGTCCCAAATTTTTTCAAAATTTGCTGGTAGTCCACTATATGCTGACTTTTTGGGTATAACATGTCACAGTTTACTTTATTTTGCTATCCTCACTTACATGAACTATCCTGCACCCACTAAAAAAATATCAAAAATTATATCTTGTGTCTGAATAATTTTTGGTTTGACTGTACATTTCCTATTTATGTTTGTTGCATTTAATTTTTGAAAAAATGTTTCAATTTAATAGCTCTCGAATAATTTTTACAAAAGGTTTAAAATATGTATTTTTCAAGGTAAATGGTTTCATTTTACGATTCACCACGTTTTACACCACGTTAAGTTATTTTGGTGTATTCTTGACCATTTGATATGTTATTAATTCATAAAGAAAATATATATTCAACACTCTGGGGGGAATTCACAACTATTTTATTACAACTTTTAGGTTATAACTTGAACTTAAATTTGCAAGAATTTGTCACATTTTAGTAATATGTGCTTATGGTCCACTGAGGGCTAGGTTTAGGGATGGACATTCACGCTTGCTTTAAAAAAAAGTAAAGAGGTTTCATTATATGTTTTAAATTATTTGAATTTATTATTACATTAAATTATAATATTTTATCCTTTTAGTGCTGCCAAATGATTAATCGCAATTAATCACATCCAAAATAAAAGTTTTTGTTTACATACTATATGTAGGTGTATTGTGTATATATATTATGTATATATAAATACACACATACAGTAAATATTTTGAAAATATGTACATACATTTATATATTTATATCATATCTAAATATATTTGATATATAAACATAGCATATTTTTCTTAAATATATATATGCATGTGTTTGTATTTAAATATACCTAATAAATATACACAGCATACACATTATGTAAACAAAAACCTTTATTTTGGATGCGATTAATCTCGATTAATCATTTGACAGCACTATTCCTTTTACTCAGGCTTTTTAAAGATTATATCAGTATAGCTCTTATTTATACAAAATATAAATAAGTAAAAGCACTAGAAAAAGATACATCAACATTTTGATCCAGAATTGATATTTGTGATTACATTTACATTTATTCATTTAGCAGACGCTTTTATCCAAAGCGACTTACAATTGAATTGATTAATCAAAGTAGTTAAAATTGAATTCAATTCAAAGGACTGCACAGAACTGCTGTACATGCAGGTTTTAAAAATACATTTTACATTTCCAGGTGAATGTGTGTGTTTATATGTGTGTGATTGGTTCTCATGGTGGTCCAAAGGATAAGGACGGTGCTTGTTTGTGTGTGCAGAGCAACAGCAGATGTATTCGCGTCTGATAAGAGCGTCTGGCTGAGGAAGAGGAGGAGCGAGGATCAGACAGCAGAACCCCGTCGATCCGGAGCTGGTGAGAGAGGAAGATCTCTCCAGTCTCCTGCCGAAAAACCATCGGCCTCATGTGAGCCTTCTTCAAAACACACCACGCGCTCACACGCTACACACCAGCACCACTTTAAAGAAACTCACTTATCAAACAGTCCGATATTAGAAAAGACTGCTCAACGAAACAGCTCAATTCTGCTGCTTGGAGAAAGACAAGATATTACAGAAGTTCAGAATTGCAAACATGCACTGATGCCAAGTTCAAAAACATTCACAGCCCAGTTTACTGCAGTAATCTGATGTATTTATTAGACAATTTGGATTTTATAAAATAAAAATAGGTGAGACTTGATCCCCTTGGAGCACAGGGGAATTGATTGGACGGTGAAAAGTGGCAGGGCTGGAGCAACTTGTTACATTTTGTAATGTTTTTGTTTTCTACACCACATCTCTGAGGCCTATAAGAGTCCAAATTATTGAAGTTTTTGAGTCAAATTTTGGAATAAACATCAGAGCTCCAGTCCGTTCTGTGGAGTGGTGGTCTGGGGTTGAAAGGTACGGGGACACCTGAAGCATGAAGTCACTCCAAAATAAATCTCCATTGAGCTCAGGGCTTTGCACATGCTCACTGGCTGGCATTGGGTTTCGTGTGGCTCCTGGCAGATGCGCCGAACAAGAAGAATAGGTCCCAGAGGGCTATTTATTCCTGCTGCTCCCTTCACTTTCCCTCCCTCCTTTCTGCACTGTTGCTCCCAACAATCTGGCATTCTTACACTCTAATGTTTTTCCTTCCCTCTGCTCAATGTCTCCATCCCTGTTTTATACCGATTTCATTCATCGATTCACCTGAGAGGCAATTATATCCTAGACAAGGAAAAGTTGATCCAAAAATGTTTGTGATTTTTCTTTAACCTTCCAAACCTTTCTTCTTTAAAACAAATATGTCTCAGTGTATTCTGTCCGTTCAAGAAAAGTTGTTTTGAACCTTGTTTACTTTCATTGTGTGGGCCGAAAAGTACTAAAACTATCTTCTTTTAGGTTCTGCTGAAGATAGAAAGTCTTACCGGTTTGAAAGAATAAGAGTGAGTAAATGATGACTGAATCTATTCCTCTCACCTTCTCGGTTTCTAGGACTCGAGCTGGGACTCCAGGTCTCTTTATTGACCAGATTGTTGCAGTAAAACTGATTTGAGGGCAAATCCCGTCTCAATTCCCCCTTGTGTCTGTTCAGAGCTGTAATTTACAGGCGTGCGATTAAATCCAGATTGAACGGAGTTCAAATGTTTCAGAAATCTCAGCTCACTGTAAACATCAGCTCATGGGACTCACTTTTAAAAACACACCAACACAGTTTTTCTTTCCCTTAGCAGCTGCTAAAGGAAATACTTTGGCAAAACACTACACATCCTTCATGTTACGGTATGTTCTTATGACGGCATGATCCCCTATTGTCAGAAAGTAATAAATATAGGGTGATTATGGAGGCCTGGTGTCTAAAGTACAGCTCAGAGCCCTTCTAATAATCCCAGATAGAAGGAGATCTACAGATGGCTGCTTAATCTGATTGTAAAAGCATTAAGTGAAAAGACTCAGAGGACATTATATGCTATAAAATCAGCATTCAGTGAAATAAATAAATCAACACACACTCGAGGCGTCTGATTTCACAGGTAGGAAAAGATAAAGGCTGTTAAGCATGAGGGAAGCCCCCGACTAAGTATGCGCTCTGATAAATGAGCGTTTCATTCAGACATTGTGTTCTGGCACACAGCCTGCAGCTCATACAGGTCCATGGCTTTCAAAAGCACACAATATTGCTATCTAAATACTTGCAATCTGTCATGTGATATTTTCTGCACTCTCTATATCCCTTTAGGTCCCTTCCAGTGTGCTTCCTGTCTGAGTGTAGATATGTGTGCATATGTAAGTGTGTTTCCTTAGGAATCGTCACCTTTAGAGCTAAGACCAGAGACTTTTAGTTCACGTGTTAGCTTTTGGTGGGTTTGTTTCACCACTGCCGAAAAAAGACTTAAACATTTAAATATAAAATAGAAATATCCAACAAAGAGCTAACTTGAATAGACAGAGATAAAGAAAGCAGGAGGCAGGGGTGTTGAAATCATCTGAAAAGTGGGGAGGTATATTAAAAATCTCAAAGCCTATTAAATGCCTAGTTGCCACGGATACACTCATATGAGATATTTTGAAAGCATAATAACTAAACTTCCTACTAATGTCAGTCACTAGTGTTTGCCAATAAGGTTCATTAATTATACAGAAAGTACTGTTGGCTATGAATATAAAACTGCATATTTTGGCAAACATGACTTTTCTTCTCTTCTGTATAAATTGGTTTACTTTCTGTCAGAGGCTCAGCACACAAACCATGGCTTATGAATATTAATTAGGTGATGATCAGTCTGATTTGCTGAAAGATGAATGTTGGTAGATGAACTCCAGCCAAAGAGGAAATATGCATTATTGTTTTAATGGGAGTAAATGTATTCTCAGTATAGGTGCTACACCCCTGGTAGAAGAGATAAAAAAAAAACTAGTAAAAAGAAGATAAATTTCAGGTGGTGGATGTTGGAAGCGGAGTGAACCGCCTGAGGGGAGTCTCAATATTTCTTTCTTTTTTTTTCCAGAAACCACTGAGAAAATTGGAAGAAAAAGCAAGAAAATGTTCATTATATGAGGAAAGAGAGCGGTATTAGATCAGTGACCTTCTGAAAAGGGTCTGTGTGATTGGAAGAGATTTTGTGGCAAGATGAAGCTTTTGAAACCAAGTTTTGTATGTTGTTGAAATTATGTGACGAGATATACAGTATATACTCAAAATATAGATATGTATTTTCACTTATATTAATGCTTCAAAATCTAGATCATAATGATATAAAAATAACCATTCAATTTTGTTAAATTCAAAACGCTGTTTCCTGTACCTGTGTGGTCAGCTTGGATTGGACCTGTGCACATTTTCTGCCTTTCTCTTTAGACAATTCCTTACAGAATGAAAAGGAAATGCAGGTTAGTTGCAACCGATATATTTATTGACCCCCTAGCTACCTGTGTTTGTTTATCTTCACAGGAAGCTATGAGTGTGTCTTCTCTGATACAGACAGCTGTTGTGCACAGACTCATAACATCTGCATTATGACTTTAATAACGTCCAAAATTAGGTTTGTGACATAAGGTGGGTGTGTTTACATGTTTGTATATGACTGTGTTTGTGTGTTTGTGAGTGCGTTCTCCATTCCATTTAGTTGAGAAGGCAGGACTCGTAGGTTGGCACCATGTATTTGATGTTGATGAAGGCGTCCTCGCCTCCGTAGCGTTCAAACACCTCCAGCGTCTCCTGAATCAGGTCTCCGATGTTCTCCCTCTTCTGCTGGCTATAGTCAATACCATCACCTGAGTTTTCTGCACACAACACAGACACATTGCATCACATTAGCATACTTTGTGATGTTTAAAAGCCCTAATAAAGTGTGTAAGACACACACACAGATCTTCTGAAAGAAGCAGATCTAATGACTGTTAAAGATATCCAGCAGGAGTGTGTGAACAAATCTCGAATAATTCATCTGCAGGAGTAATGTGTGTTTACCGGATGTTCTTGTGCATATCTCTGCCACTCTCTGACATGACATTAGAGAAACCCATCAATCACTGTGAAAGCTACAGCACACACATACACAAATCAATATATTCACACTCCTCCAGCATCACACATACACACAAGTTCCCCCGCTACCTACCAAACAAACTTCCTTCTGAGGTCACAGGCCCAATTACACCAGAACTCTGAACACACACATGCACCTCTCTGTCTCTCCTGCCTGCTCATTAAAGGAAAGGATGACAGGCAGATGAAAAGAGAGCAGGTAAGTAGTGAATCTCTCTCTTCTAGCATGTGTGAGTGTGTGCTGTCTGTCTGGAGTCTGTGTAACTGTATGTCTTCATCTGCCTGACTTGTGGATCGTTTCCATCTTCTCCATACACGACTTCCTCACACAGGTCTCAAAACGCACAGATAGTCAATAAAATATTAGTGCAAAGGTCTTGTGGTGTGTTAATTTGCTCATCTCTACACAAACAGGCCTTTTTAAGCAGCTCGTGGCCATCTTATTTATGCCTCCAGGCAGTTGTTTACTAGTCAAGCTAGTGCAGCTTCTGTCGACTTGAATGTGAAACCTATAAAATCTGACTGCAATAACAGAATATTTTTGTCTTTTATAATTAGATTCTTAGCTAAAACCAAATCCTTTTTCAGTAATAAAATGGCAGTTTTATTGATCCACACTTAAGGCCTGTTCACACCAAGGGCCAGATTTATAACAGCTTGTGCCAGAGCAAACCATCTTTTGTCATTAAAATAGTACTGTTAGGATTTACTAAAGACGCGCTGTGAAGAATTAGCATTGAAAAGGCATGGACACAGTTTTTTGCGCCTGATCTTATTGAATATGCATTTGAATGAGAGAAGAGTATTAAAATGAATCACGTAACATGATTTACTAATGTTTGCGCTCATCAAATTACTGGTATTTGTGCCATTATTTAACACCCCCCAAAAAAGCATATATTAAACTATTTTGCCCCTGTGATCACCTGCACCTGTTGAGCATCAGTTCTGCTTATTTGCAACTACGCTAATTTGTGTTGCGCTTTGTATATTGCGTTGGTCGATATGTTATTGAGATGTTGCGTCTTTGTTCTTTAATTTACGCGCTGTCTGTAAATCGGTTTAGGAATTGCGTACTCGTGCACTAATTTGCCATTTAGTAAATCTGGCCCCAAGAATAACTATAAAGATAACAATAAAGATATAGTTAAAAAAATCGTTTTTAATATTAAAGAATAGCAGAGTCCACACCACAGCTACAACAACAAAGGCATAGAGAAACAATATCAATGGGATCACTTTTAGAGAGATTTTTTAACAGCTGATGAAATGATGACAAATATAACTGATGACAGAAATTGTATTGTTGGGTAAACTATCCCTTTAAGGCTTCATGTGGCCCACCTGTTGACTAGACAAGTCGTATATAGTCAATTTGGATCTGAAAATAGATGCTACAGACCACCTTATGTTGTCTGGACCCTCATTTCCAAGGTGTGACCAACTGTCTGCTGTGGATCTGTACTGTTGTATCCCATACGCCACACATATTCTGTACTAACATGCTCAAGGGGCTTGGCTCATGGGCCACACCAGAGAAAGCTGCCAATCACACTACAGGCACTGCTTCATATACACATCAGTACGTCCCTCAAACACAGGAAAATAAAATCAACTCCATCCGTTAAGCCTGCCTTCAGGCATCCTTCTTTCTCTCCCTCTCACTCAGCATCTTTGTCAATCTATTTTCACCAGAGCAGGAGAAAGTAGGGGGTTAGAATGAGAGTCTGAGCAGAAAAAAAATCCTCACCAGAGGCTTTTAAAGAAAAGAGGTATATGGAGAATGCTTTGAAGAGGTAGGAGAGCTTCATTTGCCATCTGTGCATGAATGGCAAAGATATGCTTCTGTTTGGAATCATGTGGAGTCCAGGCTTCGATTCTACAGAGTTCAGGGGTAGTGAGAAGTTCAAACAGTAAGGAGGATTCAGCATCTTTCAGAAACCAAAATCATACCCATAACCCCCCGGATAGAGATTGCCTTGAAAAACCTGAGGAAAACAAACAACAACTTAAAAACAAACACACCTATTCCTGTATCGGTGATTAAAACTTTGTCTCAGTCTCAGATGTCACATCCATGGACTGCATGGACTCTGAGAACACAGAGAAAAGCTTTCAGAAGAAAAAAAATACAATCTGGTTTATGCTATTTCTGGGAATCAAAGTGCATAGATTTGTATCAATCTGCCATGAACCAAAGTTGTGTTTACAAGTTCCCAGGCTGCAACAAAGAGCATTTATTAGCAATAATTAGTGGCTGGATTTGCCAAAGTTTACAAGGTTCATGGCATCCAATCTTTGAATAAGCTTTGCTGGACACTCCTCCAGACTTGTGCAGTCTGTTTTCTTCTCAGAGTTATATCACATTTCCTTGAGACCAGTTTCCTAAAGGTAACAAATATATATACAGTATATACTGTATAATGATACATATATCATTCAAACCTATTTTATGTTTTGAGAGATATTATTTGTTTTTATGCTGACCAGAGCTATATTTAATTGATAAAAACACAGTAAAACTGTAACATTGTAAAATATTAATAGAATTTAAAATATCTTCAGGGTCACAGAAATCAGAAAATACTCTGAATATGCTGATGTATTGCTCAAGAAACATTTCATATTATTATTCGTGTTGAAAACACGTGTTGTTTATATGAAAAGAAATTGTAACATTATTTATGTCCTTATTGAAAAAAATATTTACTGATACCAAACTTTGAATGGTAATGTATTGAAAAGGGTAATTGTGAGATATAGGCAAGGCAAGGCAAGGCAAGGCAAGTTTATTTGTATAGCACATTTCATACACATTGGTAATTCAAAGTGCTTTACATAAAAGAAAGTGAAATAATCATTCACAGCAATAAAAACAAGAAGTTAAAAATAATAAAACAAGGAGTTTTAAAATGATATAGAAATTGATTTAAAATGAGATTTAAAACAGTTAAATAGAAAATGATTATACATAAAATACAATGCAGTCAGTTCGGACGTAGCACAGCGCTCATTCAACAAATGCACAGCTAAATAGATGAGTTTTGAGACTGGATTTAAATGTGGCTAATGTTTTAGCACATCTGATCTCTTCTGGAAGCTGGTTCCAGCTGCGGCATAATAGCTAAAAGTGGACTCCTTGTTTTGTGTGAACCCTTGGTATTTCTAACTGACTCGATCCTAATGATCTGAGTGGTCTGTTAGGTTTATATTCAGTGAGCATATCTGAAATATATTTAGGTCCTAGGCCATTGAGCGACTTATAAACGAGTAGAAGTACTTTAAAATCGATCCTAAATGTAACTGGAAGCCAGTGTAAGGACCTGAGGACTGGTGTGATATGCTCATTTTTCTGGTTCTAGTCAGAATCCTGGCAGCAGCGTTCTGGATGAGCTGCAGCTGTCTAATGGTCTTCTTTGGAAGGCCGGTGAGGAGACCATTACAATAATCCACCCTGCTGGTGATAAAGGCATGAACAAGTTTCTCCAAGTCATGACTGGAAACAAAACATCTAATTCTTGCAATGTTTTTGAGATGATAGTATGCTGATTTAGTTACTGCTTTGACATGACTACTAAAACTAAGGTCTGTCTCCAGAATCACCCCAAGATTTCTGACTTGATTTTTAGTTGTTTGACCCTAGAGTCAAGGTATGCATTCACCTTGAGAACTTCATCTTTGTTTCCAAATGCAATGACTTCAGTTTTCTCCTTGTTTAACTGAAGAATGTTTTGGCACATCCAACTGTTAATTTCATCAATGCATTGGCAGAGGGAGTCAATGGGGCTATAATCATTTGGAGATAAGGCTAGGTAGATCTGGGTATCATCAGCATAGCTGTGATAGGCAATTTGGTTCTTCCTCATTATCTGACTTAGTGGGAGCATATACAGGCTAAACAACAGCGGTGCAAGAATTGAGCCCTGTGGGACTCCACATGTCATGGACGTCCACTTAGACTTATGCTCTCCTATACTCACATAATAACCTCTCCCTTCTAAGTATGACCTGAACCATTTGAGTGCCATCCCAGAAAGCCCGACCCAGTTTTCCAGTCTCTAGAAGTATGTTATGATCGACAGTGTCAAACGCAGCACTAAGATCTAGTTGTCACGGTTCATGGGTTCCCGGTCCCATCCTCACCGTGTCTTGTCTGTGTGCGTGTGTGAGCAGGTGTCTGTGGGTGTGTGTGATTGAGGCTGATTCGCTCCAGCTGAGAGTCATCACCGTTGGCTATATCTGTTCCTGTCACGCCTCTCCTTTGTCAGATCCTTGCAGTGTTTGCGGTCGTCGTTTACGGTCCGCTCTGGTTCCGCGATTCCTGAGCCCTGCTGCTTCCTGACCCGATCACCGGACCTTTGGCTGCCCATTGCTTCCCTGCGCTACCCGCCTGCCCCACGGAAAGCTCCGCTTTCTGCCTACGGAAAGCTCCGTTTCTGCCTACGGAAAGCTCCGCCTCTGCCCCACGGAAAGCTCCGTTTCTGCCTACGGAAAGCTCCGCCTCTGCCCCACGAGCTCCGTTTCTGCCTACGGAAAGCTCCGCCTCTGCCCCACGGAGCTCCGCTTTCTGCCTCACGGAAAGCTCCGCCTCTGCCCTCTGAGCTCCGTTTCTGCCTCACGGAAAGCTCCGCCTCTGTCTCTGAAGAGCTCCACTTTTAGTTCTCGCTGTGTATTACTTGTAATAAACTCTCTTTTCCGCAACTGAATCCTCCCGTCTTCATTGTGACAGAAGGATCTGACCATCTTCATGGATTCAGCGGAGACTCGTGGTTTGCAAGAACTGATATCCGGCAACAACGCTCGTATGGATCTCCAGGAGGAGAATATGTTGAACACCGGACGAGCTGTGCAGGCGTTAGTGGCGCAGGTGTCCGAGCTCACAACCCAGGTACAGTTACTAAGATCACCCGCTGCGCCACCCACACCGCCTAGCTTTTCCATCCCCGGGAACCACAGCCCTCAGCACGAACCTAGACTTCCTGCACCGGAGAAGTATGCCGGAGATCCTAACCTCTGTAGAGCGTTTCTGACGAAGTGTTCTCTGTTTTTCTCGCTCCAGCCACTGACGTTTGCCACAGAAGTTTCCAGGGTGGCACTAGTGCTTACGTTGCTGTCAGGAAAGGCAGCATTGTGGGGAACGGTGTGGGAGAATCGCCATCCCTGTTGTTCCTCGCTCCACTCTCTCAGGAGATGAGGAGGGTGTTCGATCGCGCTGGTCGGGCGCGAGGCAGCACGCAGGCTGGCCGACCTCCGCCAGGGGGAGCAGTCCGTTTCTGACTATTCCATCCAGTTCAGGACCCTGGCGGCAGAGTGTGAGTGGAACGGGAAGGCGCAGTGGGACATGTTCCTGCATGGGCTGGCCGACCGTATCCATCAAGAGATTGATGTGGTGGAGTTACCTCGGTTTGGACGAACTTGTGGATTTGGCCTTACGCGCGGACGCACGGCTTCAGCAACGTGATCTTCGCGGTCGACGCAAGTTAACACCGAGACATTCTTTCTTCGACACCGGCAATACGGTCGGTCACTCGCCGTTGACGAACCCATGCAGGTGGGTAGAGCTCGGCCTCCCGGGAGGAGAGAGATCGCCGGAGGATGAGGGGCTATGCCTATACTGCGCGCGGCCGGCCATTTCCTGGCGAGCTGTCCCGTAAAGATCAGGCCCGACAGTAGGTCTGAGGCTACTGTCGGGTGGGGTATCTCTCAACAAGACCTCATCTACTACCTCCTCCCGTGAGGTTGCAATGGGCGGCGAGCGACATGAGGGGACGGCGCTAGACTCGGAGCCGAAGGTAACCTGCTGGACATTTCCCTGGCCCAACTCCTTCACATTCCCTTGGTTCCCTCCGTCACAAGATCTCCGTCAGCGCAGCTCAATGGACAGTCACTTCCCAGATCAGTCTCTCCACGGTACCCATCACCCTCGCCACCTCAGGCAACCACCAGAGACCATCACGTTCCTCGTCACCCACTCACCCCTGGCCCCGGTGGTATTGGGTCACCCCTGGCTCGCTCAGCACAATCCTCGGGTGGATTGGGGTCGTAACACCGTGTCGGAGTGGAGTCGAGCCTGCTATGCCTCTTGTCTTGTGTCTGCTGGGTTTTCTGTGTGTGATTCTGTGTTGCAGGAGGAGATGGGGAACCTGTCTAACGTGCCCGAGGAGTATCTCGACCTGAAGGAGGTGTTCAGTAAGTCCAGGGCCGCTTCTCTCCCTCCTCATCGTCCCTACGACTGTGCTATAGACTTAGTACCAGGTATGTCTCCGCCTAAGGGCAGATTATACTCGCTTTCTGTTCCGGAAAGGGAGGCCATGGAGAAATACATTTCTGATTCTCTGACAGCCGGGTTCATCCGCCTCTTCTTCTTCCAGCGGGGCAGGATTTTTTGTCGCGAAGAAGGATGGTTCTCTGCGACCTTGTATTGACTATCGGGCGTGAACAACATCACGGTAAAGAATACCTATCCTTTGCCGCTGATGTCTTCAGCCTTCGAGAGGTTGCAGGAGCATCCATCTTCACTAAGTTAGATCTTAGAAACGCTTATCATTTGGTTCGATAAGAGAGGGGATGAGTGGAAGACGCGTTAATACCCCCAGAGGGCATTTTGAATATTTGGTTATGCCTTCGGGCTCTCTAACTCTCCGCTGTCTTCCAGGCACTCGCCAATGACGTGTTGAGAGATATGGTCGATCAGTTCATATATGTCTACCTGGATGACATATTGATTTTTCTTCTTCTCTCCAGGAACATGTTCAACACGCCAGACGAGTGCTCCAGAGGTTGTTAGAGAATGGGCTTTTGTCAAGGCGGAGAAGTGCTCCCATGCACAGTCGGTTCCTTTCCTGGGTTTCATAGTGTCGCCGAGGGGGTTCGCATGGATCCTGACAGGGTTAAGGCTGTGGTAAATTGGCCAACCCCTGATTCCCGCAAGGCCCTGCTGAGGTTTCTGGGGTTCGCTAATTTTTACCGGCGTTTTATTCGCAATTTCAGCCAACTAGCCGCTCCTCTGACTGCCTTGACCTCCACCAAGATGACGTTCAGGTGGTCGAATGCAGCCGAGGCCGCATTTACCAAACTCAGAGGCCGCTTTCCGCTCCCATTCTCCGGCCCCTGATCCCACACGCCAGTTCGTGGTGGAGGTCGACGCCAGAGGTGGGGGTAGGTGCAGTGCTATCCCAACGGGCCACCTCGGACGACAAAGTGCATCCCTCGCTGCTTTTTTCCCATCGACTGTCTCCTGCCGAACGCAATTACGACATCGGTAACAGAGAGTTGCTGGCCGTCAAGCTAGCGTTGGAAGAATGGCGTCACTGGTTAGAGGGTTCGGGGGTTCCTTTCATAGTTTGGACCGACCATAAGAATCTTGAATATATTCAGTCCGCCAAACGCCTTAACTCCAGGCAGGCTCGTTGGGCACTATTTTTCGGACGCTTTGATTTTTCCATCTCCTATCGGCCGGGTTCTAAGAACATCAAGCCCGATGCCTTGTCACGCATTTTTGACATTTCGACCGCCCGGTGTCTCCCGAGTGCATTATACCTGAGAGATTGGTTGTCTCTGCAGTCACTTGGGAGATCGAATCAAGGTCCGCACGGCCTGAAGGGGTAACGCCCGCCTGGATGCCCAACGGGCCGGTTGTTTGTGCCGGAGGGGTTACGGTCCAACGTCATCCAATGGGGTCACTGTTCCAACGTGGCTTGTCATCCAGGAATCGGTCGCACCATGTTTTTGATTAAACAACGATTCTGGTGGCGGGCCATGGCTCGCGATATCCGAGAGTTTGTTTTGGCCTGCTCAGTCTGTGCTCGGGTAAGACTTCCAATCGACCTCCAGAGGGGTTACTTCAGCCGCTGTCAGTCCCTTCGAGACCCTGGTCCCATATCGCTAGATTTCGTTACTGCCCTCCCACCCTCCCTGGGTAATACGGTTGTTTTAACCGTAGTGGACCGGTTCTCAAGCGGCCCATTTTATTCCCTTGCCCAAATTGCCCTCAGCCAAGGAGACAGCGGCTACGGTAGTTGATCACGCCTTTTCGCATTCATGGCCTCCCGGCAGACGTGGTTTCCGACAGGGGTCCCCAATTCGTGTCCAAAT
The DNA here is from genome assembly GCA_027564155.1 of Gymnocypris eckloni scoliostomus. Lineage (NCBI taxonomy): Eukaryota > Metazoa > Chordata > Actinopteri > Cypriniformes > Cyprinidae > Gymnocypris > Gymnocypris eckloni. The sequence goes on from CM050428.1 coordinate 13,800,636, forward strand.
TTTGGAGAGAGTTTTGTCGACTACTGGGGCGACTGTGAGTTTGTCTTCTGGGTTTCACCCTCAGACCAACGGTCAGACTGAGCGGGCCAACCAGGATCTCGAGAGGGTGTTGCGATGTTTGGTCACTCAGAATCCCACTTCCTGGTGTCAGCAACTTTCATGGGTTGAGTACGCTCACAACTCGTTACAGGTGTCGCCCACGGGCCTTCGCCGCTTGAGTGTAGTTTAGGTTACCAGCCACCTCTTTTCCTAGTATGGAATCAAGTCGCGGTCCCTCTGCTCACGCCTTCGTCCAGAGGTGTCACCGTACCTGGACGAGAGCCCGAGAGACTCTCCTCCGGTGGGGGCGTGCACCAAGGCTAAGGCTGATCGCCACCGGTCGAAGCCTCCCGTCACGTCGTGGGTCAAAAGTGTGGCTTTCTACCCAGAACATTCCGCCCGTCCGTGTGTAATAAGTTGGCTCCCAAATTTATTGGCCCGTTTCCTGTCACTAAAATTATTAGTCCGGTGACAGTCCGCCTCAAACTCCCTCCTGCGTACAGGAGAATTCATCCCGCTCCATGTTTCCAAAATTAAACCCGTTTTCGGTCTCCCTTAATCCGCTTACTCGGTTCCTCCCGCGCGACTGTAGATGGGGAACCCACCTATTCGGTCAATCGCATTCTGGACTCGAGGCGGAGGGGACGAGGATTTCAATACTTGGTGGACTGGGAAGGTTACGGTCCGGAGGAGAGAAGTTGGGTTCGGCCAGGGACATATTGGATCACTCCTTATTGATGATTACAATCAACAGGTAGGTCGGCTGGGAGCGCCGAGAGGCGCCCTAGGGGAGGGGTACTGTCACGGTTCATGGGTTCCCGGTCCCATCCTCACCGTGTCTTGTCTGTGTGCGCAAAGGCAGCGTATGTGTGAGCAGGTGTCTGTGGGTGTGTGTGATTGAGGCTGATTCGCTCCAGCTGAGAGTCATCACCGTTGGGCTATATCTGTTCCTGTCACGCTCTCCTTTGTCAGATCCTTGCAGTGTTTGCGGTCGCCGTTTACGGTCCGTTCTGGTTCCGCGATTCCTGAGCCCTGCTGCTTCCTGGACTCGATCACCGGACCTTTGGCTGCCCATTGCTTCCCTGCGCTACCGCGTCTGCCCTAGCTCCGTTTCTGCCTACGAAAGCTCCGTTTCTGCCTCACGGAAAGCTCCGCCTCTGCCCCACGGAAAGCTCCGTTTCTGCCTCACGGAAAGCTCCGCCTCTGCCCCACGAAAGCTCCGTTTCTGCCTCACGGAAAGCTCCGCCTCTGCCCCACGGAAAGCTCCGTTTCTGCCTCACGGAAAGCTCCGCCTGCCCCACGGAAAGCTCCGTTTCTGCCTCACGGAAAGCTCCGCCTCTGTCTCTGAAGAGCTCCACTTTTAGTTCTCGCTGTGTATTACTTCTTGTAATAAACTCTCTTTTCATAACTGAATCCTCCGTCTTCATTGTGACACTAGTAGTACCAGCACTGATATTTTGCCAGAATCAGAATTAAAGCGAATATAATTTATTATCTTAATGAGTGCTGTCTCTGTGCTGTGATGCACGGAAACCAGATTGAAAATTATCCAGGAATCCATTTGAGTTTAAGTAGTTGTTCAGCTGATTAAAACTACCTTTTCAATAATCTTACCTATGAAAGGAAGATTTGATATTGGTCTATAGTTGCTCAACATGGTGTTATCAAGATTGCGCTTTTTCAGAAGGGGCTTAACAACTGCAGTTTTCAGGAGTTTGGAAAAGTCCCAGAAAGAAGTGAGGTGTTCACCACTTCTAAGAGATCTGCTTCTAAACAGTTAAGCACACTTTTGAAAAAGATGTGGGAAGTGTGTCAAGATAGCAGGTTGACGATTTGAGATGCTGTACTATTTCTTCCAAAATTTTGCTATCAATTGTTTTAAAACAGACATAGTCACTTCTTTTGAGATTGCTGTCGAATCTGTGTGACCCATGTATTACAGGAAGATGTGCCAATCTCCTTCCTGATATTACTGATCTTCTCTGAAAAGAAGGAAGCAAACTCATTGCATTTGCTGTCCGAGAGCATTTCACTGGGAATCTGACTTGGGGGTTTGTCAGTCTCTCAACAGTAGCAAAAGAGTCAGTGTTGTTTAAATTACTGTTTATAAGGTTTGAGAAGAAGGTCTGTCTAGCTGTGGCTAGTTCCAAATTGAAAGCATGAAGGCTGTCTTTATAGATGCTATAGTGTATTTCTAGTTTCGTCTTCCGCCACATCCGCTCAGCTTTTCTGCATTGTCTTTTCATATTCTGAACTGCTGTTGATTTTCTCCAAAATGATTTTTGCTACTTAATATACATTAACATAATAACTGAAGTCACATTGTGAGATATAAAATTGGCATTGTGAGGCCTATAGAATTGCAGATGTGAGATTTAAATACACCGATAGGATGAATAAAGTCGGAATTGTAAGGAAAAAGTAATATTGTGGAATATGACTTTTTCATATAATCTGTAATTATCTTTCAAGAGTCTATACATTTCAGATTTACTTAACCAAAAACATTGAAAAGAAATCTTGTCTTGGTCACGTGAAATTGTCAGACAGTCACTTCCTGTGTAAGTGGGTGGTTCTTGGCTAGCTAAAGTTGTGATATGGACCAGACATTAGTCACAATCTGGCAACACAAGTACATTCAAATTTGAATCTGTTTGTGAACTAGGGAAATGTTATTTAGTCTTGAACAAATATTTCTCTTTACATTTCTCAGTAAAATGTTAATCATGAGGAAATTCACTTCCATCTGTGAGATTATGTCTGTACTCTCCCCCTCTCTCTTTCTCTCATCTGTTCTTTGTGAGTGTGAGATGAGTTTCAACAGCTGTGTCTATTCCGTCCCCCCTCTTCAACTCCTTTTCCACACCTCTATTCTCACCCCTTACTCCATTCTTTCTCTCTTACTCTTTCCTCTTCACATCTAGCCAGACAGGTTGGTGTCAAGAGGGTTGTCACGCCACGGCACAGTCTATACAACTAATCCTTCTCTCTTTCTCAGTCTCTCTCTAGACATATTCAGGGCTGGACGTCTGCACTGGGGCAGCAGCTGAAGAACTGATGGTTCTTGTGTTTGAGTTTAAACTGGACTAATCCACACACAGTATGTTGATATTGGATTTCACTCCTGCTAACGGCTGACAGTGTGTAAAAAGAGTACAAACAGTTCAACAACGTGAGGCAAGCCATTTGCTAAAAGACCAAACTTTGAACTCCTGTCCTAAATCTGTCAAAATTAACACAATTCAGATGACTGATTGTTACGTGCCATGTGTCTTTCCCTTGCTCTGTCTCCTCATTCATTGCTTTCAGGTGGAGATTGCTCATTCGTTGGGTGTCGTCATTATGGGCACGCGTCATCAGCTGTTCCACCAATCCACTACTGCGCTGCTGGGTTTAAAAACCCCATTCACAAGAAGAGAGGCAGATCTCCGCCAGATCTCATTTGACTAGCCTTCACGGAGATGCCTTGTTGTAAAATGTAACCGCTGTTTGGAGCGTTAGAGACATGAGTAACACTCTCTTGAGTTTTGTTGTTAGACTTATAGCATATGCCTAGCACGCGACTTGTGAAAGCGCATGCCCAGCTAACACGGGAGATATGTTATTGTTAATTAGGCGTGGAGTGTTTGCCAGTATTGTATTTTTGTTTTTTAGTTAGTGTAGGTTATTTAAGGCGGCGCACCCGCTGAAGATTTCGGTTTTGTTTCTACATTTTCTTTTCTTTGTCAGTTAGTTTAGTGGTATGATTAAAATTAGATAGTCTAGTTATGTTCTGATTATTTCGTTGATTTGGCAACACTCCTGTTTATTTCCTTTTATTTTTATAGCTATTTCTCTTGATCTTGATGTGCACCTAATCGTTCATTCTATATGAATAAACGTTTTGAAACGTTTGTACCGCTTCTTCTTGGTTTTTTCTGGCTTCACACACAGTAACTGTGCCTCACATAAATGTTACGTCATCATCCCCTTTTTTAACTTTAAAACACGTAACATTTGGTGGTGGCAGCGGTGGGATATTCCTTTAAAGGGATATCTTATTTCCTTGGGATGAGTTTGTGGCGCTGTTACTTGTGTGTGGGTTGGAGCAACCTTGAAAGAGGTATTGTCTGAAGGAAAGATTTTAGGAGGTTTCTTTGGATTCTAGCGTTTGTGGTGGTAAGTTTAGTCAGAATGGCTGATTTTGATCTGGATAGTTTTATGAGTGCACCCACGTCGAACAATTAGGTAAGTGTAGGAAAGATGATTTATTGAGAGTTGCGAACATTACCAAATTAGAATTTCTAGACAGCAGCTTAAGCGAGATATTAAAAATATTTTAGTGCAGGAGCTAAGGAAGTTGGAGGTGTTGAAACCGCTGATAAATCTGAGGAGATTCTGAGCTCTGGAGCTGGTCCTTTAGGTGAGGAGGAAGCGAGTGTGACTGATGAGGCGGAGGGTTCAAGCCAAAACAGTCTTGCCGCCCTTTGAACCTTCTTCTCCGTCTGTAGCGGAGATGAGTCGCTCTCAGAGTACGTTTGGCGAAAGTCCAACGGGAAGAGCGCGAGAGGGCAGAGGACCGTAGAGCTCAGTTAGATCTGCAACTCCACATCCGTCTGCCTGGAAATAGAGGCGGACACACAGGTAAAGTTGCGTGAGTTGGACCTAAGAATAGCCAGAGAGACACCGGTTCCGCCTTATGCTTCCTGTATCAGTTGCTGCTGGTGCGGCAGGTGCGAGTCCGACGTTGATGAGTAAACACATTTCTCTTGTTCCACAGTTTAGAGATGCTGAGGTTGACTCATACTTTAATGTATTTGAACGAGTTGCTTCTATGCTTAACTGGTCTAGAGATGTGTGGCCGTTACTGCTGCAATGTAAGTTGACGGAAAAGCTCAGGAAGTATGTGCTGCACTATCTTTACAGGATAGTTTAGATTATGACGTTATTAAAACGGCAATTTTGAGGGCTTATGAGCTCGCATCGAGGCGTACAGACAGCGATTTAGGAATCACAAAAAGTTTCAAATCAGACGCTCGTTGAGTTCGCTAGGAGAAGAGTTTGTTATTTGACCGTGGTGCACATCAAATAAAGTATCAGATTTTAATGCTCTCCGTGAGTTGGTTTTGTTAGAGGAGTTCAAAAGTTGTATTCCTGATCGTATTGTGGTCTATCTAAACGAGCAGAAGGTGACATCAGTGTCACAGGCGTCTGTTTGTGCGGATGAGTTTGCGCTTACGCACAAGAGTGTTTTTACTCTTGCTCGGACTGAAAACGTTGCGCATGTTCCTGCTGTTTTGAAGGATCAGTATGCTCAAAAATGTTTCAAAAGCTAAGGAAGGCAGAGAATGTTTTTACTGTCGCAAACCGGGACACCTTATTGCTGATTGTCTGGCTTTAAAACGCAAAGAGCAGGGTGTCAGTACTAAAAGTGTCGCGTTTGTGAAGACTGTTGATCGTACAGATTATGAGAATTGTGATGCCTTAGATATTAGTTATCAACCTTTCCTGATGGAAGGATTTGTATCTGTCAGCGAACATTCTCCTGATCCAGTCAGAGTTACTATGTTGCGTGATACTGGAGCGACGCAATCGTTTATAGTAGCCGACGCGTTACCGTTTTCTGAACGTACTTTTTGCGGAAGTCATGTGTTAGTCCGTGGTCTTGAGATGAGTACTATGAAAGTTCCTTTGCATCAGATTCATCTGAAGTCAGATTTGTTTTCAGGACTTGTGAAAGTTGGAGTTCGTGATAGTTTACCAGTGCATGGAGTGAACTTCATTCTTGGTAATGATATTGCAGGTGGTAAAATGGTGCCGCTATTAGAGGTTTGTGATAAACCTATTTTGTCCGATGACCCTGATGAAATGTCAGAGAAATTCCTGAGGTTTTTCCTGGTTGTGTTGTGACGCGGCTCAGGCTCGTAAGTTCGCTGATGCTGATGATTTATCTTCCACTTTCATAGCACCTACGTTTGTAAACGATGTTCTGATGCCTGATGCAGGTAAGCCAGATGGCGCAGTCATTGTTTTGAAATCAGATGATTTGAAATCAGAAGTCACTAGTGAGAAAATTATTGCAGCCCAAAAGGAGGATTTTTCCCTGCGTAAATGTTTTTCTTCTGTCATTTCCGTGGAAGAGGCGCAAAAGAAGAGAAACGCTTATTATATGCAGAATGGGTTACTGATGCGTTGGTGGTGTGCTGACGCTATAGTGATTCAGAATGGTCTTCTGTGACCCAAATTGTCATTCCGACGTGTTATAGACACTTAGTACTTTCACCGCTCATGATCATGATTTGTCTGGTCACTTGGGCATTAAGAAAACATACCATCGAATTTTGAGACATTTCTTTTGGCCCAGAATGAAGGCTGATGTAGCCAAATTTTGTAGAACCTGTACGACCTGTCAATTCTCGGTAAGCCGAACCAGGTGATTCCGGCACCGCTGGTTCCTATACCAGTGATGGGAGAGCCTTTTGAGCACGTTATTGTCGACTGTGTTGGACCGTTACCTAAATCAAAATCTGGTAATCAATACTTGCTTACAATAATGTGTACAGCACGCTTTTCGGAGGCGATTCCACTGAGAAAGATCACGGCACCGGTGATCAGCAGCGCTCGTAAAATTCTTTTCAATGTTTGGTCTACCAAAGATTGTGCAGTCTGATCAAGGTACGAACTTTTGTCAAAGATTTTTACACAAGTGTTAAAGACTTTGAATATTTCTCACAGAATTTCAAGTGCCTATCATCCTGAGTCTCAAGGTTCCTTGGAACGGTTCCATCAGACCATGAAAGCGATGTTGCGTCGATACTGTATGGACACAGGTAAAGACTGGGACGAGGGCATACCGTTAGTTTTGTTTGCTGCTAGAGAAGCAGTACAAGACAGTTTAGGATTTAGTCCCTGCTGATCTTGTGTTCGGGCATACTGTCAGGGGTCCATTAAAGATGCTTAAAGAGAATATTTTAGATCACGAGTGTTAAAACCACAGTGTTGGACTATGTGAGCAAATTTCGTGACCGATTGCACAAAGCTTGTACTATGGCACGAGATTCATTACTGCACGCTCAAGTGACGATGAAGAGTAAATACGACCGTAAAACCGTTCAACGTCATTTTAAGGAAGGAGATCAGGTGCTCGTTTTGTTGCCTGTTCTTGGTTCTGCTTTATCTGCACGCTTTTCAGGTCCATATGAAGTGCTTAGGAAAATGAGTGACACTGATTATGTGATTCGTACTCAGATCGCCGAAAAAATCTCGCGTATGTCATGTCAATATGCTGAAGGCGTATGTTGTTCGAGAGTCTTTACAAGATGTTCCGAAAGAAAATGAGTCGAATATATTTTGTGCTGCTGCGCTCACGTGTGAGTCGTTTGATTTTACTTCTACACACGACAAGGAGGATGATGGAGTCTTGATACGACACACGTATCAGCAGTGCGCTAGGTTGAAGAATTCTGAAGTACTGGCTGATTTAAATTCTCATCTGTCTCATCTGTCCGAGTCTCGGAGTAATGATGTGAAAGAAATCATTTCTGACTTTCCTTCGTTATTTAATGGCGTTCCTTCTCGCACTTCTGATTTTAGAACATGACATCGACGTGAGTAATGCTGTTCCTATTAAGCAACATGCTTATAGAACGAATGTTTTAAACGTTCTGTGATCAAGACTGAAGTTGACTACTTGTGTGAACATGGTTTAGCGAAACAGAGTTTTAGTCCCTGGAGCTCACCTTGTCTACTCGTGTCTAAGAGTGATGGCTCTGCTAGATTCTGCACAGATTACCGAAAGGTAAACTCCGTAACTGTTCCTGACTGTTTTCCATTACCTCGTATGGAGGACTGTGTGGACAACCTGGGGTCCGCTAAATTTGTCAGTAAATTAGATTTACTGAAGGGTTACTGGCAGGTGCCGCTAACATCGCGCGCCTCCGATATTTCTGCCTTTGTGACCCAAGATGATTTTCTGCAATATTGCGTAATGGCGTTCGGGATGCGCAACGCTCCAGCCACATTCCAGCGGCTTATTAACATCGTGCTTGCGGGTGTCCGAGACTGTAACGCATATTTAGATGATCTCGTGATTTACTCGCCTACTTGGTCTGCACATGTGTCCACGATAAGAGAAGTGTTTGGGCGTCTTGAGAAAGCTTCACTGACGTTAAACTTGGCGAAGTGTGAGTTTGGTCAAGCTACGGTTACGTACTTGGGCAAAGAAGTGGGTCAAGGTCAAGTTCGACCCATAGAGGCAAAAGTAACTGCAATTGCTGATTTTCCTGTTCCTGCTACACGCAAGGAACTCCGCAGATTCCTGGGGATGGCCGGTTACTACCGGAGTTTCTGTAAGAATTTTTCCACGGTGGTCAACCCTCTGACGTCCCTCCTCAGCCCTTCACGTACTTTTGTATGGAACGATGAGTGCCAAAATGCCTTTGATAATGTCAAAGCTCTGTTGTGTAGTACACCTGTTTTATCAGCTCCTGATGTTGGACGAATTTTTAAGCTCGAGATTGACGCAAGTTCTGTTGGTGCGGGGCAGTGCTGGTGCAAGAAGGCGCCTTACGGTATTGATCATCCCGTATGCTACTTCTCACGTAAGTTCAATAAACATCAATTGAACTACTCTACAATAGAGAAAGAGGCGTTAGCTTTATTATTGGCTTTGCAATATTTTGATGTTTATGTGAGCTCAACTAATTTGCCTGTCATTGTGTTCACGGATCACAATCCCTTAGTGTTTTTAGGTCGTATGTACAACCAGAATCAGAGGCTGATGCGTTGGTCTTTGATGGTACAAGGCTACAATTTGGTGATCAAACACAAGAAAGGTTCTGAGAATATAATTGCTGATGCTTTGTCTAGAGTCTAAGCTGTTGTGCTCCTAAATATGTTGTAAGGCTGAAAGAGGAAAAAAAACATGTACTTTTGTTCATGTTAGTTTTTTTTAGGGGGGAAGTGTTACGTGCCATGTGTCTTTCCCTTGCTCTGTCTCCTCATTCATTGCTTTCAGGTGGAGATTGCTCATTCGTTGGGTGTCGTCATTATGGGCACGCGTCATCAGCTGTTCCACCAATCCACTACTGCGCTGCTGGGTTTAAAAACCCCATTCACAAGAAGAGAGGCAGATCTCCGCCAGATCTCATTTGACTAGCCTTCACGGAGATGCCTTGTTGTAAAATGTAACCGCTGTTTGGAGCGTTAGAGACATGAGTAACACTCTCTTGAGTTTTGTTGTTAGACTTATAGCATATGCCTAGCACGCGACTTGTGAAAGCGCATGCATTAGCACCTTATTAACAGAGTATGTTGCTCACACTCACTGTACATAATAAACACCTGTTGTTCTTTGCGTACACTTAAACACACCACATATGCTTAAACATACACTAGCTAGCTCTCACATACACATCACAAGTCGCTCCACCCTCCTGTGCTCATACACAAGCAGGAAACAAAGATGTCAAATTAGAAGTCACCCTAAATAATACATAAAAATGTTCTCAGCGTTTCCTCTCACAGGTCCTGACCTTGTGTGAGCTCTGCTAATGGTGCTAGCATTAATATTCATGTCCAACAGCTTGATGAAATGTACCTTTGCACCGTGAACAGGTGTGCATGTGTGAATAGCTCATTTACAACTCATAATGGCCGTATGGGCAATTGTTCACGCAATGACAGTACTTTAATTTGTTTGAATGATTTGTTTCTCACTGCAGAAAAGGAGAACAGTTGGGCCCTGGAAGAAAACAAATGACTGAGTTCCTATTTATTTTTTTTTTCTGGATTATACATTGATTTTGCTAAACACTTTATATATCTATCTGTCTATTATACAAAGAAACATTATACAAATTGTATAAAATATTGTTGATTATAATATAATATAATGATTGCATCATTCACAGTGCTTCATGGGATTACTTGATTCAATATTTAAAAAAATGTATTAAAATAACAAACAATTAAAGCACATGTATTTTATGTTTTATTCCCATTTACTTTTTATTTATTTAGATGTTTAATTTTCTTTTGCTTCAAAACAAAAGTTGTGATTCATCTCAGAATTCATGGATTTGGTTCATGGCATAGAAATATTTATTGAATTTAAAAAATCCCAATAAAGAAAATGAGAAGAAAAGAAAAAGGGAGAAACAGTCAAATAAATGTTTGAATCATTATGTTGAGGTCCTGAATGTTAGGAAGTGACTGTATCAATCCACCAGTCCATTTCCACATCCCTTTTACACATGCTGAAACCAAGGAGTGTTAAATGTACAGATGGGATGTACCTTTAAACCTATTCTTTTAATATAGTGCTACAAATAAGAAAACATGATGGCAAAAGAGGGAATGAGGCAATGACCTGACAGCAAAGAAAGAGGCACCGTGTAAAGAGTCCAAATAATCAGTGGTGTTAAGCTTCCAAGAGGCGTTGAGCTGAAATACACACAGACACACATCCAGAAAGAAATGGGGAAATGTTCTGCATGTAACATGAGTGCTGAGAGATTCTCATGAGCTGATGTTTGTGAAAGATGAGCTGGGGGCCCGAGACAGCTGGGAATGAGAGGAATTTCTCCACAAAAATAAAGAGTTTTTAAACCCAGATTGAAGTATACTGTATAACTTGCTGGGAGGAAAGGGAGGTTATCTCATTTTAGTCTAGTTATTGCCCTGGCTACAGCTTTAGCAGACGATACTTCAACTACAGTCTAGATAGAGTATTAACACACTCCAGGACGTCTCAGACCAATTTAACATATATGTATATGTGAACACACCAAATGTTCTCAGACCCCCATAAAAGGGTGTTTTGTGGTCTGTTGTGACCTTTTGCCGTCAGAAAATGACTGTGGTTGCACCACGGTATAGTGATGGTTATATGGTTACTATGCTCATATACCACAATATTTACCGTGGTTAGAATGATTGGCCAGTTACCAAGGTATTTCCAAGGTAACTTCCATCATTGTTCAAATTGTACATTTATTTACATAAATAAATTAAATTGAAGCATTTGTCATAAATGTATAACCTGCTATATCCTATACATATTTAGGCCAATAAAATTTCTAACCATTTTGTTTACAGTTTTAACAAAAACAAAGCTTGTAAATCAAACAAATAGGATTTCTTTAATAGTACTAATACATTCAAACCAGGTTTATATAATCATCAACAAATCCAATTTGTTTCAGTTTCATATATTAGCTAAGTAATTATTGCTTGTTCCACAGGTAGTTGTATTATAATAACGTTGATTTTGTTTAACTGAATACATTGAATTATTTTCACAGTGAACAGATTATGCTCATTCAGTCATTTTAATAAATGCTGTTTCTTACCTGTTTCTTTTATGAATAACCGACAAATATGCATCACATTAAGTGTATTAAGTGCAAGTGTATATTTATGTTAAAACTGTGTCATTCAAATTGATAGAAATGTTATAAGCAATTAAAATACTTGTGCCTACATATTTTGGAGTGTATTTGGTTAGAAAAAAAAGCAATATCAAAAATGTACAAAAGCCCCAATAATCAGTTCCAGGCGTCAATTTTTTCCTTCTAAAATAATTTCTTTGTTTCCCACATTTACAGTCTATATCATCCTCTGTTTAGTATTTAGCAACTGGGTCTGTCGTAATAATGTCCTAAGCATGCAACATTCTGAGTCCTTAGCCAATCACAAAAGAAGGAAGTCACATATAAATGTTTTAAAGCTACAGCAGCAAAACCAGCTGAGAAAAGACCAGAGAGAGATAAAGGTCATGTAAAACTAGATTATGACAATAAGACTAACATTACAAGTGGAGTTCTGATAAAAAATACATTGAAAATGTAGAAAATGGACCCTTTAATCACTTTCCAATTAAATTGTATCTTTTTGCTGAGATGTAATAAACACAAAAATCTTTTACTCTCCCTTTGTTTGCTGCGATTGGTATTTCCTAACAGTGATCAGTTAGCTGCATGTCACGCTAATGAATAAATGGTCTGGGGCACTTCTGAGCCTCTCCTCGTGTGTCCACGAGTTAAACTGCTCTCTGCTCCCTCCATTAGTGGGATGAAGAGCCTTTAGACGGAGTATCTAATACTTCTCTCCACTCCTCTACCTCCCTCATGGGGCCTATTAGCATTCCAATCCATTCCACTCCAGGGGCTTTCATTGGTGGAGGTTATTCATTTCTTTAATATGATTGGCTGTGGGGGAAAAGGGAGGGCAGGAAAGGAAACCATGGCCTGTCAGAGTGATTAAATGCATAGCCCAACCATGACACCAGCGCTCCGATAAACTCACGCTTCTGTCTTTCTCTCACTCCCTCTTACTAAAATCCAAAGCTATGAGACACAAAATATTTGGAGGGTTTGTGTTCTCTCTCACACGGTTACGAGAAGAGGTGCAGCTCTCCAGTAAATGAGTGTTTTATGGGTCTTCAGGCAGGAGCTCAGTGTGTTTATGGACAACACACCTCCTTTACCAGCAGAGTTTAAGAGTGCAATTTACATAAAACCCAGTGTGTGTGTATGTGTGTGGTTCATGTATAAATGATAATTAGTGTTCTGTAAAAAAAGCAGCTTTCCAGGACCACATAGGGAATCATGGGAAATAAGGTAGCTTCTGAGAGCAAAACAACATACACAATGAATCCAAGTCATTTACATTTATGCATTTAGCAGACGCTTTTATCCAAAGCGACTTACAGTGCATTCAGGCTATATAATATTTTTTTTTTGTCAGTATGTGAATTCCTTGGGAATTGAAACCACAACCTTTTGCGCTGCTAACGTAATGCTCTACCACTGAGCCAGAGGAACACTAGTCAAATCAAACCTGTTACACTGACAGCTGCCACATCACTTGATAGATTAGAGAAAACTGCTAAAACATTCCATCTTTCATTCTGTGCGAGCATGTTTGAGAGTTAGTGAACCATGTCGGAGTCTTAAGCGCATATGTTGGTTTATTGCTAGCAGATGCTCTTTATTTAAATGTAAGAGGAAACTGAGGTTACACTGCGGTGTTCTGTAAGCTAGAGTAGTACCAAGTCTATCATCCTACATTTAGTACCAAGAAAGTTCATGTCATGTTCCAAATCAGACTTAAGTTGCTTTAAAACTTGAATTCTAGTTTTTAGTTCCTATTTGACAATGAGACAAAAAATGAAACCCTATTCTCTTGAGCCCAGCAAAAACATTGTGCTGAACCAATATTGTTCACTTTTCAACTCTAAACGGCATTACATAAACACAGGCAACATTAAAAAAGTTCACTTACTCAAATATTGCAAAATAAGTGTAAAAACCAATATAGTGAGGGAGAGAGACCACTAGAAAGAAACAAAAAGCATTACAGTAAGACAAAGAGAGCTAGAAAGATAGGAAGAGAGAGAGACCGGCACCGGGATGTGATTTTTCACTCCGTCCCACATGACTACCCTCCTCATCAGTGGTGTAGTGGTAAAGGAATAGCCTCTCGCTGCTCACCTCATTACTGTCTGTACACACGACACAGGCTCACTTCTCCTTCTCTCTCCTTCCTCAGGGTGCATGCTTAAATGACAGCTATTAGCCAAACACAGGGCTATTTGTTTTCATATTTCCTGGCCCCGTGCTATCTGACATGATTCTATTTGTGCCTGCAGTGTTACACTGCGTGTGTGATGACTGATGGGGCGCCAGGCAGAGCTGGTTTTGCTTGGCTGCTAAACTGGGGCATTCGTGGAGGTGGAGGGGCACAGGACACTGATATAACCCATTCATCATATGGAGAGATGGCGAGAAAGACAATTTATACGTTCCATTTTTAGGAAATATTGTAATTTGTACAGGCAAACTAATAAAACTCTGATTTGATTTGGACTCTAGTGTGAGAGAAAGGGATGCATCCTGGGACCAAAAAGAGGCTAATAAGCACGGTAGACCCTAACATCCTCCCGAACATTCAGATGAGTGGTCTAACAAAATGAAACTGTATTTTCATTAAAATATCATTAAATATGTATATACTACCGTTCAAAAATTTGGGGTCAGCTATATTTTTTAAAGAAATTAATACTTTTATTCAGTTGTAAAAGTCAATACATATAAATGTAAAACGTAATGTAATTATATTACAATATGATATGATAATTAAATATGCATACATTATATTAAATATTACTTTATTAGTATTATCATTGGCTTAATAATAATGATTTAAGACATTAAGACAATTAATATATATTTATAGAATTATGGAGATAAAAACATTAAAGTTAATACCAACACATGGTAAATGGCCATTTTGGCCCCTGCAAAGAGATCTGTAGACTAGGTTTATTTTCCACACATCATTTATACCTGAAAGCCAGTGTTTATGAACACGCGGAGTAAAATGATCCAGTGTACAGTAAACAGCAGAGCTTCCCTGAGTAACGTCTGACCTCTCTCAGGGGTCATATGACTAAAGTAGCTGTCATTTCATGCTTTCTAAAAAGTGTTTTTTTTTTTTTAGAAGGTGTGCCTTATGAGTGTAATCAAAGCTGCAACATTAAACAGAACAGAAGCCTGAATAAGAAGCAGTCAAGTTTATTATATCAGTCAGAATGAGAGCAAGAGAGACAGATGGGCCACCAGAGGCTATCACACACTTCCTCACTCTATCTCTCTCTCTCTCTTCAATTACCCTCCTTATATAGCTTTTCTCACATCGCACTCCGCATGTGTCATGTAAGTGCATAAGAGCAAGTAGGTGCAGGTTAATGTGTGGGGCAATTGTGTTAAACTCTAAAGGCACTATTAATTCCCAGGGGTTGATTTTTATGAAAATTAATAGATTATTTATTTATTTGGTATATGAAAGTCACATTAAAACAGTGTACAATGATATAGTTTATACCATCTATCAAATTACAACTGTCCCACAATTGTGGCATCATCTGCACCATGACCATTAAAGTTTAAACAGTGTGTTAAATATCATAAGAAAGTGAAGAAATATTGCTGCAAATTTTACCTGTCAACCAACTGTCAAGCTGAATTATGTCATGTTACAGAAAAGTCTTTGTTTAAATGTGTATTTAAGGTATATAAAATGTTAGAAAATGAGCCTTAGCAAGTAAAAGGAGTCTGACATTTGTATGTCATCATCGTTAGTAAATAAAATATTGAATAGAAGCATAGATGTCTTTGGAAACAGAAATGAAAAAAGTAAACAAAGGTAATACAAAGACGAAACCTCACCGCTGTTCATAAAATGATTCTCTCCATCAACGTCACCAGACAAAAGCAGTGGAGAATGTAAGACAGAATGAGAAACTGCATTGATGGAAATGAGAGGAAGAGAAGGAGGACTGAAAAAAGCAGACTACATTCTTACAATAGAGTAAACTACACACAACATGCTCTACAAAACACACGTAAAGGTGAGATAATTAATGTGTTTAAAGAAGAGCACACAGAAAACATCTCTTCCACATGACAGATGTCCAACCCAGGCTCATTACAAAATTGCTACATTTATGTTTGCATGTTTTGCAACATTTTTAAAGTGTGTTTAGTTTAATCTGAAACAGATTAATGTGAAACTGGCAACATTTTATTATTTCAGTTGTACATATCGCGTCAGTTCAGAAATGAAATGTGCCGCTAAAAGAGTGCCGCTAAAAGATTAGTGCTCTGATTGCATTTGAAAGTAACTTACTACCTACACTAAAAGCAAACTGATAGTGTTTACAAATGCTAATATGATTTAAAAACACATTTGCTGAAGCAACAATGCCTTTCTATCTTGCTTCTACAAGTCGTTGAGCTCTTTTATCAGGTGAGCTACTGAGCATGTTTATGTCAGAAAAGCTATACATTTGGAGCTAGTTATGAGATGCAAACGTCAAAATGTATTAGCTTACATATCACGCAGCATGGCAAGAGTGTTTTGATGACACCGCATGAAAATAAATCTGTATTAATCAATTTGTAATTATAGCTATGGGAAAAGGAATAAAACCTGCCACTAGAGAACATTTAGGCTGGAAACTCATACATCTGAGTTGTATGTATAGGTATGTTTTTAAGAGATTTTTCTTAAAAAAAAATTTGTAGATAGAGGCACATTTTTCCAATGAGACTATGTTGCAATGTCATTGAAATTGTGAGATATGACATTTATTTGTGACCACAGGATGCGCTTTCTATCAGTCAGGAATTTTGTGTTTGATTCATCACTGAAAGCTCATTTAAAGAGATAGTCCACTCAAAAATGAATATTCTGACATCATTTACTCATTCATGCAGATTTGGAACAAACTGAGGGTGAGTAAATGATGACAGCATTTTCATTTTTGGGTGAAACATGCCTTTAAGCAAGACGAGAAAAGATTAAAACAGCAGTATACACAAATGCAAAACACATAAAGCATGCCTCAGTTGTGTTTTTGCATGTACGTGTATGACTAAATTAACCAACCAATCATGTTCAAACGGACATAAACAGGTGTAAACCAAAAACCAAGACTATTTAATTATTTATTGTGTATGTGTGTGTGCTCAGAGCATTAGTTACACGCTAACTAATAATAATACATTTTAATTGTAATGCACCTTTCTTACACTCAAGGTGCTACAACAATATAAAACAGCAATAAAAGAAACAACTACTCCATAATAGCAATCACAATGACAACACAACAACAACAATGACAACAACTGTAAGACAATAACTTAAAAGCTTCACTAAAAAGATATGGTTTGAGTAATTTCTTAAAACAATCAAAAGATGGAGCATTCCTTACAGAAGGAGGCAGAGAATTCCATAACCTGGGAGCAATACAAGAGAATGACCTCCCACCCATCGTTTTGAGTTTACAACGGGGCTGGTACAGAGTACGAGAACAAGCAGACCGGAGAGACCGAGATGGTGTGGACACTGTAATCAAACTACAAATATACTCTGGGGCCAGCCCATGTACTGCTTTGTAAATTAAGATTAGAACTTTTGAATCAATACGTGATTGAACTGGAAGCCAGTGCAGTTGAGAAAGCACAGGAGTCATATGACTGCGTGTAAGTTAAAACACAAGCAGCTGAATTTTGCTCATATTGCAGCCTCTTAATCAAATTTGCAGGTAACCCTGCAAAAGGCGAATTACAATAATTAAGCCTAGATGTTATAAAGGCATGAATGAGCCTTTCTGCATCAGGCATAGAAAGGTCTTATATGTGCAATATTACAAAGATGATAAAAAGCTACCTTAGTAACATTCTTAAAATGAGTGTTAAAAGTCAGCTGTGCATCAAAAATCACACCCAAACAGAAGGGAGAATCTGGCAATCATCCACTGTAAGTTTAAAATTACTACATCTATTTACAGCAGCTGAAGCGCCAATCAATAGAACTTCATTTTTTGAACAGTTTAACTGTTGGAAGTTCTGTTTCATCCAGGTCTGTATTTCCATTAAACAAGCACATATAGTTGAAAGTGCTGATGTAACATCAGGTCGAGTGCTAATATAAATTTGGGTATCATCTGCATAGCAATGAAAACCCAGACCAAACTAAAAATGACTCAGTGTTGTGAAACAGCATTTGTCTCACATGAATAATCAAACTCAACTGAAATTCTGTTTTATTACCCATAAAACCTGTTCGAGAAGCTCTGTGCCAGTCTACACGTTCACACACACACACAATTGATTGAGAATGTTGATTAAAGAACAAAGATAAATACACGCTTGCTACTCACGCTTCAGAGCCATTAGTATTCAGGTCTAACCATCTCCCCAGTGGATGTCTCAGCAATGGCTGCAGGTAACATTTTTATGAAAGCAAAGGACGAGAGAGGTAGAGAGGGAGGGAGAGAGCGAAACGCTTGCCTCTTTTTCTCCAAGAGAGAGAGAACAGATTAATCCTGTGATTTCAGCTGCCTGTATCTGCTCAATAGGGGAAATTACGGCTGGCACAAGGCTCCATTTTCATTAGAGTCCAGACTACATATATATTCAGGCTCTAATTGAGGCCAGGGCCCTCCTGCTCTGTAATCGGGCCCTCTATAACTGTCTGTTTAGTGCTTTCTGCTCCTTTCCCTGCGTTTTAATGATTTCTGTGTGGAGCAGCCCATGGCTGTTTAACGGATCACTTCCTGCTCGGCTTGTCTGTTCGTACTAAACAAAGTTCGGTGGAATGGAGACGATTCATCACTTTTGGATTCGCCTTTGAGACATTGAAAAAAGAAAAGAGAAGGAAAGTGAACGCGGATAGCTTGCACATCTTCCGTATGCCAAGATTTAATGAGTAATGTTTAACGGAATGGGAGAGATGCATGCTGGGAGATTTTTCAAAAGCCTGTTTTTGTGCTTTCAAGACCAGGTGGATGTCAAAATGATTAGTTCTAGTTAAGCTAAAGACTCAACATACACAAAAAGCACATGTCACATGTACAAACTGTACAGAAATAACAAGGAAGAGCTAAAAACCGTCTGAAGCTGTAAACAGACGTCACAGGAACTCATGAAGCGAGTCTCCCAGGCTCCCCAGTGCATTTCACTACAGCTTCAGTGTGTGTCTTTGTAAAATGTGCATGTGTGTTTAGGTCTAAATGCAGTTGTCATGATTTAGGCTGTTGCTAAACTTGGAACTTGGGTGTGGATCTTGAGGGTTTAGGGGGTAGGAGGCTGTACCACCAAAACCTCTTTGATTTTATATCACATTACTGAATACACACTACTGTTCAAAACTGTTTATTATTATTACAATGTCAAATAACAGTTTTATTTTAAATGTAATTTATTCCTGTGATGGCAAAGCTGAATTTTCATCAGTCATTATCTGGTCATCGGTGTCACATGATCCTTCAGAAATCATAAATACTGATTTGGTGATCAAGAAACATTTGTTCTTATGATCAATGTTAAAAAACATAATAAATTTGCTTTGCATTATATTGTGTTAAAAACAATATTCGAAACAATGTAACTAATATATTACAATTATTTATTTAATAATTTAGTAAATTAGTTTTGAATTTGAATTCTAACTGAATGACTCACATTCAAAAACACATAAAAATGCCATTACTCTTACATAACTGAATTGTAGAAAGTTCTATAATGTCTAGAATTCAGATTAAATCAGTTTCATTGAGCCAAGATCATTTAGTTGGATTAGGTCAAATTAATGTACTGTAAGAGTAGATTTAACTCCACATCATTATGTTCATTTTAAAGGCTTATTTAATTATTTTATGTTCTTCCAACTTAATTTAATAAGCATTAGTATTAAAATATATACTCTTAAAAATAAAGGTGCTTCAAAACGTTCTTCAAGCGATGCCATAGAAGAACCATTTTTGGTTCCACAAAGAACCATTCAGTCAAAGGTTCATTAAAGAACCATCTCTTTCTTACCTTTTTATAATCTGAAAAACCTTCTTTCACCACAAATAACTTTTTGTGAAACAGAAAGGTTCTTCAGATGTTAAAGTTTCCTAATGGAACCATTTAGACAAAAAGGTTCTTCTAAGGCATCATGAAGCACCTTTATTTTTAAGAGTGTACTAGCAACAGCATACGACAACATGCTACAGGTCCCAACACATCCTGGCAACGAGAAACACACGGTGGCATTTTAGTTGTCAAGAGATTCATGCAGTGGCAACACAAAGTAATGGATCGAATACGATGAAATTAATTTGTGAAATTAAGATGCAGTTTTAGTTCATTTTAATGAAGTCAACTGAACAAGCAGCAAGCAAAAAAACTGTTTTAGGTGCATTATAAAATCACAGAGAACCCACAGGAGGGTTATGGGAGATGTAGTCTTTAGGCTCAAGTAAAGCAAGAGCTGAAACAGGAGGGAAGAGATAAGACCAGCAACGTCTGAAGAGGAAAAAAGATGAGGAGAAATGTGTCATAAATTGTCTGTGGCCATAACAGATGCAATCTGGCCAAAGATGCAAACCATACACCAGCCTGGGACAGCCTGTGTGTGTGTGCAGACGGGAGGCTGAGGGATTGGTTGCCAGGGAGATTCTGACACATCGGACCCCACTCCCTGCTGCCCTCAGTTTAGCCTTGACAAGGCAGAGAAAATGCTTGGAGGCAGGCAGGCTAATTTACCATCCCTCTCTCCCTTTTTTCTCCGTCTCTCTTTTTTTACCTCCGCCATTACCGTTTCTTTCTCTCTTTCTCTCGCTCTCGCTGTGAGGTCTCGTTACAGAGTTGGAGGGTACTTGAGTAATTAATGTGGAATTCAAATGAGCTTATCAGGTCAAAAGCAGCTTTGCTCCTTTAGGATACTCTCCACTCATGAAAAACAGCTCTGACAAGCTTACAGTACAATACCACATTGTGAATACTGATGACAGCCCCAGATTCATTACAAAACAAAACTTACACACATTGTTTCTTCTTCTCAGGGAAAAGGGGATTAGACAGCTTAACTTTATAGTGTAGCAAAAATGCATTATTAACTGACATGGGCAGAACAACAGCTGAAAATAAGACTCACACAAGCTTCTGGGACAACTTCGGGTTCACCATTTTATCTGGTTTGTTCCTTTGAAAGATTTATATGACAGCGGGGATGAGCAAAATTTGCTTTCAATTCATGAGCTGGAATTTGAAATGTCTACACTACACAGGATGCTGAAATGGAATGAATAGGAACTTTTACTCAATTGCCACTTACACACATTCAACACAGTAACAAATCAGAGGAATTTTTAGAAGTTCCACACAAGCTGCAACAAACCATTACCATGACTGATCAGGCTATTCATTCACTTAAAAATGTTTCTGTTGTAGCGGATATTTATACTACTGTTCAAAGGTTTGGGGTCAGTAAGACATGTTTTATATTTTTAAATGTTATCTTATGCTCACAAAGGCTAAATTCAGTAACAATGTTTTTTATAAAGTAATATTAATATAAAATGCCATTACTGTGCCATTCAGAAATCATTTTAATATGCTGATTTGGTGCCCATGAACATTTCATGTTGAAAATGTTGTTCTGTTTTATATGTTTGTGGAAACCATAATACATTTGTTTCAAAATTATTTCAAGTTTATTTGAAATAAAAAACATTGCAACATTGCAAATGTCTTAACTGTCACTTTTGATAAATGTATTATTAATTTATTTAAAAATGTAATAAAAAAATATCTTACCGGCCCCAAACTTATGTAATGGTAATGTATGTATAAAGTATATTTATATCAGAGGTGGAAAGTAACGAATTACATTTACTCGCGTTACTGTAATTGAGTAGCTTTTTTGTGTACTTGTACTTTTTTAAGTAATTTTTTAAATCTGTAATTTTACTTTTACTTAAGTATATTTTGTGTGAAGTATTGTACTTCGCTACATTTTAAAACACATTCGTTACTGAGTAAAAAAAAATCGCTCCGTGGAAACAACTGCAGCAAATAATGGGCAGAAGAAGAAACTGGCGCTAAAATCACAAGAAAGATGCAGACGGACAAGACAGGCGTTAATGGTGCAGCTGAAAACAAACCCCGTCGTATTCTGCTGAAGTTGAACTCGAAGGAAATGAAGTGAACCCCTGGCCATATATTCATGCTCTATTATGCAGTGTAAGCTGTGTTTGCCTCGGGAGACCGAACTAGCAGCTTATAACATCTCGACATCGCCCTTCGCAAGCATGTAGAGATAACGTAAGGTAACGTAAATACTTACATCGTTGCATTGGTGGTTAAAATGAAGCTTTGACGGTTTTGCACAAATGAGCCAAAAAGACAGTGGTGCAGGGTGTGCAATATCATCTGAGATAATATAGTAATTGTTGTTTTAACGATGTGCGATTTGACATTATCAGTATTTTGCCAAAAACCAAACAAATCACTCTAAACAGTGTGCCGTGAAATCTAGTAACGTTAGATAAGACTAATCCGCGTGCATCTGGAGTGCTTTCTTTCACTGCGTGATTCGGTCTGTTAAAATGCGTTTAGAATGATCACAACATTGAAGATATAGAAGCAGGAAATGTATATATTTATATAATTTAATATAGTAAGTCAACATCACATGAAGAATGCCGTTTTTCTCAAAAAAATCACCATGATTACATAGACCTGTAGTTTTGCTTTTTACAACAGTTCAAAAAACAAGAAGTTAATTAAGAGACTTGCATTTTAGACACTATATTGCCTGTTTTTGCTCTATTTCGACAACAAAAATAATACTAAACACAGCCACCATAGCACAGTTTTGCGTCTCTGACTCTGCGCAATGACGGTGTTTCATTCCTTGAATTAACCGTTTAAATGATTCTGTTCAATCGCAATGACTCACTTATGAGTGACTTGCTGACACCTACTGGTGGTTCTAATTTAACATTTAAAGTATCTTTTATTTTGTATTTCAAATGACTATTTAACATTTGTGACCCTGGCCTGGAGCACAAAACCAGTCTTAAGTCGCTGGGGTATATTTGTAGCAATAGCCAACAATACATTGTATGGGTCAAAATTATACATTTTTCTTTTTATGCCAAAAATCATTAGCATATTAAGTAAAGATCATGTTCCATTAATATATTTTGTAAATTTCCTACTGTAAATATATCAAAACTAAGAGCTTAATTTGAACAACTTTAAAGGAGATTTTCTCAATATTTGGATTGTTTGCTCCCTCAGATTCCAGATTTTCAAATATTGTCCGATCATAACAAACCATACATCAATGGAAATATGATTTATTCAGCTTTCAGATGATGTATAAATCGCAATTTAGGAAAATGGACCCTTATGGTTTTGTGGTTCAGGGTCACATTTTATGTCTTATTTATCAAAACATTATTTCTGCATTTGTAACTGCAGGCTAAATGCATTCATGTCAGTGTAAATACATCTATGCCACTTCAGATGAAGCTTCTGCGTTTCCTCTGCATTGCAAAGATGAATTTTGTTGATACTGATTTAATCTCCCTGGTAACTGCCTAAATGTGTTATTATTCTAAATAACTGATTCCTTTAATTAAAAACACCTTGTTTGAGATTTATAGGCCCATATCCCAGGTGTGTC
The DNA here is from genome assembly GCA_027564155.1 of Gymnocypris eckloni scoliostomus. Classification (NCBI taxonomy): domain Eukaryota; kingdom Metazoa; phylum Chordata; class Actinopteri; order Cypriniformes; family Cyprinidae; genus Gymnocypris; species Gymnocypris eckloni. The sequence goes on from CM050428.1 coordinate 13,823,682, forward strand.
AAACTCAGTTCCTGGAGGGCCACAGCCCTAAAGAGTTTATTTCCAACCCTGCTCCAAACCACACAAACCATGTAGTTTTCAAATAAGCCTAAATGATTAGTTTAGCTGTATCAGATCTGTTTAATTAGGGTAATATCTACACTGTGTAGGGCTGTGGCCCTCCAGGAACTGAGTTTGACACCTTTGGTCTATCCCATTTTTCCCTCCCTCTCATTGTTAAAATGTAACTAAGTAATTTTTACTCTGAGTACATTTTAAATGAGCTACTTTTTACTTTTACTTGAGTATATTTTTAGACTGGTACTTTTACTTGTACTTAAGTAAAATTTCAGTAATGTAATGGTACTTTTACTTGAGTAGAATATTTTTGTACTCTTTCCACCTCTGATTTATATATATTTGAGACATTTTTAAATATGATACAAAAACATGTCAATAATGTCACAGATTAACACAAATAATTAAGTCGTGGTTCTACTGGATAGAGCGTCGGACTTGTAACCCGAGGTTGTGGGTTCAATCTCGGCTCCGGCAGGAATTGTCCACGACTGAGGTGAGACGCTTGAGCAAGGCACCGAACCCCCGATTGCTCCCCGGGCGCCGCAGCGTCAGCTGCCCACTGCTCCAGGTGTGTGTTCACTACTGTGTGTGCGCACTTGGATGGGTTAAATGTAGAGTACAAATTCCGAGTATGGGTCACCATACTTGGCCACACGTCACTTCAAATAAGACATCAATTAAAAATGTTCCATACAGCACCACAAAATATCCACATTATTTTCACAAAACTTTATATTTAAAATATATAATATACTTTCACCACAGACAATAAAAATCTTAATTTAATTAATTTGTTAATTAATTTATATATTTGTGTATATATTACACATTTGCAATATAATCTAATGCTTCTGGAATGTTTCGAAAACAACGATTTATATGATAACATTTATGGGCAATTCAAATTGGAAAATTATCATTACAAATTACACAATCTACATTCTATTTGTCACCTCAATTCAAAATTGAATCTGAATTTCTCAGAATTGGTCAGAATTTATTTTAAGGTCCAATTAACGCCATTAACAAACCATTAACTACGACTTTTTCCTCAAACTCCTAATTTGTTTTCTTTAAATAGTAAGTAGGTTTAGGTATTGGGAAGGATTAGAGATGTACTGTAGAATACGGTCATACAGAATATGTGCTTTATACTAAAAAACTGCCAATATGTTAACAATAGGCATGCTAGTAAGCAACTAGTTGATAATGAAAATTGGTCCCTAGTAAAATGCTAGCTCAGAATTTGTCTAATCGATTCTGAATGGTACATATCCATGTTGAGATGCACACATATGAAGGAGATATTCGAGGAGATAGTACACACAAGGTCTCTATTCTAACTGTTTATCTCAGTCATGACAAAATTATTGGTTCGTCCATTCTGGGGAAGCTGTCCAGAAACGCAACAGCTGCAGAAATAGGATATTTCATTACAGCATGAGAATGAGTGTAATAGCGAAAGTGAGAAGGCAGAAAATGAGAGAATGACGGAGGGGGTGGGAGACAGACCCCCCCAAACCCTCTGCTGCATTTCATGTTTCATTGAGGCTTTCCATCTGTTTCACTGCTTCGTTTCAAAAGCCGTCATACAACTTGATTTAAATCCAATCGGTTAGAGTGGCATCGGTGTGTGTATGTTGTGCTTTTCCAGGAAAACAAAATGCATTTCAGATACAACAGTCATCCACAGATAAATCAGAGCCAATATTTCTTAGTCACAAACACGCACGCACGCACGCACGCACGCACACACACACACACCCTTTTACTTAATTCATCTAAAAATTATTTTAATATGAAGTTAATTGTAATCACGATAAACCCTAAAATCTAGATACAAATCCTAAAACAAATTTTTTACATTTTTTAGATATTACATTTATGAATTTATTTATAAATATTTATGATTTGTTTTTTATAAGGACATTACTGGATGTCCCCAAAGGAATTTCAAGTTTAGTTCATTTCTGAGCACAAATGTGTCCCCAAAGAATAAGTAAACAAACACACACACACACACTAGGGGTGGAACCAGGGGCATCATGCACTCGTTATTTTTGAGGGGGCACGAGTTGGGGGGGGGGGGGGGGTCGTCATGTGACACAGCCAAAACAGCCCTAATGTTTTGTTTCATTTTTTCCTTTTATTCAAAACATTCCCAAACGCATTAACTATATCATCAAATATCTTGATTATCACCTTTATAGATTATGTTGATCTATAGTGAGCAATGGCCATATAACCTAATAATGTAATCTATTAACTATGCATAAAAACCTGCCTGTTTATGGGTGTCATGCCATAACATATTTTTAATACGACTGACTTTATTAAATATAGAAAATATTAATCAGCTATTTTTTGTCTTTTGGAAGCTGCATTCAAAATCCACTTGGCTAAAAAATCACTTTGAATAGGCACACCGTCTCTGGGTGGAACGGTTCGTGGAAGAAAATCTAACCTTGCGGTTTTCCACAGACGGTTCGGCACGTGCTATGACCATGGTTCAACTTAAATCTGACAACATCTGTAATATGGTTTAAACACGTAAAACAAACAGGGTTCGGCTAATGTATGTTTCTGTTGATAGTCTCATACGCATTGAAAAAGTGTCCACATTGATGTATTTTATTATTATCGCATATTACATATTGTTGTAATGTACTGTAAAGCCAGAATGCGTATCCATCAACAGAAACATACATTAGCCGAACCCTGTTTGTTTTATGTGTTTAAAACATATTACTATGGCAAGCCGTTTTAAGATTTAATCTATAAGCCGTACTAGTATCTATTTTCATGCTACTAGTACTTATTTTTTAGATACTAGTATATTTTCCATTAAGTACTAGTACATATTCATTAACTACTAGTGCTTTTTCTTTAAGTACTAGTGCTTATTCTTTAGGTACTAGTGTCTATTGTAAAGTTACTAGTACTTAATCTGTAGATACTAGTACTTATTCATTAGATACTAGTACTTATTCATTAGATACTAGTACTTAATCTGTAGATACTAGTACTTATCCATTAGATACTAGTACTTATTTATTTGATACTAGTACTTATTCATTAGATACTAGTACATTTGTATCTTTACTCCATTGTATTTATTTGAGCTGTTGCTTGTAGTTAGATAAATTATTCTTATTTTCTTTATTTTTGTTTGACAGTATAGTACACACACACACAAACACACACACACACACACACACACACACACACACACACACACACACACACACACACACACACACACACACCCACACCCACACCCACACACAAAGAAAAACATTCCTCAAGGCAAACTCACACACACAGAGCACATTTCACACAAAACACAATTTACAAGCCAGGAAGTTAGGAAATGTTCATCTTGGCATTGAATTGTGGGACTTGGATACTTTCTCTTACTGACTGTATTGTGTTTTCTCATTTCAGCTCTCATTAACTGCTGATGTTGTATCAGATGAGATCTGTTTAGTCTAATCAGAGCTGAGGTTCAGCCCTATTACTCACCGAAATCAAATCAGCCTGTAAACACAGCAGTACAGTACGTCATAAAAGGAAGTGTGTTTAATTATGTTACTTTGTTTGTGAACGTACAGATGCTGTCTCAACTTTCATGCAGCCACATATGGCATTGATTAATTAATCTCTCCCTCTCCCGTTCTCTGTAATTTCCTCATTCTTCCCATGCTTAACACCTGTCAAGTGAATCTGAACCCTCATCTGACAACCTCAATACAAGATGGCACCCTCGCCAAACGCGGGTAAAGTTGAGCAAGCGTGCAAACAAATAAACTATTTGTGTTTCCTGCCAGAAGCAGATTTTCTGGAGTATCATTTCATAGTCTAAGTGCAGAAATGCAGAATAAACTACAACAGATGTCCAGCGCAAGGAAAAATGTCCAGAACGGACCATCTCTCTAATTGATCCATTTATCATGAAAATGATCAGTTCGGTGAAAAGCTCAGACGGAAGCACACACGGCCTGATGGGGGTGCGGTCGTTTGGCTAGTTATTGAGAGTCATTAGAGTGTCTGAAACAGCAGGAGTTCCCACCGCTCCCTATGAGAGTTTCCCGTCATACTGAGACAGTGAGCCAAAGAGTTTAATCAATTCTCTGTTCAGATCCACATCTGGAATCAGGTAGTTCTGCGTTTCATTTTCTCAAACTCATTTCTAAATAAGTCTAACCTTGTTCTCGCTCTTGATTCTTCTTATACACCACACACAAATCTCTCGAAATCCTCAATTTTTGTATCTTTTAAACATTCATTAGATACATGAGTTTCATTTGGCAATAAAAAATATCCTACAGACATGAAAGCACCGCTCCCTCCTACTACCACCTAGTAACCTCATACCAAATGAATCACGCCAAGAACCTTAGCATAGAAACGCTCTGGCAACCAGACATAAGCATTGCACAAGCCAGAAACAAATCTTACTTCACCTTCAGGGCTCAACAGTAAGGATTTGTGGTCAGGTCAGCAGTTTAGATTTAGAATTTTCCCTGCACATTTTTCCAATGCCCTACAATTTTTAAGTACATTTTTATTAATATTACATTTTCATGAATTTAAATTTGTAATTTCATATTTAGACTTTTAAACTAAGAATTAAAAAGAATTTTACAATTAAATGTATATTACAACCAGACATAAGCATTTGCACAAGCCAGAAACAAATCTTATTTCACCTTCAGGGCTCAAGAGTAAAGAGTAAGAAATATTATTACAATAAAAAAAATCTATTTTCATATATTTTAAAAATGTCATTTTTTCCTGTGATGGCAAAGCTGAATTTCCAGCAGCCATTACTTCAGTGTCACATGATCTTTCATATGATAATATGAGGATTTTGTTCTATTGTATATATCAGTATTTTAAAAATGAATGTACAATCTTAATTTCTATACACGTTTTTCACACATATAAAAGTATTTTTTCAACAAATGTGACCCTGTATCACAAAACCAGTCTTAAGTAATGCGGGTATATTTGTAGCAATAGCCAAAAATACATTGTATTTGACATTGGGTCAAAATTATAGATTTTTCTTTTATGCCAAAAAATATTAGGATATTAAGTAAAGATCATGTTCCATGAAGATGTTTTGTAAATTTTCTACCGTAAATATATAAAATGTAATTGTTGATTAGTAATATGCATAGCTAAGAATTTAATTCGGACAACTTTTTTTTCTCAGACTTTCTCAGTATTTAGATTTCTTTGTACCCTCAGATTACAGATTTTCAAATAGTTGTATATCGGCCAAATATTGTTCTATCCTAACAAAGCTTATTTATTCAGCTTTCAGATTATATATAAATCTCAATAAAATAAAAAAAGACTGGTTTTCTGGTCCAGGGCCACTCATTTGCTGAAATGTATATAGTTATTATAATTAACCAGCAAACCCTAAGACAGCAATTAATTCATTAAAATTTATAGTATAATTTCATAATATTTAATCAATTCCTACTGATGATATGTCATCCTATAACAATTTATTATTGCTACTTGGAAAAAATCTGTGTAAGCCAGTTAGATCATGGTAACAAGTTGAAACCTCAACAAGCAGAATTGACAATAATAACATTTGATCAGTTGAAAAAAAAAACAGGTTAGGTTAGATTAGTATTTAGGTATGTGATAATAGTCACCCTCTATACTGTAAACGGAGTTTGATCACTACATGTTAATAATATTTACAGAGCTTGTCCATTCGAAATAAATGCTTTCCCTCTCTCTTTCATAGTTTGCTATACTCCACGTATGTGTAATGAGCTCAAAGTAGTCTCTGATTACAAACGTCTCCTGCATGTTCAACCCTTAGCCATGCACTGTAGAGAAAGTGTGTGTGTGTGTGTGTGTGTGTGTGTGTGTGTGTGTGTGTGTGTGTGTGTGTGTGTGTGTGTGTGTGTGTGTGTGTGTGTGTGTGATAACTTCATTTTTAATGGAATCACGATTGAAGAAATATCAAGTAAAAAAAAAAAATCAATGACGATATTCTCTGAAAGATGTGAGGCGGAGTAGGAAAATGTCACAGGCGACGGCTAATGAAGGGAAATAAGTTAGATAAATTATTTAAAGGTTGTCATTAAAAAATGTCCATAAATAACAGAGGGTTGATACTAGAAAGGTCAGAGCGATGAAGGAGAGATTCATTAACCTCAGTCCACCTCAACCATGCAATTATCACTGCCTGATCTCTCTCTCGTCATCTCTCTCACTCTATAAGGTGTTACAGCAGAAAAAAAAACACAGCTCAGATCGCTTCTCAAAGAGAAACCTTAACTACTAGGAGGACAATGTCCTGTCCTCTCCTCTTCTTCATCAAATCAGAAACAAACCAGCCTTGGTTTCTGGTTGAGAAAGAAAAAGGGGAAAGAGAGTGTTTTTTTATTTGCCATTCAACCTGCTCCCTCGCTCTTTCTTAACTCTCAGGGGTTAGTTAGTCTTGCATGCATGAGAGTGTTTTATGTCTGGATAAAATTAGAGAGGTTATGGGAGGTGTTCCCAGCATAGAAATGTTCTCTGGCATTCCTGCTCAGCCCAAAGATTTGGGCTCTAATTGCCAGACTGTTCAGCTAATTCTTCATTTGTGGGTCAGGGGCCAGCTGTGGACCTCTGGGCATTGAGCTCCAGGCAGCCCTCACCAGGCTAGATGCACATTCTGAGGAAATTATTATATATATATTTTTTTGCCCAGTCTCCCAATCTCTCTCTCTCTCACACACACACACACACACACACACACACACACACACACACACACACACACACACACACACACACACACACACACACACAGGAAACAGGAAATGAAAGTGAAACACAGGATGGGTGGGCCATTCTACACATTTGAGTCATGTTTCTACTGTTTTTGTTAAAAAAGGGTCCAATCTTAACAAACGGAACATTATTGAAAAAATATCCAGATTTTTGTTGCCCTGGAAATCATTCTTTCTCTATTGTAGTGTTTTTCTTTGGTCTAACAACATACTTGCATTTAAAAAAAATTGTATATGCCAAAGCACAAACAAAAGTACAAAAGTTACAAAAAAAATGCAGAAGACAAAAAGAAAAAGTGTAATGTGTAAGCCTGGCCCACATTTAGTAACAGAGATATACACACATGGCAGATGTCTCTTTCTCTCTACTTTCTATATGAAAGGAAGATTAATATTCAACCACAAGCCTAATTTGTCTAATTTCTCTACTTTTATGCCTTGTCAGAACGCTTGAATCAAACTACTCTGCTGTGTGACAGATGAAGCATCCATGTTGATCTCAAATGAGATCTTTCACAGCTCCACCAGAGGTCTGGTCATCAAAGCACACTCTGAGACTCATGCACCAGCCTTCTGAAGACTGTCCTTATCATACACACTCAGATTAAAAACTCATCTTGATGTATTTAGGTCAGATTCCTGTGGGAGTGGCACAAAGGTGAGAGATTAATTGGCTGTAATCTGTGTGACTGAGGACACAAGATGAGAACAAGAACATTGGAGTGAAAGAGCTTAAGAACATTACATTTCTCTAGTACAATCTGCTCCAAAACCTAATGTCCTGCATACGGAGGCAGTATTTCAAGGCATTCCTTACAAAGAGGCTGTTCCGAAACATAGACAGCTTATTTTGCTGCATCTTTAGATACCTTGTTTTGTCCTAATTTTATGGCAGAAGCACTGCAGGTGTCCCTCAGGGGGGAAGCAATTCCGAAAAGAAAGCAAATAAATAAATCCAAGAAGCTAGACACACTAAGAGAAATATCAAATATAAAAGTTTTTTTTTTCAGTACTGAAAAATCATAAAATAAAATAAAGCTTTGGAAAAAGAGATAATGTTCATTTTGTAACGTGCTATAGAGATAAATGGGGGAGGGGAGGATCATTCGTGGAGGGAAGCAATCCCAGAATGAACTGCAACGAGCTCACCAGGAAACAAATATGACAAAGTGATAGAAATGTCAACTATAAATAAATAAATAAACATTTAGCAACATAGATAATGTGCATTGTAAAAAATGTAAAAGTACTATAGAGATAAATTGAAAATAAATCAGCGTGCACTAATGTAGTGAAGTTGTAGATATACTGTACTGTACATTCTTAAAGGATTATAACAGTATTTGCAAGGAATATTTAAAAGTACATTTTCCTAAAGACTATAGTAAAAAAATATGAATAACAAAAAATAACAAAAGTAAATAGTACTATTCTATTTTAAGTCTACCCTAAAATAATTTTATTTTTTATGTAATGCTCCCTTACTCCCTAATACTTATTTTTTAAATATAATAGTATGATCACACTTTATGTATGTATTATTTTGTTTATTATTTATTTTTTACTAAATAAATAAAGTGCAATAATATTATTATTACCACTTTTATTAATTATTTTTTTATAGTCATATTTAATGGGTCACACTATGTGCAGTGTGAGGACCAAACCAAATCTCCAGGTGCTCTTATGAGAACCAAGCTGAAAAACTTATGTGCACCCCTGTGAATAACCATCTTAAAGCAAATGCTTCTTTGAAGCAAAACAAGGTGTAAACAGTGATCTGTTTCGGCTGTCCATTTGCCATGGGATTTTAATAGCAGGTGTGAACAGGGCCTATCTACTCCAGTCACGATTAGAGAGTCAAGCTCAGCTCTCAGCAAGGGGCGTGCTTTCAGCAGGTCTGGCAAAGGATCGGCAGTCTATTAAACCAAACTCTGCTCAACTCAGAAACAGAATCCATGGCGTGAAGAAGTCAATCCACCCAATTAACGGAGTCCCTGCTGCAGAGTACAGCTAGACGGAAAACTCACAAATCTAATCTAGAGACCACAACCCTGTGGATAAGATGCTATTTGCATTGAAATAGAACCATCTTCAGCTGCCTGGTGTCAGGAGTGTGTGCGTATGTGTGTGTCTGGGTCTCAGGTGGCAGTGAATGAGGAAGCATTGGACTGGAGGGTAGCACTGAATTAAGGATACACACAGGAGCTGTAGAGTAGAAATGGAGTCTGGATGGTAGCCACACAGATTTAAAAGCTTTGTTACACGAGACACTGTGTGTGTGTGTGTGTGTGTGTGTGTGTGTGTGTGTGTGTGTGTGTGTGTGGTTTCTGCGACTGTGTATGTATGATAGTACAGGCACAGATGGCGTTGTCAGTGGTGACCGATGAGTTTACTAGCTTACCACAGGAACAGCAGTCATCTATCATGAAGTATATGTGTTTCTGTCTCTGTATGTGTGTGTGATTCTCTAGTGTGCTATTGAATATGCTGCATCGTGAGACTCAACATTTTCTGTAAAGGCACTATATATGCCATACAAACTCTTGATTTTCAAGTATAATTAACCTAATCAAATTGAGTTTTGTTTGTTTGATACCTTTCACACATTAAAATTCAATCTAATTACACTATTGTTCAAAGGTTGGTGGTCAGTATGTTTTTGTGAAAAAAAATAATATTATTCAGAAAGGTCACACTAAAAAGATCAAAAGTTGGAAAATCCTGGAAAATGCATTACAGTTTCCACAAAAAATATTAAGCAGCACAAATGTTTTCAACACTTACAATAATAAGAAATGTTGCTTGAGCACCAAATAAGCATATTAGAATGATTTCTGAAGGATCATGTGACACAGGAGACTGGAAATGGCTGCTGAAAATGCAACTTTACCATTATAGGAATGAATCTCATTTAGACTTATATTATAATAGAAAACACTTGTAGCCATGGTGAGCAGAAAAGACTTATTTCAAAATTGTAAACATCTTACCGGCCTCAAACATTTGAAGAGTAGTGTAAATTCAAGTGTAGGCACACACACATATTGAGTTGGTTCAGGTGTGGAACATTTGCCCGCTAGAACAGATGGTTTTGCTTCTCACCGGTCTGGTCAGGTGTCAGTGCTCTCTCTCTCTTTCTTAGTAAGAGTGTGATGTGTGATTAGCTGCTCTTGGGTCACAGGAGAATGTTTACTGTGTCTGCATCAGCATGGCATAAACTGCTGCCATCCCATCACTCCCTCACTCATGGATTGGTTTTTCACACAAGTGCACATGGTTGTATTTGTAATATTGAGGGGACTTTCTATTGATATTGTGTGTACGTGTACCTACTTTATATTACTTACCATATTCTGGGGACAAATTTGTACCACAAAGTGAGCTAAACCTGATAAAATGTCCAAATCCTCCCTTTGGAGACATCCTTATTTGTAAAACGGATTGAAAAATAAACTAAAGTTGTTTCTGAAATTGTAAAATTGCAGAACATTTCCTGTAAGGGGTAGGTTTAGGTGTAGGGTGATATAATATACAGTTTGTACAGTATAAAAACCACTACGCCTATGGAATGTCCCCATTTAGATAGTAAGTAAACATGAGTGTGTGTGTGTGTGTGTGTGTGTGTGTGTGTGTGTGTGTGTGTGTGTGTGTGTGTGTGTGTGTGTGTGAATTAGAACACATTTTAGTCTAAATTATAACAATTGAAAAATCGATAAAAAATCGATAAAATCTATACAATTAATTATCTTTAAATGTACATATAATAAATGTAATAAAATAACAAAAGATTAAACATTTGAAAAATACACATGATTCAATTACATTATAATAAAACATAGCTATTAATAAATAATTCTACCAGAGGCCATGTTTTCTCTCTCTCTCTCTCTCTCACAAAAAAAGAATGTAGATATTTATATAATAGACTACATTATAGTAGTGCATGGCAGGCCTCTGTGGGCCTCCATTTGAGCCATTATGAACTTTAAGTCCTTGTACTGTTCTTTATCGTGCAAATTAATCAGCCCTGTTTTCAAACAAGATTTCTCACAGCCTCAGATCCAAGCTAAAAATCAATGGACATACAGATGGATTCTATTTAAAATACTATAAATACGTGCTCCTACGTATGCACCCCTTATAGGGACCACTGCATGCACTTTCATATCCGTGAGAAGATCAGATGAAGGCAGAAGCATCACTGTTGCTGTTCTGAATCAGGAATCCCAGTTTAAAAGGAGCCTCAAAAATGAGTTGCATTATCATATCTGAAAACTTCAGGATTAAGCACAACAGATGATGACAGATCATGGATTCAAATGATTAATACACACACAGATCACAAGTCTTAAAGACTGGAAAGATCAACAGAAAGAGCAAAAGAAAGTTAATGAGCCCATCGGTCATTTTTAAAAGACCACAGCATTCAAGTCAGTGTTTGAATGGCTAATACAGAGGATGTTTAATGCGCACGCACACACACACACACACACACACACACACACACACACAGTAAAAAAAAATATTTAAAACACACACACACACACACACACACACACACACACAACTCCATCCTGAACTAATTGTCCAGATAAAATCAAGAGCCCTTAATTCTGATCCTCCATGATAATTCTAGATTACTAGAATATTTCTAGAATAATATCAACAAGATTTAAATGATGTCTTCTGCATGCTAACACAAACTGGTGAAACAGTTAGCAAACACACACTTATTCAACTCAGAAAACAGCTTGGCTACTCCAGCTTTGTGTGAGAGAAAGCAAAAATCACAGATTTTCAGTTCAGAAAACAGAATCTCAAATTCTGAATTTAACTAACTCACTAGCTAGTGGCAGAAAATGAGAAGACAGGAAAATTAAAGCAGGCAAAACATTTATGATCATTTTGAGATTTGATAAAGTCTATATGTGTTATTAAATCAGTTTTAAAGAACTTTAAATTATGTTAATTTAACTTTTAAATGGCAAAGGCGATCGAAATTTGAAAACAGAAAATGTGCATGAACTATTTAATATACAATTTTAGTCAATATATATTAAATATGATACAATACATTAAAAATATAATATGGTACTGATTGTATATCACTTTTTAAAACATATTTACCAGAGCTCAATGCCAAAACACACACTGAAGGTTACCAGGACCTCTAGTTTAACCTCCAGCAAACCTTTGCTTTCCTATAAAATACTCCATGGACGGTGTCTTCCAAAAGAAAGATAAATAATAAAAGGAAACATAATTCAATTCAGAGAGGCCAGAGACAAAAAAAACTGTGTAAGAGAAATAAAGGTAGAAACACAGGTGCATGAGGTCACGTGTGTGTATGTGAGCAATAGACAGATGTATGCAGAGACAGGCAGGTGGGAGGATGTTTTGGGGTATTCATGAGTCTGGGCCGTTATCAGTTGACCTTTAAATTGGAGCCGCTGCTCAGCAGGAAACCCGAGGGGCCCGTCTCAGATTTGACTGGCTCGGAGCCCCCAGCCTGCTGATGATAAAAACTGCAGCAGCCAGCGGGCAAATCTACACCGTATGCTTCTATGCATATATATATATATATATATATATATTAAATATATATATACAGTAGCATATATAAATTGACTGGCTGTGTTAAAGCAGCATCATTAAGGGCTATGAAGCATGCTGAGACGGGTCAGGCGGGCACAGGGAGAGCCGTAAGCATGAGGGTGGGCTTGGCAGAGCTGTTCTCTTCTCTCTGGGGGCAGCAGTGGCTGAGATGATGAATTCATCACTGCTGTACGAGTCCTGCAGGAGGCCAGATTGGCTCAAATCCCCCATGAGAGGAAGACACGTGACAGGAAAATGACGAGCCCGTAGAGAGCAGGGTATGAAACTTATATTGTATTGCTTTGTGTTGGTGCGAGCATGTTCTTATGAATATACTACATATATTCCTTTACAGGAGAAGAGGGTCTCATATCAGCAGTGATAAACAACATTTATTTTAAGAAGTCTCTCAAAAACATGGATTAGCACTAGATACGGTAGCAATATGAGCAGATGTTCTCGAGTGAACAAGTATAGGAATACACACACAATCAAGTTGTACACACACACACACACACACAACAGTCTAGCTCAGGGGTTTGCAAACTGGGGTATGGGGATCTCCAGGGGGTCACAAATAGGGTCCACATTAATGTAATGTAATATATAGTTATATTATATAACAATAATAATGATATAGGCCTAATACACACACACACACACACACACACACACACACACACACATATACATTCTATATAAATAATCTCAGAAAATTCTATAAATTAAAAATCATTATTATTTTTATTTAATAAAATTAGTTTTCCCAGTATATCAGAATGCACATTTTCACTCTGATTTTTAAAGACTAGTCAGAGACTGAGAGAATAATCAAATATTCATATTTTTTTATTCACATAGATGTATAAATTGTTTAATTGTCATAGATTTGTTGTCAATGTAAAAAAAGGTAAATATTTTTCACACTAAAAATGGCTTTTGATACGAGAAAATATATGGCCTATTCTGTCATGGCCTGCTAATCACTCAAAAACATGTGAATCTATGTGCAAATGGAATGCATTTGAATTATATAAGGTCTGTATTGCCTTGAGTAGCTGTTGCCCTCAAGAGCCAGTCTCACAATGGGAGGAGGTTGCTAAGTGGAGGTACAAACTACTACTGGAAACGTGTGATAAGACACGCCTGAGGCTAACAGCACCTCTGCCATGCACATACAAGGAACAATATAACCAGACCACCACCCAGATATCACCAGCCCCCACACCTCTGAAACTACACCTCACGAACACAATAGTATTTTTAGTTCTAACAAAAGCCTCTCAGAGTTGCATCATTGCCACAACACAATATATGTTGCTGTGTGTGTTTGTGCTTATCAGACTCGTCGGCATTCCCAGTAGGAAGATTCATAAGACCAAAAAGAGTGTATCACAGCAGGTCTGGTGCAGATTAATGTGGAAAGCAGACTAACAGCTCAAAGATAATGCAGGCCAATAAAAACACACACACACGCACACAGGGAACAGGAGTGAAGCAGAGGCTAACGGCAGAACAGCTCGGGGTCGTTAAGCATCATTAGAGGGACATTTGTTCAAACACATTTGTCAGGCATTCGTCCTGCTAAGCAGGGAGTGTGTTCTCCTCAAGGAGTGTGTACTGGACAGAGGCAAGCAGGCAGGAAATTAATACTGCCGTGTGTGTGTGTGTGTGTGTGTGTGTGTGTGTGTGTGTGTGTGTGTGTGTGTGTGTGTGTGTGTGTGTGTGTGTGTGTGTAATCTACTGCATGATGGAGCAGATCTGTCCCTCGTAAGCCTCGTTGTTGCCGTGTTTGATTAACAACAGGGATCATCCCAGCAGGAAAACAATAGAAGCGTGAAAACTGCATCTGTGGTACGCATGCATTTATAGTTCCCGCATATTCAGTAGTTTCAAGTACAGCAGCACACAAACATGCACTCACACAAGTGAAAATGCTGCAGGCTAATCAGGAGGTAAATCAAGTTTACCTGAAGCTGAAGTGACCACAAAAGTCTTAGAAACCCATAGAAAGTGAAAAAAGACAGCAAGATGTCAGTGCTACATCTTGATTGAAGGGGTTAAACTTCCAGACTCTTGATGATTTAAACAGAGTGGAATAACATTGGGAAAACGCAAACAGAAATATTTAATTTACGACTACTCCAGGGTCAAGGAGTTCTGTCAAGAACAAATATACCACAAGTTTTATTTTTAAAGGAACAGTCTGCCCAAAATGTGCAAGGTTTATGTAGCTCTGAATGCCAAGATCAGGGGTTTGATTCCTAGGCGAAATTTACTGTAAGCCGCTTTTAACAAAAGCATCTAAAAATCCATTCTGGATCATTATTTATTATAAAGCTTAAAATAGAAAGATTTGAGAAACATGTACATTACATACATTTATATAACATAATATAATATTACATAAATGCAATACCGTTCAAAAGTTTGATTTATTTTTTACAAACATTTTGTTTGAAAAAATAAATAAATATATAATGCTCACCAGGGTTGCATTTATTTGTTTAAAAATACAGTAATATGGGAAATATTATTCCAATTTATGTTTAATATCCTAAAAAAAATATTCTTGTGATGGCAACACCAATGCTACATTTTCAGCAGCCATTACTCTAGTGTTTAATGATCCTTCAGAATTAAGGTTCAATAATTATTTATTATTATATTAAAGTTCAAAAGAACAGTATGTATTATACAACTTAAGCCAGTACTGTCACTTTGATCAAGTTAATGCATCCCTGCTGAATACAAATATGAATATTAACAAATACTAAAGAAAGAAAGAGACCTTACTGCAGTATATAAAATATAAAAATTGTATGTAAAAATATTTATTTTATTTATGTTATACATTTAACAGAACTGGAATTACTTTACTTGATTTACTATTTTACTTAATTCATGCAAAAATTCTGGACAAATGTGACCTTCAAAATTCAAGATCTGAAAACCACAGAAAGGAGGACAACACATATACATAGACACACAACACCAAAGTACAAACAGCTGCATCCTGGGGAACAAAAGACCACTATGTAGACAACACAACACATACACACACACACGCACACACACACACACACACACACACACACACACACACACACACACACACACACAAAGAGGCCCGTGACTTACTCTGAGAGTGATCCAGTTCAGCACGTCCAGAATATACGTAACCACCATCTCCCCCCAGAGGAATCCCAACGGAGAAAAGCGGATCATTTTTAGCCCAACTTCAATTAACCGCAAGTCTCCAAACATCTCTCTGTCTCATACAATCAGACTACTTAACTAAGCCACAGAACTAAAAGGTTTATTTTAAGAACTGCCGACGAAAATAGCAACAGCTCATTTCCAAATTCACAAGATGCACAGTGTCTGGTAGTGCCTTACAGCCAAAGAAAACCAATCTAACCAGTCCTGATCTTGACTTGTAAACCAGGCATTAAACACTTAAGAGAATTTACCTACCGCTAATTCACAGCGGAGATTAGCATGTAGCCTGGAGCTAATGAGGGAAGCTTTCTCTGCTCCTCCAGTGCTCCTTCTTTTGCTCAAACAAAACATTAGCAGATAATGTAACGGAATTAAGAAGACAAAAGATTCAAATTGGATATTGATCAGAGGAGTGAGGTGGCAGCATTTTGGCTGGTTAAGCCTGTGATGAGGTGATTGATCCACAATGCTTGTCCTCACGTCTGAAGATGTCTGGCAGGCCTATAGTCTGCCTAACAAAGGCGGTGAATGGAAGCGTGAACCGGTCCGACACCAGGACACAATGAACACAGAACGCTCACATTAGTCCTTAGGACCGTGTTTAAGAGGATGAAAGACATCAGATGACAAAGAGACACAAATATAACTACACAATCAATGGAAGTTCTTGCACCAGATGATGTAGATTCTTGTATTGGCATGTAGAAAGTCAGCATAAATGTTCAGTAATGATGTAGAATGTTCAATAAGAGTGACTCAGAGCAGTGCTGATGCCTGCTGATCTGAGACCAGCTTTAAAGATCACAGCTGGAGGCTTGGATCCTGAAAGACAAGCACTGATCTCCAGCAAGACAAGGGCTGCAGGGATCAATTCAAAATCCATGTTAATTGTCAGTGTTTTTCTATGTGGACGAATCAGAGATACAAAAAAGTGAAAGGTAAAACCATGCAGCAGAAAAAGCAATGGATGTAGTCTTAGAAAACATACTATAGAAGTAAAAATTGATGTTTTATAAAAACAATAAACCCCTTTTCCAAGGCACTCCTCTGTGTATTTTGCATAAAACCATCCCTCTGAGAACACCATTTGTGTGTTTTACAGTCTTGATAGATTTGCTGATTAAAAATACTTCTGTCAGGACCATTGTTGTCAAAGATGATTGACAATTTAGCATACAGTTTGGATTGGCAGTACGGTTCTGTTCTGTGCAGTCTAGCATGGATGAGAGCAGCGATATCCCCTTAGGGTAAACAGAACAGAACCAACTTGAATGTACTGCAGGTATCATTAATGTTCAATAATTTAATGTAATCATTTTAGAAATTAGTTAGATTCAAAGGGGAATCAGAAGGCTCAATCCTGACTGTATGTGAGGAGCTGGGAATGGAGGAGGGCAATTGGCTATGGAGCAAAACGAAAGTTGCTGATAATACTGAAGGACCTTATATATGAATGCTTAGATAGGTGTCGTAACCCTATAGGTAGATGTGGATCAGGTGTGAGTCAGCTGACACAAGCTTGACTAAAGTGACCTGCCAGAACTAACGCTATGCTTGATATATTCAGAATATACTTCACAAAGTGATCTCAAAAGCTAAAAAAATTGTTATAAAATCCAAAAGCAGTTACAGATATATATGAGTTGCTTACTGTTCATGTTCTTGAAGATGTTCAGGATGGGAAGGATCTGTCTGTAGTACGGGACCAGTGCCTCACCCACCATATCTGCAGATACAACCAGGTGCTGCAGAACCTTCAGCGTGGTGCAGATGACCTGCCTGCTCCTTGTGTTGAGAGCATCTGCAGACAAACACAGAGAGATGACGAAAACAAAAAGAAGGTCCAAAAACATTTTGAATTTAGCAATATTTTGACAATGTGCGGGAATTATGTATGTATCTTTGCAATTTTACAACCCTGATTGGAGTGTTATATTTGCACTTTCTTTTTTCTGCATCCAAAATAAAAAAAAAACTCCTTCAAGGCTCTGTATGCAGGAAGACAGCATCAGTTCAACAAAACATGTCTTCATCTGCAGCCTGTATGACATCCCATAATACTGTGGTTCAATGGTTAGTGAAAAAGAATTACACTAAAATGACATTATTCTTGAAAGAAGCTATTTAATTCATAAATATATATTTGTCCATATGATGTGATTTCTACTGAGAAATAAGCTTTTGGTTGTCATTAAATATATATTTTGTTACCTCTTGAATTATCTCACTAGATCATTGATGTTATGATGGATTTAAAGCCTGCCTGAACAAGGCATCTAGGAGGTACCTTCATTTAAAAACAAAGAGATAGCTCCTCTAAAAATGTTTTGGGTGGCAGCTGTGTGCTGTACTTTACCAATCTCCTCCATTTACTTCCTGTTCTTCTATATCTGTATAACACACTATGAAATTCTAATTACCAAACAAACACGGCAAACTGTTTTCCAGCAGTGTGACATTTGCACCGAAGGAGTGTTCAATAATTCATGGTGTGTGACGCGTCTGGAAGAGTGAAGATCTGTTTCTAAATCTCTCTAAATAAAGGAACCATTAATTCCTCCCTCATATTAGGCTCTGAAAATAAACGACCTCACATACCTTTTCTTTCTCTAAATACCACAGGAGCACGACATTTAGACACTTCAGTAATTGCATTAGTTTAACTCCTGATACAAACATATCTGCAGTCGTTCCTGTGTGAGGGAAGAAAAAGTGTTCTCATCTATCTATCTATCTATCTATCTATCTATCTATCAAGAAGAAGGATTATTTTATTTATTCATCCCACAGAAGCTCATTTATTCTTGATCCTGGGCTTTGATTTGACCAGTGCCAAACATCGACCTTCTTGTTTTCACTCTCTTCAGTGTGACCTTTGCTGTATGTGTCAGGTCAGTATTTGTTGTGTTTTTGTTTGTTTGCTTGTTTTTGTTTTTCTCCAATTATCTTAATCCATTCCTTCTTCTATCCATGATTTTCTAATGTATCCTAAGTTTTCTAAAGTCTGCATTAAGGAAGCTTATTTTGTCAGTAAGAAGTGCCTTGTATTTATAATACCACAAGCAAAAATTTACCAAAAAAAAACATAAAAGCTGGAAAACTGTTTTTTATATATAATTTAAACAGAATCATAAGAACCCATTGGCAAAAATTAAAGCACCAATGCCCAATATTGCTCATCACACTGGATTCTCCTTCAAATTGTTGAGCTCCTCACAGGCCTTTGGCCAAACTCCAGCTGTGATATGCATTTTCAGCATTTCAAGGTTAGCGTCTTACCACCTTCCATAAGCCAGATTTATGGAGAGCGACTGCTTTAGAGTTTTGGAAGGTAGCCTCTTGGAGTCCTCCCTTAATACTGTAATATTATTACTAATTTAATGCCATTTTTATTTTC